>JAJEJO010003974.1:705763-873121 GCA_020662805.1 Glaucomys volans | reverse complement strand
GCCCTGTGTACATGCATGAATGCACAGATGGTGTGACTCTACTTTGTGTACAACCAGTGAAACAATAGCTGTACTCCATTTGTGTTCAATGAATCAATAAGTAAATTAAAAAAAAATAAAAAAAAAAAGTTGGCACTAATGTGCTCATTTTTGATTGTGACATCTCCAAAGTTGCATAGCTAATAAGAGACAGTGCAGAGACTCAGAACTGGGTCTGCCACCTCTGCATCTTGCTCTTTCTGGACCCCAGCCTACCTCTACCCTGCTCCTCACAGACTACTCTGCTCCCAGATGCAACTTGCTTGTAACACTGTGAAGTTTCTCAAAGGTTCTCCATAACCCCTCCTTCCAGAGATTGCAGCTCTCACTGCACCCCAGAGACATCGCCTCTGCACAGATGAGGTGCTCAGCTCCTTTCATCAGTGCAAAGACTGTACAAGAAGAGCATCAGATGTAAAGTCAGCTGAGCCTGGGTTTTCTGTTTCCACTCACTGGCTCGCCAGATATTTAGTGGGCACTTCCCAGGTGCCAGGCACTGTTCTAGGAGGTGAGGATGCAGTGTTGTATAAAGTGCTTGCTTTCACGGAGTTTGCACTACAGGGCACCACCATTTGCTGCCTGTGTGTCCTTCCATATCAACTCAGCAGCTCTGGGTATCAGTCCTCCCACCTCTGAAATGGGAACAGTAGTACCTGCCTGGCTGAAGTGAGATAATGAATGCAGTGTGCTTAGGGAGACCTTGTTCATCACGGGCAGTGAAGAAATCCCAGTCTATTCCTTACCTACCTGATACCCAATAAAAATGAACACCGCCAGACCTGCTGCTGCTGCTGCTTGCATCCTTTTGAGATGTAAAACTCTGTTGGTTTGATGCTGCATAAGGATGATGGATCATTCCCATCCATTTGACCAGCATGGGTTAAAGCAATGAACTGGTTCTCCATGTTCCTCTATTTTATATACATTATGACTCTGTATATGGAACCATAAAATGCAGGACAGATTTATACATACAGCACGCTGCATATTTTCATAGAAATGTTTTGCCAGGCACCTGTAATACACTGATATATGTGAGCAGTTTTCTAAAGTTTATTTCTCATAGATCTCTCTTAAATTGCATGTGAAGTGACATTTTATGGCTTAACTTTTGTTTTCATGACACAGCCCCAATTTGCATCTCTGCTGAAGCCTTCAGGACCTCCTCTGCTCCTGGTAGGTGGATTCCTCTTGTCCTTGACATATATCTTCAGGAAGCTATTGCCAAAGACCCCACTTTGGCCTCTTTCCTGGAGAAGCCAGTCTATCTATGTTTGTGGAAATGGACTTGAATTGTTCAAATTCCATATCCACCTTACTTATGGGGTACTGATGCAAAGAAACAGAGAGAGTTGTTCTATTCTTTGTGTGGTCAGAGCCCTTTGCATGACAGCAACCATGAAATCTCCTTGCCTCTTTCCCAAATGGATTTGTTTGTGTGGGGTTGACTCTGACTTTCTGACCTGCCATTCCATCGAAACAAGATAGAAAGGAAAGAAATGCTCATCTACCAAGTACCTTGTGGAAGCCAGACTCTTTATGAAGCACTTTGCAGATCCATAATCTCGCTAAAGACCTGCACATTTGGCAGTATTGACCTTATTAAAGGAAATAGTTGCAGGAAGATTAAGTAAATTGACCAAGGTCACACAGTTAATGAGTAGCAGAGCCATTGAAGCAAACCCACCAGAATCAAGGCTCACAAAGAGATTCCAGGTGGGCAGAGGGCCACTTTGACATCACCTCCTTACTTATGGGAATTCATTCATTTGAACACTCCTTGAGCAAAACATGCATTTATCAAATGTGTCTTATTAGGCACTATGCTAAGGTGCTGCGTTTGAACTAGCCACAGCAATTTTTGAGTTCCAGAAGGATTTCTCGCTACCTCCTCCTGCAAGACTCACTATAAATGAGCATTTTGTAAGGAAATACTGACCCAGATAGAAGTGTGTTCCCAGGTGTCCCTGGCATGAATGGGTGGCTGGCACACACAGAGGTGGCACTCCCTGGGTGTTTCAGAATGAATCAATGAATGGATGCTTTTACACGCCCCTAAGGAATATGTTTTATATATATATTTATTTGCATATCAGTGTCCTCCACAGGCCAGTGCCGTGTCTGGTCATTCTTAGTGCCTGGCACAGAACCTGGCAGAGACCAGAAGCTTGCAGATCAAGTGCATGAGTGAGAGGAGAGTTACTATCAAACCAATTTGCACACAATTAGAAATAATCAATCTAGTATCAGAAATATAATCAGAGTAGAAATCCATGTGGAGGAAGTGAGGCAGTAGCCTCAAGAACAAAAATTGAGGGGACGACCAAAACCTTGGCAATCAAGATAAAAAAGGATTTCAATGCAATATTTTAAACAATCAAGGATGAATCCAACAGAGTCAAGATTAGAGTGAAACAATGAGATGCATCAGCTGGATAAAGAGTCAAGTCCTGTCTTTGTTTTAAAATTTGATTTTTTTTTTCATTTTTTTTGTATTAGCTTTGATTTTTTTAATTGCATGGAAATATTCATTATCTTGATCACTTAAATTTTAACACCCCCTAAATTTTGCATCCAAGATCAATGCCTCACTTGCCTTACACTAGTCACAGTTCTGTAAAACCCACAGCAATAACTAAAATTCTTTGACATCAGATTATATGAAAGGTACTCCATGTAAGAAAATTCATGAACAGCCCCCAAAGCATCTTATCAGGAAGCAGTGGTTAGGAACTGTTTTGTAGATAAGGTGGCAGATGAGATGGTAAGAAGGCAGAGCTGCCCTCCTGGAGTATCACAAATGGATCAGAGACGTGCCTAAGATGTCAAGTTTCTCAGCCTCCAACAGGTCCTGCCTCCAACCTGATGCCACATGTGTTCCCAGACAGCTGCCTTCACCCAGAAGTGGCTTCATGCATTTACCCAGTGTGCTGTACAAACACTGTCTTCCACTCAATCCCAAGATTCCAACCATTATAAAAATGTATGTACCATGCCCCTACTGCCACCAAGATGATAGCAGTTGTAAGGTGCTAACAATTAGAAGATACATCCCAAGTTCAGAGATTGGGTAATGCAAAAAAAAAAAAAAAAAGTGCATTTTGTAATAGGATGAAATATATTCTCATTATACCTGAAGTGGCCAGGATATTGAAAAAAGCTAGAATATACTATTCAAGTGTACACTGCAATGATGGACACAAAGGAATTTTGGCATTATGCATGTTTCTAAATGTCTAGAATTCCATGCACCACTCCCAGACCATCAAAATCTGATGTGATTCCTGCAAAGATACAAACTTCAAACTAGCAGAAAGACAGAGGATGCTTTGGAAGGAGGCTGTTTCATTTGTCTTCTGGAGAGATTTCCCCAGGAGATGAAAGATTGCAATATTCATTGTCTGATTTTATTATTCTTGGGTGGGTTAAGGATTTTATCTACTTACAAAATATTTGGAGCCATGGATTAAGAAGGGAAGGGGGCTGAGGCAGCATGGCTGACATGAGACTGGGTCTCTCTTCCTTAGCAGCCTCCATTGAAAGTAAATATGTGATGAACTGCAGGGATTCTCTAGCTGGCATCCAGAATCTCAAAGAATATCCTAGGTTTATTATCTAACAAGAGCAGTCCATCTCATTCCACATCCAACTGATCAGGCAACAATGAGTACACTCAATTAATTGCATTCCAAAATATTACATTAAAATTTATATAGAATTTAAAAATATACAGTGATGCATTGATCCGGGTCAGCCATTCTACGCCATGATCACCAAACAGCTGAGTCTATCTCCCCATCCTTTGCTTTCCAAAAATGTATCTTCTGAACACAGACACAAATCAACCCAGTAGCATGACAGCAAGCTCACCAGAGTGAGACCTGTATGATTTGCCTGCAATTATGCACTGTGTCATTTATAAATCATATTCCAAATCAGATGTAGTAAGAGTAAAGCATCTTCTTTCCTGATGCTCAGTACCATTGAACTCTTGACATGGTGGGGCATAGTCAAGAGCCCAACTACCTAGGTTTGAACCCTGTTCTGCCTCAGTTTCTTCACCTGTGAAATGGAGATGACAACAGAACCTACCTCTGAAGGGTGTTATAAGGATTTAATGAGCTCATATTTGTAAAATACTTAGAATTTTGTACAGCATCCACTACATAGGATTAGCTGGCATTTCTGACCATAGGCATCCCTAGCTCAGGACTTCTGCTCAAATGGGCAGCTGAGCTTGGCTCATTCACTCACAGGATATGAGCCTACAGTACTGAGCCTGCAGTTACAAGCCTTTGCTTCTCCTGCTCCGCTCTGCCTCCTCCTCCTTCAACATTAGGAGGACACGGTTATCTCCTCAAAGGTACTACCTGTATAATAAGTTCCAATGGTGAACCAGTGTGCAAAGCAAATAGATTCTTGAACTTAAAAAATCATTTGACAAGCTCCTCTCATCTCCCATGGGTTTTCATTAAACTTTGCTATATTTCCATTTTTTCTTATGGCATCTTGTGATCTTTTTATGGTTTTGGATCCCCTGATGGACAGCAATAGGCCCTTATCTTATTCTTTCTTGCACACCCAGGACCTAAAATTTTGTGTCCAGTGTACAGCAGGTTCTTGACAAATCCGGGCCAAATCAGGCAATGACCAGCACCTACCTCTGTAGACATGTTGAACATTCATGTAGGACCTGTCTTCTCTCTGCTCCATTCTCAAAGATTCTCTCCCTCCTTTGGATCCTCAGTGGTAGAGTTGTCAGGGCAGTAGCTGCCATTATGGAGCTTTGGAATGAATTAGGGAGCCAGGGGACCAGCTGTTCACATAGATGCCCCTTTGCATATCCTCTAAAACTGACTGGATAGAATGCCAGGCTTAGGATCTGCCTCCAAGAATATTTCCAAGGGAATCTGAGAGACCTCAGATCATTCTGGAAATATCTGCAGTAATAAGATAATAGATCTCACAACAACGACAATCCCCTTTTATTTAGAATCTTTACATCTCAAAGGTCATGGGTCTTTATGGCAGTGAGCTCCATGGAAGGGAGAAGCCCGCTTTTTAATCTATCAGAGAAATGAGGTAGTTAAGGAGTGGAAGTGAAGTTATGGAACATTATCAGAGTCTTGGGCGAAGGCTCTCAGTGCGTGTGGAAGGTAGTTGGATCTTCAGGATCTTTGGAGTTGGGGAAATTGGAGAGAACAAAGGGGACTATATGTGTTGTTCATTGCTATATAAAATTATGCCAAATCCCAGGGGCTTAAAACAATGAATATTTATCATCACAAGGTTTCTGTGGTCAGGAATTTGAAAGTAGCTTAATTGGGGCTCTGGTTCAGGGTTTCTTAGACTGGTGCAGTCAGGCAGTCAGGATGTGGGCGGGGGCTATTGTCATGTGACCTCTTGACTGAAGGGGCTATCATCACATGACTTCTTAGCTGGGTCTGAAAGGGCCTCTTTCAAGATGACTCCTGCACATGGCCATTGGCAAGAGTCCTTGGTACCTCACCCTGGAACCTCTCTGTGGACTGCCTGAGTACGTCATGACGTGCCAGCTAACCTTCTGGAATGAGAAAGCCCAGAGAGAGTGAGCCGAGAGGAAGGGCAGAGCCTTTATAATATAGTCTCTAAAGTCATCCCTGGGTCAGTGTCCCCAGCTGCCATGACAAAGTACCTCAAACGGGGTGGCAAAAAACAAGAGAAATTTATTCTGTCACACTTCCATAGGTGAGAAGTTCAAAACCAAGGGACAGTAGAACTGCTCTCCCTGAAGGCTCTAGGGAGGAATCCTTGCCTCCTTCTGCCTTCAGTGGCCGTGGATAAGCCTGGGATCCCTGGTTTGTAGATGCTTTATTCCACCTCTGTCTCCATCTTCACATGACTGAGCTTCTGAGTGTATGACTCACACTCAATAGAATAGGAATTACTCTGCTTCTTATAGACATATCAAAAAATTTGTGGCCAGGTACGGTGGCGCACACCTGTAATCCCAGCACTTGGGAGGATGAGGCAGGAAGATCACAAGTTCAAAGCCAGCCTCAGCTACTTAGCGAGGCCCTAAGCAACTCAGTGAGACCCTGTCTCTAAATAAAATACAAAATAGGGCTGGGGATGTGGCTCAGTGGTCGAGTGCCCCTGGGTTCAATCCCCAGTACCAAAAATAAATTTAAAAATTGTGGACATATTTGAAAACTACCATAAGGATAATATTATATTTCTGTTCCAAGTTCCCCTTACGCTATACTTTTATAGTCTCATTGAGATCTTGTGAAAAGGGAAAAACACTGATAGATGTTCTACATTATTTAATGTATACTGGCAAAAGGTCACACGAAGTAAATTCCTTTAAAATGGGAACCAAATTTCTTTGAAAATGAATGAAAAATATTTTGACTGGGATATTACAATGAAAATCAAGATATTTAACTTAAATTTCAAATAAAAATCGAGTTATAGATATAACTGCCCTCTAATTCTGAAAACAAAGAATGAATTGTCTTTACATTTCCCCCTCTGGTATAACTTTTCCAAACTCACATGATTTTATAACATATTCCTCACTTCAAGTTGGACTTTCTCAGCATAATCATAAAGAGGGTTATTTTGCAAAATCCAAGTACTTCATTGATATTCTCTAATTTCTTTGGGATTTGTGTCTTCTTTATAATACCTAGACTGTCATTTCCTTGAGGATCTCCTCCTCTTCAAATAATATCTAATAATGTCTCTGCCACATCATCATTTATCAATAATTCTGCATGTGGATCCTAGTTATTCTAAAACATGACTTTTTTTAATTCATGAAACCTTCCCCTTTTTTGGAAAATTTCAAAACTTGCTTTGTAATCCTCAAAGTATTTTTATAAGACTATATTTTACAAGTGTTTCAAGACCAGTAATGATGTTGACTAAGATTCTAGTGTGAAGTGGGGACTGATTTTGAATGGGGATTGATTTTATAAGTAGTCAATTCGGTGATTACTATTTTCATGCTATTTGTGAATTTACCTCTCTGTGAAACTTCAAAACCGTGGAGGCTCCAATCACAAAAACCCAGATAATGATAACTGCCTGACTTTTTTCCCTTCTTTCTACAGTTCCATCTCTGTCCCATTAAAGATATTATTAAGATCTTTCCATCTTCTTTGAAGCAATACTGTAAAAAATAATAGTAGACAGGATTACTTTGAAGAAAGATATGTGGTAATAGGAAAAGGATGATGTATATACTTGATATACTTGGAAATTATTACTAACATTTAATTGCATCCTGAACCTCTCTACTACAAATGGGTCCACGTCGTTTTGCAATGGATTCCAGGAATGAATAGTCACTGTACTTATCATCTGCAGGTAACTTAGCAAGCCTGCATCTCAGCATTCCCCTTGCTTGACCTCCAACCCATCTCCAACCCCCACTCTGCTCATTCTTCTGCAACCATAATGAGTTCTTGCTTGTCTCTCATTAATTCATATATGAAAACTGAAAGTCAGATGAAAAGAGGGGGTCAGGTTATTTGGTTCCATATAGTTGTTACCCTTCTCAGACTAAATGTTTCCATTTTAATTACTTATTGATTTATTGACATGACTTTTACTAAAAGCAGAGATGGTTTAGTATGCATGAAAAATAAATGATCATATATACATATATATGTATACATTTTTTATATATATATATATATATATATACATATATATCTTATATCTGTGTAAGTACATATGTGAGAGGGAGTTTCATGCCAAGGACACCTTATCTTCAACAGGGATAATCTCCAGCAAGAAAACCTGGTGGCCAAGACTCTAAAACTGCACACAACACAACACACAATGACTGTCAAATCCCAAACCACCCACTTGCTGACAGTGAGCAGAGGTATCTGACATGGCGGCACTCAATCTCTGTGGAGTCCAATGGATACAGGAGATATTTTGATATTTCGGTGGCTGCTGTACCCAGGCAGCCAGTTCCTGAGATTTCCAGGTTTTTCTTTATGACTGTACCGAGCTGTTCATAACCTTCTTTTGCCCCAGAATCTGTCTGTCCTCTTGTGATTGGACCTACTCTAATAGTTTGCTTTGTATTTTCTCTCTTTTAAAATGAAAAGCATTGAATGCAGAGAGTAACTATAGCAGAACCTGCTGGCTATCCACTTAAAACCCTGTTCTCCTCTTTCTCTTCCCTGATAGAACATATACAGAGGGCGCTGCTAAGGAAAGGAAAAAAAAAAAATTTGCTTGGGAGACAAATCCAAAACAGTCAAAGGCCATTATGGCAATCTCATACCCTTGATAAGGGACTGCTTTAGAGACAGGCATGTCCCCTGTGCAAGCCAGGGAGTTGAGAAACTGCCAGGTCACCTATGGGGAATGTTTCTATGATCTTAAGAAGAGAAACAAGGAAGAGAAAGTCCCTTCTCTTCTAGGCTTGGTGTACCTGGATGAAATCCCTGGAACTGCTGACGAAGCAAAACCTACAGACAAGATGGTCACAGGGAAGTGGGGTCAGGGATGACATGTCACTTTCCTACCTGTCTTGGTCAGCTGGTTTGAGAGATAATAAACCTACTTAAATTCAGGCTGATGGAGTACAGGTTTTTGGCTACTTGTGCCAAAGCAATTGAACAGAGCAGCCAGAATAAAATCTGCCCCCGCTGTGTCCTTTGCTTGGAGGGCGCCTCTACCCCGTTTATCTGTCGAATTTGAAGACTAGCCAAGATTTCTCCAGAATGCAATGAACCACTCCCTAATCCAATTTCCCGCGAAACTGCATGCATACATCTTGCTCTTCATTCTATTTGCTGAGACTTGTTTGTAGGTTTTTCTCCCCACACATATATTAGAAGTTCCCCTGTGGAAAAGCCAGATCTGCATGAGAAACAGTGCCAGGGTTCCATTAAATAAAATGCCTACCAGCAAAGCACATGCACGTCTACACACACAGACTTAGTGGAGAACTGCTGCCAGAGTTAGAGACAATGCCAGCGTCTCTGAGGCCATGCATGGAGGCCAGAAGTTCAGAAAAGGAAAGGGCAATGTGCACACCAACCATCGGTATATGCACACAGACAAAGTCACACGGAATGACAAATAAAAATGACACATGAACTGATGACTGGATGTGGGCCTGGGAGTATGAAGTCCTGACCCATGGTGTAGCAGGAGAAGGGGAAAGGAACCAAAGAGCAAGTCCCTCCTAAGGGCAGACCAGGGGACTCTGTGGCATACAGGACTCTGAGTCATATAGGAAACTGGTCCTCTCCAGGACAGTAGGACCCTACCTGGTTAACTGATGGAAATGAAGGCCAAGGCTGTCTGCGGCTACTCCCATCACTTAGCCCTCCAGAATATGGATCCAGCTCCATCTGAGCAGCCACGTGGGTCACATGAAGTGCACTCAGCTCTGTTTTACTTTCCGTTTCTTGAGTGGTCAACCATAATTCTGTTCCCCTGAGATCTGCTTCTGTTGCTGCTTTGCCTTCAAGGGTGGTCTGGTCTGTTCAACACGTCTGGAACAATGGGCACACTTTTTGGACTGTGGTTCTGGCATTTTATCTCCCTGCTCAAACCCATCTGGTCTCCTCTATCATGTGGTCAGTTTTCTGTTGATTCCTTTCCCATTTGTACTTTCCTCTGTGCTTCCATAACCCAGGGGAATCTCAGACCCAATATACTGAAACCTGAAGTCAATTTGCTTCACATCCTCAAGCTTAAACCTACTCTGCAAATTCAAAATCACAGGAAAGAGCCCTAATTTCTCCTTTCTTTTAACTACCACTTACCAGCTCTGTATTATTATAGCCACAAGGAAAAAGAAAATATTTATACACACATATACATCTATAGATTTGTGTGTGAGTGTGAGAAAGAGAGAGAGAGAGAGAGATTGAGATTGGATTCAGAGTTCAAGCACATTGCAAAATCTATCATTGAGACAGAAATGCCCTAACAATATGATCATAAGAACTGCATTCTGCCTTTTTGCAATATTCTAATGAGTATATGTCAAGTTACTCCATTTGCCCAAAAAGGCAACTAGCTGGGTGGGAAGAGCCTGAGCTTTTGGATAGACAGAACATGGGTGTGCAGCCCTGCCTTGCCCTTCCTAGCTCTGTGGTCTGGAACTGAAGAAATAGTGGATTCTTCTTGGGCTCTGTAGTAAGAGTTGTGCTAATAAGTACTTCCCTGCCTTGTAGGCACTAAGGTGGGTGCCACCATGACCCCCTTCTCTAGGTGAAAATCCTGAGGCTTCACATGACTCACCCAAGGTCACACAGTTAGGTTTGTACCCAAGATTGAAACCTAGGTCTGCCAGGCTCCAAAGCTGTATATACAGCCCTATCCTCTATTTACCTTATCTCCTTGGTCCCAAGTGCTTACCTTGTAGGGTGAGTGTGAAGAATAAATTCTACAGTAGAAATAAGACACCTTCTGCGCTAGGATGCTGAGTGACACTTCATCTGAATGTTAGAGGTCCTTTGCTTGATGACCAGCTGGTGGTGCTAACTCATGGAACCAAATTTCTTGTCATTCCTCAGCCAGAGCTAGACTTGTATCTCTTTGGAAGTTTTCTGATTTTCTGTCTCCTTCTTTCTTTCCATTTAGGCCTTTGATTGAGTTTATTTTAGATACAGGATCAGAGACCCTCCTCTTCCTACTGAGCTTTAAGCCCCTCCAGGGTCCTTGTCATTTCTTAATATATCTGGTCATCAGCTTGTGCCAGGCCCAGAATGGATACCTACCCTATGCCTGATCAATAAATCAATTGACATTTTCTACATCATTTATGTTTTGCCTCTTCTGCAAGGCAGTGATGTTTTAGCCACAGCGTTCTGTGTACAGTAGGAAAGCAGTAGAAATATTCAAAGCCTGTTACTTCTTTTGCTCAACAATAAGCATGTAATTAACCAAAGACTAAATCACCAATGTTGTGCATTTGCACCTCCACCAACAAACATTTTTGATGCCTGCTTTGTGCCAGGTGCTCTGTTAGACATGGAGGTGCAAATGAATGGGAAACAAAGTCTGTCTCTGGCTTTGGTAAGTACACAGTTTTATAGGGAAAAAATAAGAATGAAAATGAAATTGCTTCATTACTCACAGAGGTGTGTAAAGGACCCAGTGGGGAGGAGTGAGTGGGGAGGAGCGAGCCCATCTTTGGTGGGGGAAGTGGAGAGAAAGGCAGGAGCAGTTATGGAAGGTGCCAGAGAGCTAATGGACAGGCTCCCTTGAGCATAACTGTGTGTCTGAGAAGGACAGGACATGCACGTAAAGATGTTTGCTATGTGTAGATGGAAGACCATTGTTCCATCATAGAATAACTTACCAAATTTCTTTTTTTTCCTTTCTTTTTTTAAATTGATTTTTTTTATTTTTATCAGTTCTTTTTAATTATACATGACAGTAGAACCCATTTTGATATAATTATATAGCAGGGAATATATCTTTTTTCACAGTGTAGATTCACAGATTCATATAATCTTGCGTATACATAGGGTAATACTGTCTGTCTCAGTCTACTATCTTTCCTTCCCCCCTCCCCTCCCATCCCATTTTCCTCTACACCATCCATATTTCCTCCCTTCTTATCTTATCCCCACATAACCCCCCCCTCCACTCCATTATGTATCAGCATCCACTGATCAGAGAAAACATTGGGCTTTTGGTTTTTTGAGCTTGGCTTGTTTCACTTAGCATGATATTCTCCAACTCCACCCATTTACCAGCAAATGCCATAATTTTCTTCTTCTTTATGGCTGAGTAATATTCCATTGTGTATAGATACCACAGTTTCTTTATCCATTCTTCAACTGAAGGGCATCTAGGTTGGTTCCACAATCTAGCTATTATGAATTGAGCTGCTATGAATATAGATGTGGCTACATCCCTATACTTTGCTGATTTTAAGACCTTTGGGTATAAATCAAGGAGTGTGTCTGAGAATAACAGGATATGTATGTAAAGATGTTTGCTATGTGTAGATGGAGGGCCATTGCTCCATCATAGAATACCTTGCCTAATTTCTATGAAGTTTTGAAAATGCATAAAGTCATTCTAGAAAATAATTGTCAGTCTTCAAAGAAAATAAACAAGCTTCATCCACTTTGAGTAATAAATGCATTCATCTGCTCATAGCAATTAAATGGTTCCATGCCATATAACTGAGTTAGTGCACAAGCCACCTCAAATATTTATTTCTCAGGACTTCTGAAGCTACAGCAGTTCTAAGAATCACATTTCTATGGGAGTTCAAAGGCAAATGGAGGATGATTTATAAGGTGCTGGTTCCATCCAGATCTTTCCTACAATGGAAATAAATAGGCTAAGACATCAACGATGTATATCCAAAGGCACAGACTAGTGGCAAGACACAGGCGAGAGGCTCTACCGAGAAAAGCCCTAAATTCAGAACCCAGGACAAGAAGCCCTGATCCTTGTTGTCATGAGCTGCTTCTGTTGACTTGGAGGTAAATCTACTCTCTCTCTCTCTCTCTCTCTCTCTCTCTCTCTCTGGGGCTTTGCTTTTTTATTTTAATCTGTTAATATATGTTTACAAGATGAATGAATTAATGCATGAGTGTAAGATGAGGATCATAATACCTGCAACACCTACTTCATAAGAGTTTTAAACAAGGTAATTAATTATGCATTGGAAAGATAAAATGCTTCAAGACACTTGCCCTCCTATTTTTAAATCAGCAGTGATAAATATCACTTTAAGGATTTCAGAGTCTGAGAATGTACAGATTCTTTCATCATCCCAATTTGCCCTTGACCAAAAGAGAAGAAATGTTCACTTGAAGAGCAGGTGTTACATTGCATTTTTCTTAGATAATTAGCTGATTAGAAACTCCAAAAATCTAACTTTCTGTGGACCAGATTGAAAAATAAAATTTAGAAGTTATAAATCATGGAAATTCTCCAAAAATACTTTAATCATGGCAAATAATCATCATAATCTCTCCTATAGGTATAATACTTAATATGCTTAAAATACCTCACATTTTCACAGTTGATCCTGTACACATGAAAGACACTATTTGATAAAGTAATGGTGTAAAGTTGTGTCTTCAGGGCAACATTTTATAGTGAAAAGAACAAAAACTCCAGAACAAAAGGAGCCTGAGTTCAAATCCTGATCCTGGTGTCAGTGAAATGGATCTAGCCTTCCACACCCAACATGAGACAGTGATCACGGGAGTGAAATGGATTGCTAGTCCTCACCTTAACCCCACTATAGAAGGTACAGGAGGGCCTAATTTAGTAGGTACCATGCCAATGCTAAAAGAAGAGGTTCATATTTTCTGGAAACTCAGTTTGCAAAAAAAAAGTTAGGCAAGCCAGGCATGGTGGTACATGCCTATAATCCCAGCTGCTCCAGAGGCTGAGGCAGGAGGATGGCAAGTTCAGCCAGCCTCAGCAAATTAGCAAGCGCCTAAGCAACTTAGTGAGACCCTGTCTCCCAATGGAAGGAACTCAGTGCATACAGCAAGAATTAAAGCAGAAGGCCAGCTTCCTTCTCTCCCACATACTCAACTACCTTTGGGGAGCATCTCCTCCACCGACACCCCTTGCTGCCAACCGCCATCCCCCCAGTTGGCTCAATTCAGGCCACATTACATATGATGATTCTTTACGCAACCATTTTCCTCCTACCCTGGGAACTCCATGGCCAAGGTGTTTGAAGCATTTGACACGGGCACTTGCATGTGTGCAAGTGATGACCAGGAGAATATAACCAGTCTTTTTCTCTACTCTCAATGCTTTACTACACAGCAGGGCTGGTGGTAGGCAGGATAGCAGGGGTTTCCCTGAGGGCAGTATGGGGAAGATCAGAGACATCTGTGATGTCCTGTCCCTGCAACACCTGACCTCCGCTCTTACCTTGACTTGTCAGTCTCCAAACTGTGAGCTCTGGACACCACTGCCCTCCTCACAGGACCTACTTTACTGGCAAGTTTGGTCCTGGTTCCTTTCCCAAAGTGCTTCGACATAGAGCATCCCACTAAAATTATGAAACGGTTGTGGCATCTTGGGGAGAAGGATCCCAGGAGGAGTTATGTTTTTCTTTGATAGTGTGTGTACCTTGGCCAGCAAGAATGGCAGGCGAGAAATAAGGAACCCAGCTTCAGCCTGCAGATCAGAAGCATTGCCTTTTAGGCCCAGTCAACAGAGGCCGTAGTCCTCCTATTTATGTTCACTTCACTGGTTTCTTCCGAGCCGACAGGTGAAAACATATGTTGAAACAACAGCCTGCATTGAGAGATGGTGGCTGGGATCTAATTCTCGACATCTCATTTAATTTTGTTCTCCTTTCTCCTGTTTTCTCTTACCTGCCTTGGGTCTCACCACCATCACCATCCTATGACTTCATTTGTGATTTTTCTTCCTTTTCACTTTTATGTGGCTAATAATTACCCATTCTTCTGGCTTGAATGTCACCTCTGTGACCTTCCTCATGACCCTTCTTGGTGCTCCAGTAGCATTCTATGGTGCTTAGTGTTAGCACTCCCCATTTAGCTGGTTAAGTGGCTGGCTCCTCACCTGATATGAAGGTTGGTGTTATATGTTATATGCTCAGTATTTTTTTTTATCAAATGTGTAATGTACTTAGAGCACTAAAACTTGGTAAGTGTTAGGAATTGGTGGTAGAGGTGTTCACCCCTCCCACTCCTCCATGCCCAGGCACCTAGGAGGTACCATGTAAATGCTTATTTCATCAAATCAGAAGTTACCAGTCACAAAATGCCCTCCTAGAAGCCTCATTTTATCTTGCCTTACGCTATCTCTCTTTCATGGCCTGTTCTGGGCTCAGGTATAGCAGAGGAGGAAAGCCCGAGTGCTGAATGGGAGCAGGAGCTGTAGATGCTGAAGGTCAGTTGTATTGTCAGCAGACCTTGCTTCCACCTCTCAGGTCCTGCAAAGTAAATTTTATCACACAAATATGAGCCAAGAGAAGGTGGCCCCAGCATGTTCTCCAAGGCATACTCACAACCGAGAGGCAAGCCGTGCTGCCTTCTCCTGAAAGGCCCCCCTGCCCCCAGCACATGTCACTCACTGTGGTTGGCTGTCATCTCTTCCAGAGGCAGGGGCTTAGATTTCCCCTTGTTGGGGCTGGTATCAGTAATACCCTCTAAGTTGCTGTTGACGTACACAAGCTCTTGCACAAGAGCACAGGAGAAAATTGGTTTTGCCACTCTTCTGAGAACTCTTCCACACACTTCCTAGAGAAAGGTGGAGTTGGGGGAGAAGGTTGGGTCCCACTCCCAGAGCACAGCCTCACACGGTGCCTGGCCAACTTGACCTCTGGAAACCTCCCTGTGACAGAGCAGAGAAAGGGGAACTTGTCATGTGGATCCTTTGCTTATAGATTTCCACCAAAAAAGTCTGCTCTTGCATGACGCTAGGGTGGTTGCCACTGCCCCCAGTCTCCACTGACTACCTTTAATTCCCTCGACAACCATTTGAAATAAGTTTCATTGGTCCCTTTTAGCAGCTGAGATGCCTGGAGCTCCAGCAATTGAAACAACTTCCTGAAGACCTCACAGCAAGTGGAGGAGCAAAGATTCTGCACCAAAGCCACATTGCCTAGGCCACAAGGCAGCTCAGGTTCCCCATGGGAGCAGGGGAATGCTGTGTGGGTGGAAGGGGTTCTTCTCATGGCCTCTTGCCAGCCCCGATGCACACACTCTGCTGGTCTCTCTGAAACTTCAGTTAAAAGGGAAATGAAACATCGTGGCCCAGATTTATGTGACCATGTCGACAGCAGCAATATCCCCTTTTAAGTAATTGGCATTGTACAGATGATGCTTTCAAGGGGTGGACAGAGAATGTAGGTAAGGAGGCAGCTTCACAGAGAGTATCTGTTCTCTTCCTGTTTTTCCATGAAGACTTTGAAAGGGGGCTACATGCAGTTCTGCTTTATGAATTGAAGTCTGGGATAATCTCTGAATCATTCCCATGCATCATACGCCACTTTTCAAAGGGAAAGAATATGCATTAAAAAGATTTGTTCAATCTGAAACCTGCCTCTGAGCACCCAAGATCAATGTGGAGGCTGATGAAGCTGTGCTCTATAGATTTCTGCAGTCAAGTTCATCAAGGCACCCATTTCTCTTCCCCTAATGATGCTGAACCCCAAGCTCTTCTCTGAAGTGCTTTAATTTTCACTCCGTCATTGCAGAAAGACAGTGACTTAATGAACTGCAAATAAGAAAAGAAAGTTACATAAATCATCTTCGTGTCCTCTCCTGTGGTCTTACCATCAATGTTCTTGCCTCATTACGGTGTCTCCAGTGGCTTTTCTGTTCTTGGTGGTGGAAATTAAATTATAAGCCACATTTTCAGCAATGTACCACACCAATAAAAATATAAAATCATTAGGATAAATAATAAAGTTAAATTAATGTCAACACAGCAAAATATCATCTTACTGTGTGTTACGAAAATGTTCTCCCAGCTGATTCTAGTTGGATCTCTTAGGAGATAACTGTCTTCTAATATATACATACATATTTCAGGACTACTGTCCTTTAATGCAGATTTTACAAAACCAACTTTCAGGAAAAGAATACTATGCACCATTCTTTTTATGTTCTCTGGCTGATGGTCCCACCTTTCAAAATGATAAGATAATGAGTTTGTGGTTTGAACACAGCTCTGTGTTTGAAAGGTAGCATTGAAAATTAAAGTGAAGTATTAATTAAAGATTAATCAGAAATGTTAGACCTCTAGTAAGTTCAGTGCTTTTTGCTTAATTCTGAATGGCTCGCTTTGAAAGAATATTTCAACTTAGCTAGAATTTTAATCAGCTGACTAGAAGTCAGGGAACAAGAAAGAAGGAGAAAGAAAAAGAAATAATCTCAAGGGTGAGTGTTTAAAAATGCATCAAAGGCTGTTGGGAAATGGGCTGTTAATCTGTGTCATGTAGAGGGAAGGAATGCTGAGGGGAGGGACCTATGGCCTCCAGGGTGGTGACATCACTGTGATACACCAGTGAGAATGTGAGCCAGTCTTCCCTTGGGATAAGCTACTGTTACTAATGCTTAATGCAGAAGCCTGATACCTGAAGGACTCAACAGTCATCTCCCAGCAGAGGTGTCAAAGGAAGAGCACAGGAATCTATTGCTGTTTGACTCCAAAGTGCCTCTCTAAATCCAGTGCCTTTCCAAGCTAGAAACAGACTCCATCCATTCCTGAACCTGCCATGAGGGTGGTGCTATCTGCTTTTCCCTGTCACAGAATCTTGACTCTCAGAACTGAAAAGGTCCCCGGGAGCAGCCAGCCTAACCTTTCCCCTATGTCCAGCTAAAGCAAGAGACCAGAGCTACTGGATCAGCCCAGCGACAGGAAACACTGGTGTTCAAAGCCCCTCATTCCCCTGCTGCCTAGTTCACCCTGCATGTTCTTCTTTCTGTTGTTCAACATTTCTCTTCAATAATACAATCCTTATCTTCAGTCTCTGGAGACAAAACAGAGATGTGAAATGATTCTTTCACAAGCCAGTCTTGCTGATATTTAAAGACAGCCATCTTGACCCTCTTGGCTTTTCTCCAGGTGGATTCTCAGTGGTCATCAACCAATCTGCTATTGACCTTCCCATCCAGTTGGCACATGCCAAGGCAGAACTCAAAGCACCCAGGTAGACCTGGATGAGTAATTCTGTCCTGGCATTTACCAGGTGGGTGTCCCCCGGTGCATCAAGGCCATCTTTAAGCCTCTGTCTTCTCAACTGTAAAAAGGGGTTATTTGAGGTCATGTGATATGATTCAGCACACACACCTGCAAACACACACGGGGCAAGTACTTGGCTTTATAAGTGGAGTAGAATGACTTCTATTCTAAAATCCTGGGTTACATACATATGTTGTTGAGTGACCCTCCCTAGGAGACCGGGCATCAGAACACCCCCAACAAGCACACTCCTCCTCTTCCTCCTCAAACCATCCTCTTTCTTCCTGTGCCAGGAATTGTGTATTATTACATCATGTCATCACAACAACCATGAGGCCACACCACTGCTATCCCTAATTTACGGATGAAGAAAGAGAAATGAGAAAGTCCTTGCCAGTGGCAGAATGGCACATGGCAGAGCCAGGATTCCATCCCATGTCTCTCTGACGAGGGGTCCAGTTGAAGGCTCTGAAGCACCTGGAAGTGACCTGGGGGAATGAGAGTGGGAACCTGCTAGGAAGGCTCCCTGGAGCAGGAGTGCATTCCCATTGCCAGCTCCGGCCAAAGGGAGAGCAAACTTAGCATGTAAGGTGGGTGGACATCAGCTGCCCACCCAGCCATAGTCCCCTGCCTTCTTTCTTAATAATAGGATCTGGGTTTTCCAGCCCCTGGGAGTGAACTGTGGTTTGTCTAAGTTTTCCATGGTTATCACATTGCTCTTTGTCAGATATTCCCTTTGCAACCAGAGGTGGCCTCATAATTCTGTTGTGGTCAGTAAAAAATAAAAGGGAGTCGGGGCAAGCATCTAGAAAATGTTTCAGCTTTAAAAAATGAAAAAGAAGAATAAGGAGGAGGAGGAACAGGAGGAGGAGAAAGAGAAGGGGAAGGAGGAGGAGGAAGAGGAAGAGGAGAAGGAAGGTCCTTCATGCCCACTCTATCTGGAGTAACAAAATTTGAAGGTGTGGTATCTGAGGCCACTGAGATTCACTCTAGCTTCTGGCTGTGACAATAGGCAACCAAACTTCAGATAAGAAGTTAACGGATAAAATATGGGAGGATGGGGGCTGAATCCTTCATGATATTTTAAGACACCACACTGCCCATGGGGTCATCAGATTCCCACCCCTACTTCTTGTCACGTGACACCAGTCTAGGTTGAAAACTACAGTATCCACTGTAGTTTGCTCAAGTGAAAACAGTAATTTTGAAAGAATGTTAGGGAACTCATAGACTCTCCAGGATGACTGGAGACCCAGGCCTTCAAAACTAGAGATAAGGGCAGCATCCCATGATGCCGGGGAGACTGTCCAGTGAAAACATCACAGTTATTGTCACTTGGCCCTAATGCTGCTCATACCTGGCCACTAGAAGCCCAGCCCCAGCTCCTCTGAAGCCTCCACCATGATGAACACCAGCATGGTGGGCATCCCTCACCTGGCCAGCTCTCCACAGCACTCACTTCTGTATCCGATTCTTATATATGGGTACAGCCCATTCATGGAACACAGATTTCAGACCTGTACGCAGCTGCAAGACAGCTAGGAAACATCAACATTCTAGTTTCTATCTTTGAGCAAGGATGACTTGTAATGTAATATAGTCAACCTTAAGTATCTGTGGAAGATTCATTCCAGGACCCCACGTGGATGCCAAAAATCAGCAGATGTTCAAGTTCCTTCTATCAAATGGCACATTATTTTCGTAGAACCTATGTCCATCCTCCTGTATATGTTAAGTCAGCTCTAGATTACTTATAAGGCCTAATGCAATGTAAGTGTTATGTAAATAGTAGTTTCATATATTCTTTTGGGAGTGATGACAAGCAAAACAACTTGAATATGTTCAATGCACATGTCATTTTTTATTGAGAATTTTCAATCCCTGGTTGGTTGACCCTTCAGATGTAGAACGGTAGATATGGAAGGCCAACT
The DNA here is from genome assembly GCA_020662805.1 of Glaucomys volans. NCBI lineage: Eukaryota > Metazoa > Chordata > Mammalia > Rodentia > Sciuridae > Glaucomys > Glaucomys volans. Next base: position 853,478 of record JAJEJO010003974.1, on the reverse strand, counting down.
TTGTGATCAAAATACAAAGAGACTGTGGGGGTAGCACAAGTGGTGAATATTCAGTAGAATGAGACAGACACATGTCATCATTCTTCTTTTTTCTTTTTTTTTTTTTTTGGAACCAGGGATTGAACTCAGGGACACTCGGCCACTGAGCCACATCCCCAGCCCTATTTTGTATTTTATTTAGAGACAGGGTCTCACTGAGTTGCTTAGGGCCTCGCTAAGTTGCTGAGGCTGGCTTTGAACTCGCGATCCTCCTGACTCAGCCTCCCAAGTCACTTGGATTACAGGCGTGCGCCACCATGCCTGGCTCATGTCATCATTCTTTAAGCCAGGGTCAGTGGATCTCTGCTTACAGCTCTCACCTATCAGGAGTGAGGTGAGCAGAGAGAGGTTGCATGCTGGCCTTTGGAACACCTGGGGCCCACCCCCACCAGCTCAGGTATGTGACAAAAGTCACTGAATGAGGTAAATTCCCAAAACTCTTCAAGAATTGCAAGTTGTTGGGATCAACTGGGTATAAACCCTTTGTGGATAAGAAAAACATGAAGCATAGAATTTTAAGACTGGAATTGAACTTGAAAATGGTTTCTTCAAATAATTCTGTCTAAAGCAAAGAGATAGATCAGAGACAGAGAGAGAGAGAGTGTTGCAATTCTTTTACACACAAATCCCATGCATCTTAAGAGGCTGCCTGCTCTTTGGAACCCCATGCTGCTCCTTACCCTCAGTGACCCACAAGTAAACTCTCTGTTGACTTCTTAATGTCCACTTTGACCTTTTGTCCCTTAGGGTTGGGAACTTCTGAATGTTATGATGGAGTCCCTGTCTCCTTTTGTTCTGGGAAAAAGCAAAGCCCTGAAATCCAGCCTAGCCTGGACATCAGTTCTGTTTGACTAAGACCCTGGACATCAGTTCTGTTTGACTAGACCTTGAACAGACCCCTCACCTCTCTGAACCAGAGTTTCCCAGTTTGTGAATGTGGGGTGATAATGCTAAGTGCTTCTCTGGGCTAATACAAGAGTCAAAATGTTCATGTGCCAATAAAGGCATTTAAGATGATACCAGGCACATAGTAGGTACCGGAGTACCTATTAGTAGTAGCCCTTCTGATTAGAGGGTGCATTGCTTCTCCCTCCTAACATCTTTTCCAGAGTAAAGCATCCAGGACTTTAGCTCCCTGATATTTAGACTCTCTTAAATTGCACCAAGGTAACAAATATGAAATAAAAACTAGCCCAAGATGCTCCAAGAACAACCAGCGTTTTGAGGAAAACAAATATTGAAAGCAAAAGTATCTTTCATCCTTCCAAAGAGCCAGTTTCATAGCTAAATACTTTGTTCATGAAATAACAAAGTAAAGCTTTAAATGTAACTCCTCACTGCTCCTTTATTTGCATGGAGCCGTCTTTGCAAGATGTCACAGGAGGAATCCTCTGAATGCCCATTGAACACAGCCTCAGCCCTCCGCCCTCAACCAGGGCCGCTCTGTTTCCTGCAGCAGCTTTGACAATCCATATGTGTAATGAATCTTTACAGTCAGAGAAGCTACAGACCCAGAAAAGATTTCAAAAGCTTTAAAAATCACAGGAGGAAAGGCTGCGCCGGGCTGTTCAGAGGATTCTAAACACATCCATGGGGAGTAGTCTTTGAGCTGTTGCCCTCAAGCACAGCCTGGCAAATGTTTTTTTGTAAATGACCAGAGAATAGATATTTTAGGTCTTGCAGGACACATAGGGCCTGTTACATGGTCCCTTTTGTTTTCTGTTTTACCCCTTAAAAGGATAAAAGAGTCATTCTTAGCTACAGGGGAGCACAACCACAGGTCATGGTTGGGACCTGACTTAGTGGACACAGATGAAAACTAGACTTCAAACAAAACCCTTACTTAGGAAGAAACAAAAACAGCTAATGTTTAGTGAGCACTTATTATGTGTCAGAGACTATTTTAAGCATTTAATAGATGTTAATTTTTCATGCACTATATTATTATTATTATTATTATTATTATTATTATTATAATACTACAAATAAGAAAAAATTAGGCCAGGCATGATGGCACACACCTGTAATCCCAGCAGCTCAGAAGGCTGAGATAGGAGGATTGCAAGTTCAAAGCCAGCCTCAGCAACCATGAGGCACTAAGCAATTCAGTGAGACCCTGTCTCTAAACAAAATAAAAAATAGGGCTGGGGATGTGACTCAGTGGTCAAGTACTCCTGAATTCAAAACCCAGTACCAAAAAAAAAAAAAAAAAAGATTAAGCAGTTCAATATATTTACTCAACCAGTAAATCTTTGCCTTATTTCATGAAGCGTTGGGACATGCTGTTAGCTGTGTGCTCAGGAGGAAATGGAACTGGACTTGGTAAATAGAAAGCCAGGGATGGCCACAGAACTTACTCAACTACCAAGTACCTGGGTTCTGTAGGAGGTATCGGCTCTATGTCTAAAGACAGGTCTAATAATAATTACCTGCCAGCAAAAGATTTGGCATCTATTACAGTTAAATGACAATGCAATAATAAAAGAAATGTACAGCTGTATATTGCTGACTGATATAAAGAATTGGTCAAGGTAGAGCTCTATTTCTATGAGATTTTTCTATCCCAAAAGCCTGCCTCAAACAAGAAATTTGGAACATGTACATACTATCAGACTCTTTCAATTCTGAGACCAACATCTTTTTCACATCTTTGGAATCATGTGCAGCCCATAGCTTTTTACAATTATGTATATTGCGTGGGGGTTTCTCTCCTAGTGGTATATCATATGCATAATTACATACAAACTAAATGCTCTCAAAAGTCCTGCAGATTGAAATAAAAAAGGAGTAAGTGGTGGCATCGTCTATTTAACCTCTGTCTCCCAGAAGTAGACCATGCATTTTTTTTAAGTGTCACTTACTAATATCCAGTATACTGAATGTCCCGTGGTAGTCACTAAGGCAAAACTGTTAAAAATAAAAAGAGTTTTGCATTCAAGGCTAGGTGGCTTGGCTGGGTTGGGGATTGCTTGAAAGACCTGAGTGAGAAGGTAAAACCTTGGGTGATTGAATCAGCAAGGGTCCCAGTAGGAAACAATAACGTGCGTAGAACTTGAGAGGCTGTTGCCAAGGGCTGCGCAGGGTGTAGACAGACCATAGGGAGAGATAGCACCCAGCTCTGAGTGTCGCTGCCCTTGGTCCTGAAAGGGAGGGCCAGGTGTAGGAGCTGACTTAGGGAAGCAGCAACCTCAGGTGAGGGGCACAGCTGGTCCAGGGAGACCCAGACTTGGAGGCAGGGGACAATGGAATGAATATGCTGGTCTCTTGCTCCTTTCTTATTACAGTCCTGTCCTCCCCTCTCCCTGGCCAAACCCAAACAAAACTGAGAGAGCGAGGGGGCCAGCGCTGAACACAAAGTTTGGTCTTCCGATGCAGGAGTAGGAGACAGGGTGGCAGCAGGATCCTAGGGCAAAGCTGGGCAATCAGCATAAGTGGATGCTCATCTCTTGAACTGCCCCTGGCTTCACAGGAGCGATTATCTACATTTACCCCTGAGGAAGCTGTCTGCCCCATGTTGGAGCTGGGAAGGTCACACTGGGACTTGAAGGGGGAATTTCCTGGAGCCAACTGGTGCTATTTCCACCAAGTCAGTGACACCCCTTGCTGATGTTGTCCCAAAAGGGTCATCCCCATGAAAAGATACGTCATTAGTCACTTCCTCCTGCACTTCTCATTAAATCGTCCCCTTCACCTCTTCCATATTTATATAGCATTTTATACTTTCCATCTATGGTATAGGAAGGTCAGGGAATCCACAGAAACCTCTGACTTCCGGGGAGCTGAAAGTCTGTTTCTACTGGCAGACTCCATGCATCTGTTCCCCTTCCAGCAAATTCTTATTAACTGTGCCGTTTTGCACAATGCAAAGATGAAATCCATACAGTCGATTAAGAGTGAGCACAGAACATGTGTGTGGAGCAAAGTAACAATAAAACACTTCGAGAAATGGGAAACTAAAGTGCTGCAGGGCATTGCAGGAAGGATGGAGTACTTCCATGGTAGCATATTGGGGAAAACAACACAGAAAATGCAGCTTTTATTGGAGCCTTAGGAAAGGCTGGGGTCAGAACAAGCAGAAATGAGAGAGGAACATGCATAGAACAGGACGTCTGTAAGCAATGCTTATGCAATTTGTAACAAAAATAAATATTTGCAGAATTAAAATACACAAAGTATTTTTAAAAATACACAAAGTATTCACTCCCCTCTACCTAAAGTAACTATTCCATTTATGTATGATTTATCAAAATGCATAAATGCATTCTATTGTCACGTATAACTAATTAGAACAAATAAAAATTTTTTAAAAAATACACAAAGTTCCATAGATCCACATGTTACATTAAAGGCTCATTTTCCTCCTTTTTAAAGGCCTGAATTCTGAAGTCAGACTGCCTGGGTTAAGTCCTGGCTCTGATGCTCTCACTAGCTTTGGGGCCTTGGGCAAGTTACTTAACCTCTCTGTGCCTCTTTTTCTTCCTCTGTAATAAGTAACACAGATAAAACAGATGAAGCCAACCCTCACCTCCTGAGTTATAATAAGGACTACAAGAGTTAATAGTTGTGAAGTGATGGGAATGGGGTCTAGCACAGAGTCTATGCTGGGTTAATAGTTGTAATAATATCAAAAGAGTGGTCCCAGAAGAACTGGAGGAGAAGGATGAAGAGGAGGAGAGACAGACTCAAGCCTGATAAACCTCCACTTTGGGCACCAGACTCCTGCTCATGCATGCTTCCATCCTGTCTTACCTTTTGCACGGGTACACAGTGTACAGGCAAGTGAGGCAAGCCTCTGATGAAATTGATGAAGCATTGCTTTTGGGGTTCCTAATGGCTTTCAGTTTTGCTTCAATTAGATGAGCTTTTAAGGCTTACCCTTGCTCTCGCTGGATTCAGCACCTTCATTTTTCTTTTCTCCATTTTTGTTTATAAAACAATATGAAAAATGCAAAGAAAAAAAAACCCAGATTGAACTGGCAGTTTAGACGGGAGCTTTGGCACAAAGGCTTAATGGGAACACAGTGGCCTGAAGAAGGAGGTTCAGCACATCACACAGTGGACACAGGGCCAGGCTCGGGCACATCAGCATCTTAAACAAAGACTCAGTGTTGTTCTTTGTCATGGGACAGCCAGAGGCAAAAGGAAAACTGACCTCAGCAGAACTGACCTCATCTTTATTAAAGATGTTCTAATTTTGTGCATTGTGAATAATTTTGGACATTAAGGTTTTTTCCTAAAATTAGCTCATTAAAATATTTATTTTGATTGCTGGATTTCTTTAAGCCCTTGTTGTAGGGAAATCAGGGAAGGGAGGAGAGGGAAGGGATCTCCGACACAGGTCAGCATGCAATGATGATTTTATTCTCCATTATTATTCTCCATTCTCCCCTGTTACATATGATTTCAGCCTTTTGTACCCCTACAGACAAAGAAGGCAAAAAGCCAACAGCAATGACTTCCCAGGCAAAGCAGGCAAATCACCAACAGCAATGGCTAGGGCCAATGCTCAACAGCCAGATAACCACTCCTTGAACTGTTTCTTAATCTAACCTAGACTCAAACATTTTGAGCTCTGTCCTTTCTCAGGGCCAGAGAAACATTCTTGTTTGCAAGCAATGTTCTCTCTGTTTCTGACCTCTTGGCAGAAAATCCTGTTTGCAGGCAATTCCCACCAAGGACTACAAAGTCCCTTGTTTGTAAGAGCACCTGTAGTCAAAACTCCTGATTTCTCTCTTGGTAGAAAATCCTGTTTGCAGGCAGATTCCACCAAGGACTACAAGGTGTCTTGTTTGCAAGAACACCTGTAGCTTATAAGTTTTGATTCCCTACATCCTTTAAATTGTCAGTGGTGACAGGTACCTCTCTTACCTCATTATAGACCTGCTACTGGAGGGGAAGGCATCTGAATGGACACGTTAACAGAGATGTCTTTGAAGTCAGCTGGCACAGCCCATCCCTGGCTCAGGTCTACTCTCAGCTGCCTCCTGGATGTGTTATCACAAGCAGCTCACTCCCTCTTTAAGTGCCTCCTATTGTTCTCAGAAAAAGAGCTCTGTAACCCACTCATTCATTCATTCATCTACCAACAAATATTTATTGAGAACCTATTATGTGCTTGAGGCACAGAGGACATGGAAGTTAATAACAATTTAAAAGTCTCTGCTCTTAGAACTTTTTCATACTGGTTTGGGAGAGCCGTGACCAATCAAAATAGATATGTAATTTTATGTGGCACTTGTGTTAAATCTTTTTTAAAAAAATCCACCCAGGTGAGTGACAGAGTGATGGCAACAGAGCAGGGAAAAGAGGGGGGACTCCTGTAGAGGTCTGTTGAGAAGAGTCAATGAGACCGTGGTCTCTGGAGTGAGCAGCACAGCACCTAGCCCATCCCGATGTCTTGGGACATGGTGACTATTCCTACAGAAGAGAAGATTGTAAAGGCAGGTAGGAACCCATGGACATGTCCGTGAAGCTGAAGCTCCAGGGTTCTGGACCATTCCACCACTGAATGCAGAGACACCACATTAAAGTCCTGACAGCTGACAGTGACACCACTGAGGTCCACCCCGAGAGCAGGAGGTGTCAGGCCCTGAGTCCTAGAAAAGGCAAGTAAAGAGAAGTTCCACCGTCTTCTTTCTCCGTAGTGAACACAGCTGGGCTTCATTCTCTTTCTCATAGAAATAACACAGCCTTGCAGAAGAGAGTAACACAGGGCACAACTGGAAAGAAGCCCCTCAGTAATTAGTGTCCCAAAGTGAACGAGATTCCTTTCCAGAGCCTCATCCACTCATGGGTGGAAATCTCAGCAAAGCAGTCACCCTTGGCTGGAGCTGGCAGCTGCCCGGTGCTCTGGACTGCAGCAGACCATGGAGCGCAGCCCCCCGCGGCTTCCTGGGGGTCGGCTGATGCAGCCTGGCCCAGCCTGCCGGGCCCTCTGCCAGGGCTCTGATATGAACGTGCTGGCCTATCACCAACTCATTTCATGGTGCTTGGGTTCCTGCAAAGCAGCATGTAAAGAAAGAAATGAAAGCTTCCTCTTCCTCATCTGGATTCTTTATGCTTGTCAAAAAAAAAAAAAAAAAAAAAAAAAGGAAAACCAAACAAAACAGAAAGGAAAACAAAAGTAAAAATAAAGTGTCTCCCAGGTTAGAAAGAGCAGGTCTCCCGAATAGATTCAAACCCTTCTCTGTTCATGAAACCTCCAGCACATTGTTAAGGAGGAAGGAAAGGTGAGCAAGAGGGGCTGAGGAAGGCTGTCTCCCACCACTGGGAAGGGATTCTAGATGTCACCTCACCTAGAAGTTCCCCAGGTGAACCATGTCTTTCATTCCTTTGGGTCTTGGCACACAATATTGAGACCTTGGTCAGATACACCGTCCCTACTTCTCTAACACTATTCAGATCTTCAAAACTCAGAGCAGGTCATCTCTTCTCTTACAAGAGCTCAGGAGCCCCGTCAAGTCCTGTGAGATGCCCCTTCTATGTTTCTGGTACACCTTCCCATTCATCCTGCTTACATTTCTTGAGTGGCTACTATGTGCCAGGTATTGTTCAAGATGCTAGGAAGGTATCAGTGAGTCTGACTGTCAGCTTCCATTCTGTGGCATGGAGGACAGTAAACAGCTAACCAATCCATACGTCCACTGGTGCCAAGTCCTTTTTAGAAAAGTGAAACAAGAGGGTCATGATACTAAGACAGTGTGGTCCAGAGTGGTTTTTTAATATGAGATATGAGCAGAAGCCTGAAGAAAGTGCAGGGGTGATCCGGGTGAAGTTCTGCAGAAAGGGTTCTTGAGGCCAGGCCTGGTGTCAAAGCGTCTATGACAGCCGTAAGGTGGGCGTGCTAGGGAATAGTCAGGCAGATCAAGGAGGCTGATGTGCAGACTGAGCCAGGAGGAGAGTGGCAGTGGGGAGATGGTAGCCAGGTCCAGCCGGTCTGAGACCTTGTTGAACTTCAGATGTTACACTGAGATGACAAGCTACTGCAAGGCCTGAGCAGAAGAGTGGCATGCTGTGACTTACATTTTTACAAGTTCTGCCAGACCCCTGGACTGGAAAGGTGTAAGTGGGAAAAACAATTAAAAAGCTATTCATACAGTTCTGGGGAGAGTAGATAATGTTGTATGAAGGTAGATGCTTGGTGGCGAGGTCGGGTTCATGATGTATTCTGAGGGTCAGGTTGACATGATTGGCAGATGAACCATGAGATGTAAGAGAAACAGGAATCAAGAAGATTCCAAGGCTCAGCCAACCTCATTGCACACTGCCTCATCTCACCTGTTTATGGCACTCGACCTGTGCATGGTGGTTGGGATCCACCTGTCTCTATTTCCTTCTTAATTATGGGGTCCATGACAGGCAGGAGCTCTGTCTTATATGGTTTTGTATATCCAGAATGTAGCACCGAAACATTCAGTGTTTAGTATCAAGTGCCTGACATACATTAAGTGCCCAATAAATATTTGAAGAAGGAAGGAAAGAAGAATCTTAGAAGGAATCAATTAGCCACAGCCTTCTGGTTGGTAGTTTGACCTGAAAAAAAATCCTCCAGATTTCTGCTGGATTTGTTATCCAAAATTAATCACTGCTCAATGATTCTGTGCAAAAGACCACCAGCTTGTGGTCAGTAAGAGTAAAAACTGATGTAAAGTTGATAGAGTGCGTTTTCTAAATTTAAACACTCACACAACTCTGGGAGGGTCTGGGTGAACAGAAGCTACTGCCCCCATTTTACAGATAGGAAAATTGAGGCTCAAAAATCTTGAGCAAATTAGTAGAGGTCGCAGCTAATAGGTGACAGAACTGAGACTTGAACTCAGGTCTTCTGACTCTACACTCCACGCCTGTCTCCCCTACTAAGATGACTTGGTATTACAAAGTCTTCAGGTATAGGTTGAAATTTTCAAAGATGGTTCAGAGTAAAGGAAGAGACTTTAGATTTCTGCATCAGAGATTTTATCTAGCTATGAGAGTGAATTTCCCAATAAATAGAACTGTCGAGAAGAATGTAATAGGTTCAAACCTCGAGCTCTACATTAGGCAAGGAACTTGAGGTAGGGGCAGGGGATCCCCAGATGTGTCAAGTTAGATCATTACCTTCAAGAGGACTATACCCCAAGGAGGCATCCCACAAACTGCCCAAAAGCCAACTGTGCCAGTAGGAGGGTCCATTGCGCACACACCAGGTAAAGACCCTGGTGAGGGAAACTACAGAGGCCCGAGGAGAACGTCTAAGAACTCAGAGTGGAAGGCTGGATTGCATGGAGTCTAAAGTTTGGCTCTGGAGGCAGCTGTTCAGGTTCAAATTCTGTCTCTGTCATTTGCAAGCTTCTGGGACTTGGGTCCAGTTCCCTAACCCCCCTGCATTTCATCTGTGTAACAGGAACGATGGCGGTAACCACTCGTGAAGGTTCTTATGGTAATGAAATGAGGGAGTGCCCCTGAGATCTGGGCACAGAGTAAATCCCCAAACAAGGAGAGACAGACAGACAGACAGACAGACAGAAAGAGAAAGAGACAAGGCAGAGAAGTGGAGAAAAAGAGAAAGTGAAAGGCAGAGTCAGACTCAGAGAGCACTCACTTCTAGTAGGGAGCAGGATTTAAGCAGAGCTCTAGAGGTGAGATCCAGATGCAAGAAAATGATGGATGGCCCACCACTGGATGGCCTGTCAATCTAAAGGAAAAGAAAGTGCACTAAGACATCCAAAGTCCCTCCCATTTCCAGGCTGTCTCAAGGAGGGAGGAAGACCACACCTGTGTCACTTTCCCTTGAAGGAAACATGAATGCAGGCTTTGGCATCTTAGAAAACGCTGGCAAGTTGCTTTATTTTTAGGTTACAGATCTGCTAAGTGACTTCAAAAGGTGACTGCATTTCAGTTCCATTAGCTCATCAGCAGTTTCTTAATGAGGCTAATTAGCCCTGAACAGCTCCCACCCCACAGGGCTCCGCTGAGAGCTGGTCTGTGTGTATCCAGTGAGCTTGTGACCTCCATCCCTGGCTGGCTGAGAGGCCTGGCTTTGGGGTATCCACTTCAGCAAAGCTTAATGCTTAAAGACAGGCAAGCATTTGGGGTGGCCCTAGATCCCCAGAACCACTAGGTGCTGAGGACCAGCCCTGTGGCTAGGAAGAATGAAATCAAAGGGCCACTGCAGACTCTTGACCAGAAAGAAAGCATTCACAGGAATTTGGATTCAGCAGGTGGGAAGCAGCTGAATTAATTCGGCAGGTGATTTCCTCAGTAGCCTTATTCACTGACACCAGAACTTGAAATAAATATATATCAAAATTTATAGTCAGCGATACCAAACAGGAGACCACAACTAGCAGAGATTTCCGAGGATGCCATTTCTCTCAATCTCAGAACTGGACAGATCCGTGACTGCTAATGCCTATTTCTTCAGCATCCTTTCTGTGGATCTCAGGATGATACGTCACAGCCTCTTTCCTGCTCCATTAGTCCATTGTCCGAGGAGGTGCTCGATGTAGGATCTTGCCTTAGGCTGCTAGAGCAATAATTCTTAGGACATCTGGCATTTATTACATCTTACTATATACCTGAGGTTTTATTTCATGCTTTATCTCCATCATCTTATTTAACCTTTCAACATCCTGGGTGGTAGGGACTCTTAGGACCTCTCTTGTACAGATTCTAAATCAGCCTGAACAGGGTGTTCTGGAAACCAGTGACTGCAGGAGAGTAAGAAAAGAGCCCAAGATTCCATAGTTTCTTACTGGCAGAGGCACCATGAAAACCCAGGTCTCTCCAAAGCCGAAACTGGTGGGTTTCATGTTGTGTACCTACCCCCAAAAGAAAAGACACATCGATTGTGACTTCCATGCTTACAAAACTACCATCAAAAACTCAGATTATGAACAGGAAACAGTCCCTGCTTCAGGAGGCAATGAAGTCACATTGGGATACATGTCCTTAGGAATCAAGGACCAGAGTTCCAGTCTCAGCTTATACTTCCTCATCCACCTGAAGCAATCAGGAACCCCCGTTTCCTCAACTGATGAAGAAGGGTTGCTTTAGAAAGATCCCTTAAACTCCCTCCAGCTCTGGCATTGTATCATTCTATAATGTGCTGATATATGGAATGTAAATATGCTATATTTAAATAAAGAAAAGAGCCAGATGCTAATTTTGGCAGTTGTCAGTTTTGCAAACCTTTTAAAGAAAAAAAAATTTTTTTTAAACTGAGACTTTAAAAAAGAAAAATCTACTCAGCTAATTTATTTCCTTTCTTCTTTGAATGAGTTCTAAATTAGTGAGGTAGAATGAGAATTATAACTCTTGTTTTGACAGTTGGACCAAGGCTCAGAGAGGTTAAGTGATTTATTTAGGATTAGAGAGCAATTCAACAGCCGAGGACCAACAAAGCCTGTGTGTCATCTGAAAGAAGAGTCTGGACTGAGCTACCTCAGACAGAGGCCTTGTTATAATTACATTCTGTCAACACCTGCCAAGGCTCTTCTGTAGTAAATCTCAAGGGACCTCAAATTCATATGCAATGCTACTTTCAATTAGAAGTTAGTGAAAATAAAGAGGGCATGCTTCCCCTCTCAAGTGCCAGCATCCACAGACCTCTTGAGTGTCCAGGAAGTTAAGTTTGAGAACCCCTGATCCATTATCCAATCCACTGGATTCTGTGCCCACAAGTGGTAGAAGAAGGCACAGATGGAAAGTCTTATGGACAAGCTTGGACTCAGGCCCAGGGAGGCACCTGGCTTCACCTGCAGCCCACCCACCACCAGGAATGAGGTCCCGGGACTCTACCAATCCATGGTAATGGCAGGAGGGCTTGTATGAATGTCATCTGTGTACCAGGAAGGAGGGAGAGCATGGTGGTGAGTCCCAGAGGTGGGGTGTGAACCCTGACTTGCAGGCCACCAGGCAGCATGCCACTGATCTAAGCTGTCTCATTAACTGGGCACACAGCTCAGTCCCACTTCTGTCCTTTCAGGGTTCTCTCCATCAGCACTTTTGACATTTGGGGTGGAAGAATTCTTCACCATGTGGGCGGGCTTTCCCTGCTAAGTCATAGGACGTTCAGTAGTATCCCTGGCCTCCACTCACAACAGGCCAGTAGCACCCCCAATCAGGACAGCCGGAAAGGCCTCCAGACACTGCCACAAATCCAGTCATGTCACCCACAGTAGGAGCAAGGGTGGGGTTGCTCCTGGTTGAGAACTACAGTTTGGGCCCCTTGACTTCAAGGTTGGAATTCAGCATCTAGAGAATTGTCTCTGGAGTGTTCGAAACTCAGAACGAATTGCTAACAAGACCCCAGAAGTTACATTTCTCATACGTGATCCTTTTGGAATGGAAAAACCAGGACATGCATGCTCCAACACATCTTTCCCTGTACTCCCCAACTCCCACCCTTTGGTTTGATGTCTATCAAGCAGGAAGTGGGGGGAGTCTGGGCCAGCCGCCCAGTGATATAGAAGTCACCTATACAGGTAACTCAGCATTTCCTTGACAACAAGAAGTCAGTAGGGACTGGAATGGTTGCCCAGCCCCACTGGGCCCAAATACATAAGAAACTGAAAAATAAAGGCAGTCCAATCTATTTTGAATAGAGGACTGTAACATATTTCTGCTATAACTGCAAGGTAACCGCACACTGAGTCACAAGCAAGAGCTGGTCCTCCTGGCCACATGAATTGCTTATCCAGATGATACTAAAGGTCAGTTCCACAAAACACAAGGTCCAATGGGAGACCTATTTTAATAGGTGTTTGGGGAAGGAAGGTTCTCTTTCATTGTTATATGTTTAAGCAAACAATTTAAATAAAATAAAGCAGGTTTCCCTCCTGCAGGACTTATCAGCAACTTTAATGGGTCATGTGCAGAGGACACGGCGTATGGCATTTCCCACTCATCCCATCTCCAGGGACTAAAGTGCTCCCAAAACACTCTTTATGCAAAATGCTTCTGGATCTTCTCCTGGTCTCATAGTCACATGGAGCAGTAATATCTGCTTTGCTGGCCTTCCAGAGCTGTTGAGGAAAAAAAATGAGAAAAACACTTGAGAAAGTGCTTTGTAAACTCTGAAGAGTTATAAAAGTTTAAGAGGTCATTATTAATGCATATGTATCAATAATTTACTAATAATAAAATTTTCCCGGCCTCACTCAGATGTTGAGTTGATGAATGTGATAATTGAAGTAACCAAGGTCCCAAGAGGTTAAGGGCTTGCCCAAGGTCGCGCAGCTAGAAGTAGAGCCACAGCCAGATTAATAAAGATGACAAACCCAGAAGGGAGCAGTCTGAGTCTGGAGGAAGCACCCTCCAACATGCCAGCCACTTTTGCTATCAGGATGGTCATGATTCAGACTAGTGACAAACACGGCAATAAGAAATCAGCAAGTGACAGGAGCCTCCCAAGAGTAGGGGAGCCAGGAGGAAAGAGTGCCAGAGATGGAGTGGGAAGGTAGCTTGAGCCCTCGGCAGGCAACCTGACCTTCTGAGCTTCTGTTCTCCAGTCGTCAAAATGGGAGTTTTATGTAACACCTTCCAGAGTGGTGGGAAGAGTGGGCACGTTTCACGAGGTACCAGGACTGGTGTGGGCGTGGAGGCAATTCAGAGGGGAGATTGTCATTGCCATTGCACCATTGCATTGTTTTATGGAGATGGCTCTCTGATGGGCAGGTCCCTTCATGGGGGCAAGAGAAGCAGATGAAATGATCCTAGACCCTCAGGCTAAACATGCAAATGAGCATGCAAAATAACCCTGACCCAAGGGGCAGAGGGTTACTGGGGTTCTGAGCAGGACTCCAAGGGGCAGGTGGAGCATGTACTGACCACCTTTCATTTCACCTGGAAGCACAGGTGCAGCCCCTCCCACACCTCTGACCTCACATGGGTGCCCAGGTGAGTGCTCTGGCAGCTCAGGGAGTGGGGCCGCCAGGGCCTGATGGAAGCCAGCAGGTTTATGCCAAGACTGCACCACTTACGTCTCCCCTTTAAAAATCCCCACTGTGAGTGCTTAATGAAGTTGCAGGTCTCCCTGTAATGGCACAGTAATGACTCAGCATTGAGGCAGCACTTTATGCTTTTGAAGTATTTTAAAATTAATTACCTGGACTATTAACATGCCAGACACCATCACTGGAGAGCTCTGCTGACTTCAGAGTGCTGTGCTCCTGCGTCTCTCCCATGGTGTATTTTTAATCTGTGATCTATGACTCTCTTTTCTATTCTCCCTGTCCTTTTTGACTGTCTGATTTAATCTAAGTGAAATATTAATGCCAATGGAGAATTTTTTTAAAGTAAATAAACCTTATGCATATATATTACATAGGCACACATATATATAAATTGGGAGGGTATTGGGGATTGAACCCACAAGCACTTTACCACTGAGCTACAACCCCAGCCCTTTTAATTTTTAATTTTGAGGTAGGGTCTGACTAAATTGCTGAAATTGGTCTTACACTTACAATCCTCCTGCCTCAGCCTCCTGAGTTGCTGGGATTATAGGCGTGTAGCACTGTGCCCAGTTTGCATGTTATTTCTAAGCAGACCCTGAAGTGAATCTAAGACACACCTATTATGAATCTTCTGTTGGTTGAGCTTGGTGAACTATTTGGGAGATGACTAATCTGGGTTCTCCTCTTATGGATTCTTACCTGTGCACTGGAACTTGGTCTTCAGAACTCCTCTGAGCTGTTTCTTGCCTTTCTTTGCACTCAAACTGTGGACCAGTAGTCAGCTTGGAGCAGGGGTGGCCTGAAACAGAGCAAAGACCAGTAGGAAGGGTTTGCTCAGTGCCTGAAGACAGGCCTCCTTGGGCGAAAGAAACCTAAGGCTTCCTCCCAGAGGGCAGGGAAAGAGTTCTGATAATACCTTCCTCTGTCAACTCATCACCTGCATAGCTGTGGAGTCCATTCACTGATCACCTCACCTGTGAGTTAGTGTAACCATTGGTGAGCTGGTGTTTGTCCACCAGCTGGGAGAAGAGGAGCAGAGGCAGCCTCCATCCCTAGTGTGTTGCCAATTTCCATGGTGTAAATGCTCCCAGTTGTCACCCGTTTCAAGTAATGTAAGTCACTAAACAAGGAGGTGCACATGGGAAGAGATGCACAGGGGCACCCCTTTTTATACTATTGCCACTGTATAGATACAACAGATGCTAGTCACCTCCAGAGAGGGATACAGTAAACTACGGCAAAAGAATTGGCAAGCCATGCGGTTGGAGGATGTATCACCATTGCTTTCAATATCATTCAATTTATTGCATTAGAAGTTTATGTAATTCAATTTCTAATAATGGTACATTGAACAACTGGCTTGCAAAATTTCCTAAAAATTGAATGATTGGCTCTCATGAGCTGGTCCAGGAGGGCACCTGTGTACTGTCGACTTTGACAGCCTTTAAGCAGTGACGTTGCCTTCCAGCCAAAGGCCACCAGGAGCACACCTGCAGTGAACAAACTGAGCCTGTTGCTCCTTCCACTGAGGCAGAACACATTCTGTGGGAGGCATCTCGGGGGAGTGGGGGAAGGACTTAGAGCAGGCAGGCTGACCAGAGACGCTAGAGACCAGCTCAGTGGAGCAGGGACTTGCCCTGGACTAGGGATGGGAATAATTCCAGCTAAGTAACCTGGTCAATCTTTCCTGCACTGCTGGAGAAATGAAGCTGGGTAAGAAGCAACAGCCACTCATGCTAGTCAAGAAAAGAGTCATCATTCCGGAAGCTGGACAATGTTCACATTTTCACTAGTGTTCAGGCATGATTGTGCAGAGGCCTTGGTTTTGACTTTACCCACCAGAATCACGGAGAAGCCGTGTCTGGCATGGTCTGAGAAAGTGCTTTGGTTGCGCAGGGTGCACCAAGGTCATTGGTAGGCCCAGCTCCTGGGGGTCAGGGGCCTCTTTCCTCTTTTCCAACAGGGATCTTCACTCCCAGTCTTGTCACCCAAATGTGTCTTTCCATGCTGCCATGCTTTCTAAAACCCAAGACACTATCATGTCACTTAAAACCCTCCAAGGAATCTCCTTTGTCTATCAAATAAAATGGACATCTTCAGGGTCTTCTGGAGTCCAGTCCCTGCAGTGTCTTGAGCCTCATCTTTAGACACAGCCTGCTTGATGCTGGCCAGCTCCTCCACCAACTGCCCCTCACCACCATGACTGCCTGTGCTGTCCCCATGCCCTGGAGGGTCCTTCCCCTTCCTCAGCCCTCTCACTCCTGCCCAACATTGAAGAGAACCTACTCACCATGTGGATCCCTCTCTGCACGCACCTCCTGCAGGAAGGTTTCCTGGGCACCCATCCCCTGTTCTATCCAGGAGAGGAAAGCTTCTTTTTGCTCCTGTAAAATCAATTCACTAATGCAACAAATACTTCCATGCTGTATTCTAGGTTCTAAGAATTAAACTAGGAATAGGTCAGACATGGCCCTGCTCACCAGAATTTCATGTTCTAATGAAAGGAAATAAGCAATAACTTACATTGAGAAGCCACAAAACAAGAATTGTAGCTAATATTGATAAATATTTTGCCTAGATTTAAGATTAGGCACTATGAAAAATGAATAGAAGTCTACTTTCAACAGGGCCTTTCTGTGGAGGTGATTGTTGGAGGCTAAAATCTGATTGACAGGTATACTGTCCCATGCTTTGTCCTCATTCTCTGATTATAGACTCATTTCGTTCATAAGATTATAAGACTTGGGAGGCTGGATGGAAGCTTATCCATCTCTCCAATCCTATCATAATTGGATATGGATGTTTAATAAATATTTGAGGAATTGATGACCAGTTCTTCTACATTGCCTACTGTGACCAATATCCAAAGTAAGTCATGGGACTAGAGCACCATTGCCTTGAAGGGAAGTAACCAACACCCCAACCCAGGGCCCCTCTCTACTGCAGCATCCCGGCACCATGATCACAGGAGCATCCTCTCCCCCTCACCTTTCTGAGCTGCCTGTCATCTCCACACAGCTAAACTTTACCCACTCCAAGGCCCAGTGAAGGCCCTGGTCCATGAAGCTTGGCCAGCCACTCCCATGTGTCAATCCCACAGCATCCATCCCTGCATCACCAACTGCCTTCAGGACCAGGATGCCACAGAGATGCAAGTGGACGCGGTGCAGAGAGCCCATTAGCAAGCTCAGAAAGACCTTAATTTAAATTCCAGCTCCAGCACTGCCTTTCTGTCGGACTGTCAACAAATCATTTAACCTTTCCGAATCTGTTTTTCACATCTGTTCAGCGGGCAAGCTTCCTTGAGATAGAGGGCTGTATTTTTGTAGGCATAATTTACATCCAGCTCTAAGGACTGTATCTTATCTATCTCTGTAACCTCAGCACTGAATGAAGTGGCTGGCATACAGTAAGTGCTTATAAGTGTTTGTGGAATAGATGGATGTGAATGATAATATCCACCTTTATCAGGAGTGGTTTTATGATAACTGATTTCAAGCCCCTAAAGGTAATAGGTCAAAATAAACCACTAGTTTTCATTCCTACATTAGCCTCTGTTTTTCCCTCATTCCTTTTTCCCTTGTATTTCCAATAGCACATTTTTTTATTTTTCTTACATAGTGCCAAGGGCAGTCCTGAATATCAAGTGAGAGCCTAATAAACCTCAGTTTACTATTTTAAAAAATATAAGGTCTTGGGCTGGGGAAATAGCTCAGTTGGTAGAGTGCTTGCCTCACAAGCACAAGGCCCTGGGTTCAATCCTCAGTGCCACCAAAAAAATAAAAAACATATATATATATATATATATATATATATATATATATATATACACACACACACATGTATATGTGTGTATATATATGTACATATATGTATATATATAATCTTGAGTAATATGGGAAACCCAATAGCTTTGAAAAATAGAAGACATTGAGAAAGAATGCCTTAAAGATATTGAAAAGAATTTCTGTTGTCTTGAAAAATTTCATTTTTGAAATTGTAAATGTAGTGCAGACTCATTAAATTAAATTTGGAATATATAGAAAAATAAAGCAAAGAACCATAGGCCCTAGTTCTCCTACCTGGGCATAATCACTGTTGACATTTGAGTATATTTTATTTTTATACACATGTAATTTTGCTTCATGGAAACACACTATGTGCTTGGTTTTGTTCTTTTTGCACTTAACATTTCATAAGCATTTGCCAAGCCATGCTCTGATTTGAATGACTGCATTGTATTTCATCTAGAAGATGCACCAAAGTTCACTTGGCCATTCCCTGTCATTGGACTTTAATTTGCTTCCTGTTAGTTTGTGTTATAAATAATGCTTCAGTAAGCGTTTGTGTGGATAAAGAGTCTTCCTCAAAAACAGAACAAAAATGGAAAGTTCAAGAAACAGTGGCCCAGACAAAAGTCTGAAATCACCTCTAGAACTCTTGGCTGGTAAAGAAGGCTACAAGAATTTAAAAAAAAAAAATCCCTTAGATCTAAACTCTATTGGTAGAGGTTGAAAAGTCAGAGAAGGAGGATTTCAGAAGTTAATTGGGAAATAACAAGCAAGTTGAGCAAATTGCCTCATCTAAACTCATTAGATAAGCATTTATTGCAATACAAAGTCTTGATGACTGTAATTAACACATTTATAAACTCTCTAAGAAACTGAAAGCTTTCCTTTTATTGACTGAAAACCAGCAGCTATTTCAAGCGGAGCTTATGGCTAGAGCGCTTCTTCCCTGGGCTGTGGGGTTGATCAGCAAATTCCCTGAGACTCACACTCTTGGGCCTGGTCTTGCCTTTCACTCACTATTGTGAGTCGTGGGAGGAATCAGAGGTAATATATGAATTTTTTTTTAATTCTGTTAATCTTTTGAGAAAGAATTTGCATTCAGAAATAGACAGGATCATGAGACTGGAGGAATTCTTATACATGTTGATATCCCATGTTTCCTCCACCCAGACCAAGACACACAACATGTCCAGCACCCTGGAAAGCTCCCCCTTGTCCCTCCTCAGCCAAGAGTCTTCTCGTGTGATCACTAGTAAGACCCCTCATTGTAATCTTGCTAAGGTTTAGATATGAATTGTCTCCCGAAAGCTCATGATTAGATTATGGAAGCTGTCACCTAATCTGCAGGCGAATCCATTCGATGGACTAATAATTTGAAAGGATAACTGTGTTGGAAATTACTGTAGGCAGGTAGGATGTGGCTGGATGTCACTGGGAGTATGGCTTAGGGTTTATATTCGTCTCTGGCACCTTGTTCTCTCTGTTCCCTGGCTGCTAAGGACTGATCAGCTTTCCTCCACCACACCCTTCTGCCATGATGTTCTGCTTCCACTCAGGCCCAGAGCAATGGAACCAGCCAACCATGGACTGAACCTCTGAAGCCATGAGCCAAAATAAACTTTTCTTCTCTAAGTTGTTCTTGTCAGGTGTTTTCACCACAATGATGGAAAGCTGACCAGCCCACTCGCCTATTCTTAAACTTCACATGAGCCAAATCATTTGATATGGACCCTTTTTTCTGTCTGACTTCTTTTGTCAATCATTATATATGTTAAGATGTACCCTTGTGAAACAACAGCTCTTTTTCATTCCTGTGTAATGTTTCACATTGTGACTATGTACTTGCCCATTCTTCTACGGATGAGCATTTGTGTTATTTCTATTTTGTGACTATTGTGAATAAAGTTATGATAGAAAATTTTTAACAATAAAAGTTATTAAGTGTTTTACAAAATAGGGGTGGAAACAGTGACCCAAAAGCTAGGGGACTAGAGCTCTATTTGATGCTGCTTTATTTGCTCCTTGGAATTTTATGCAAATCATTTCATGTCTCTGGTACTAAATTTCCTCAACAAGAAAGCAGATGAGGATCTGGGGCTGAGTGTACATTGGAATATCTATGTTATTTCATTTCTCTGGGCTTCAGTTGATTTACCTGTAAAATAAGGCAATTGAAACAAGAACCCCCACAGGGTTTCTTTCAACTGCAATATTATGTCTCTGAAGAGTTCAAAGTGCTGTGCATGCCAGAGTTGGTCATAACCATCCACAAAGAAAAGTCCAAGTAACCCACACTTGGTAGTTCTTTCCAAGAGCTGCCATCCAGCAAAGGGAGCTGTAGGCAAAACACATTCGAATCTCAGCTGATCCCTTAGTTGTGCATCTCAGCCTACCTTCGTGTTTCCTCATCTGTAAAATGGGAAGAATGAGATCTGACTGTCCCCCACCCCCGCCAAGTCTGTCGTTTGATCCCTGCTCCCTGGCTTCCTCCAGCAAGACCACAGCTTCACTCGGGGAGACTCTTACTCTCTTGTTGATTCTGGTACCACCCACCAACACCCAACACAGTTGCTCAGATGAAAACCAACCTTTGCTATATGTAGGTTAACTTTTGTTATGATGATTTGGTGCCCTGATGGAACCAAATCTCCAGGTAGGTTGGTTTATGCAACATGAAATTATCCACTGCCTAGCTGGTGCGCTGAATCATGCCCATCACCGAAGGGATTCAAACGTGGTCTCAGCCCTCAAAGTGACACATCATTCAACTCAACAAACATTTGTTTCCTGGAGCACCTGACTCTGCAAGAGGCATAGTGCCAGGAATAGATGGATAGGGCTGGGGTAGCTCAGTTGGTAGAGTGCTTGCCTGGCATGCACAAGGCCCTGGGTTCAATCCCAGACACCACAAAAAAAGTTTTACAAATGAAATAGATGGAAAAAAACCACATGATTCTTTTTTTCCTTTCTTATTTTTATTTGTTGTTGTATTTTCCACTAAGGTATTTATTCAGTGAGACTTTATCCAACTGAATATCCCCAGGCCATCCAACTAAACAGTCAATAGCCTCTGGGGAAGACAGACAGATCAACAGATGATTAACAATCCCATCTGAGTGGATGTTTAAGAAAAGTGTAAGGGAGCCCTGTGGGAGCCACAGCCAGGACAGAGAAAGCCCAGTGGCCCATCCTTTCATTGGGTCTCACAGCCTGAGTCCACTTTGGCCACTGGAAGGAGCCTCCTGACCCACCTTTCTGCTTCTCTCCTTTGCTGGCTCTGATCTGATCTCTACATGGCTGGTAAAGTCCTTTTAGAGTGAGAATCAACTCATGGCTCCCCTCTACACAACTACCCTCCATGATCCTCATTATTCTCAGAAGAAAACCCAGACTCCTCACCAAGCCACAGGCCCAAGACTCCAGACCCTGCCTCAGCCTCTTGCATACTACACACAGCAGCCTCCTCTCTGCTCCTGGACCAGGACAAGCTCTTTCCCTCCTCTCCCTCCTCTCACCCCTCGCCCTTGCCTTGCTGTTCACCTCCCCAGGAGTGTGTCCTCTGCACTCCTCGAATAGCTGGTTCATTCTCTTTGTCCTTTGGCTCTAAGCCCCGCTCCCCAACTTACTTGGTCTTAAAAGTTCTTGACCCAAGCTGCACATTTATATTCTCCTGGGACCAAACCATCTAGAAGAGGCGAATCTGGAGAAGGAAGACCAGGGCCTGCCTAGGATTGGGAACGAGAGTGAGGAGTCTGTGCACTGGGCAAGAGGGACTTTGGGGCTGATGGTAGTGTTCTAAAACTGAGTGTTGGAGATGGTCACAGCACTGTGATTTACTAAAAATCAGTGAATTGTGCAATTACAATGGGTGGAGTCTATGATATGGAAATTATACTTCCATAAAATTGTCTTTAATTTTTTAAGGAGTTTTTGAAAAATTCTGGTACTTGGATCTCACCCCCCAAAAAAATCTGATTTAATTGATCAGAGGATAGAACCCAGGCACCCACAAGTATTAAGTCTCTCTAGTCACCTCTGATGTATTGCCACAACTCCAAATCACTGCTCTTTCTTTCTGTCCCATTTATTTCCTTCATTGCACTGGAATCATCTTGCTTACTCAGTTTTGCACATGATTATTATTCTTGCCATGCATGGTGATAAAAGCTTCCTGAAGGGAACTTCTACAGGATCACCTGTGAATTTCAGTATATAGAACGCAGTAGCTGCTTAACATGAGGGGCTGTTTGTTTGTTTTTTGTTTTTGTACCAGGGATTGAACTCAGGGACACTCGGCCACTAAACCACATCCCCAGACCATTTTTATATTTTATGTAGAGACAGGGTCTTGCTAAATTGCTTAGAGTCTCACTAAGTTTCTGAGTCTGGTTTTGGGCTTGAGATTCTCCTGCTGCTGCCTCCCCAAGCCTCTGATTACAGGCGTGCACCATCACAACTGGCTTAATATGTGTTTTTAATTAAATGAATAGCAAAGCAGAGGATAGAGGAAATTCCTCACCATGGCACTAACATGAAAGGACATAGCATGTTAACATGACGTGTTTGCCAGGGCCACCCAGAATGGCAAACGTAGCTGAAACTAAGATGTTCCTGCAACAGACACGTCAGTGATGAAGAAACGAGAGGCGGTGAGTCCAGGCAGATGGTTACATAACCCTACAAAGCAATATGGAAAGATCCCAGACACAGGAAACAGGTGTTCAGTGGCAGAGGCCAGCCAAAGGGATGGAGAGTCCAGAGAAAGCACTGCCTCTCCTTTCCCTAATCCTCTGCCCTCCCAGTAGAAAAATTTGCATTTGAGCAATTTAAGATCATATGAAAAAACAAGAATAAAGAAAGTGCTCAAACTGTGGAAGCAAGCCCTTATGGACATTTTTGCATTCACCAAGATAAAACAACAAAGATAGGTTAGTAATAAAATGTGTATAGCATCACATACATATTTAGTTAGTTAGAAAAAGAATGAGCTAAAAAGTTTTCAGGCTCTCCCCGCCCATTCTCGATGGAATGTGTATAACTTCATTTCTCCTGGAAGAGTCGGTTTGCTCTTTTCTCTTTGGTGCTCCATCCAGACTGGAAGAGTAAAGACAGGAACTAAGGTCAAGTCTCCCTGAAGACAGGGATGCAGATAGTGCAGATAGAAACAGAGGCTGCGTGCAGTAAGGAGAAACCAAAATGCCCAACTTCAGGTCAGACATGATCCATGAGTGAGATGCAGCGGGGGGCAGGTTTCAAAGGAGAGGACCCAGGAAACAGAAGTCAGAGTCCAGCAAGGGGAAGATCCTAGGGGATCTTGCAGCATGGACTAAGCAAGATGGGCTAGAAGTGATCCAGAAGCCAACGAGAGAACAGCTGCCTTTCCCTCCTGATGTGAGAGCCCTTGTACAACATGCCCCATTCTGATTCCCTGTCTTAAAGCAGTTGCTACTATAGACGACTTAGGCTAAATCTTACAGCTAACAATGATCAACCTACTGACAGAGTTAATGAATACAGCCCAGCATTATGTTTTGGCAGATGTCTGCATCCAATAGTGATACTAACTTTTAGTAGAGTTGACCATCAGTCATCTGTGTTAAAGGTTCTATAGCAGAACCATTGGTCAGGTTCAGCAACTGCAATATCATGGAAGACGGTCCTTCTGTTTTCTGTGCCTAGGGAGTTTGAATACAGATCATTGCAACACTATTTCAAATCATCAATATGTCAGCTAAGAAGTAAAGGTTTCCCAATATAGCCTTTGGTGGTGAAATACAATTATCTGATTTCTCAAAAAAAAGAAAGCCCATTCACCTTAGGTCTCCTAATGGAATTGCAATGTAGATTTTGAGAGTCCATAGACTAAGAACCTGTCGTTTAATTCCATATCAGGCAAAACTGACATCCAAGGAGAGCTCAATGAACACGGCAAAGATTTTGTGTCCTTCTTACACATTTGCTTACACGCTTTAGCAAGTACAGCAGCTGTCAGTAGAAGAGTAGCTTTGTCTACAAAGATGAAACTGACCACGGTTTTCTGTTTTATGTGTCCAAGATTTACAGACATGTGGCATCCAACCAATTTGTTATGGGAAATGAAAGCAAACCCTCTTTGCAGATGGGTAAATGACACACCAAACTGATTCAGGTGTGATCATGTCCCCGTCGTTATGCAGGAAAACAGGTGGTAAGGGTCGTCCGCCAGCCAGAAAGAACTTGAACTCTCTGGCTGCCAAGGAGACTTGATCTACTAATTGGCTTGTGATGAGTGAATTGCCGGCAAGTGGCATGTTTATATCTGCTGCTGGAAGGATGAGTACCAGAGCCAAGGCTTCAGAATGCAGTTGGGGACAGTCTGACTATGCTCACCTTCCTCCTCCCCAGGAGAGGTGGCGCCAGCCTAGGACCAACTTCATCTTCTCTGCTTCTCACCAACTTCCCATCCCTCCGTGTTTTTAAAGCACATGAAAGATACTTGTCTCCTGGGGATGTAAGTCAAGCACTTTGGATTTTAATGCTGCTTTCTTCTCATGACCTCTGTAACTCTTCCTAAGAAGGTCCCCGGCTGACCCCAGTCAAGAACTGAAGCAGACACTCAGCAACTGCAAAGCTTCCATGGTGGGAATCCGTGAAGGGAATGAAAGAGAAGCAGGGTGAGCAGAAATGTGGACAGCAGTGGGTTGAAATGGAAGAGGAGTTGGCTAATCCTCTGTGGCAGACATTGTCACCAAGGAGCTAGGGTTCTTGCAGCTCTTTTTCCTCCAGATTTGTTTCTAGACATTTAGACTTTCAAATATGCTGGACATCAGAGGAGATAAGTTTAGAAAACACAAGGAATGCTGAAAAATCATCATACGTAAGACTAGTTTAGCATTTAGCATGTGCCAGGCACCGTTCTAAAAATTTTGTAAGAACAAATTCATTCATTCCTCAGAACTCTATGAAATAGGCACTGGTTCATATGAAGAAACTGGTGCACAGAGAGGCTTAGTAACTTGGTTAAGATCACACAGGCAGTAGGTCAAACTTTCAATCAAAAACCCAGTTCCTCGGCATTTACGGTTGTTCTAACTACTACTATATGATCCATATAAAATACAATGTGGGATGAAAGCGTCTTTTATTATCGTTTTGCCTACCTTTTATTCTCAGACAAAAGGCAAGGTAGTCGATTCCTTTAAGAAGTTCAGTGACTTACAGCCCCATTTGTGGTGCAAGTTAAAAACATGGAAAAGCAAATTTAATTAGTTCCCTGGTAATTATTGTCTGACTAAATTATACTTTAAAATTTAATAAACCGATCACCACTTAATTAGCAAACTGACTGGTAGAGGGTAGCTGCATGCCCCTGAACTGACAGAAACTGCCTAACAAACCTGGTGATGGTTTCTACCTGTCCTGAAAGGTGGTGTTTCTGTTGCTGATTTCTCCATACCATCTTTCCCAGCCACCATTGCCACCAGAATAAAAAATAGAAATAAATCAAAGGTTGCCCCTGATTTCAAAATCTCCAGAAATTCTTTGCCTGGATTAGATTGTAAAGCTGGGGCAGAGACAGAGCATTCAAGATTTGGGGAGAATGTGCAGTAAGGAGGGGGCGACATCTCCAACGGAGGCCTGGATACAGCAAGGCAGGTGGGCAGAGGCAGGAGGAAGAGCTGCCCTGCCCCTCTGCCACTCTGACCAGTGAAGGCTGGGGAAAGGGAGGTCAATCCAGGGGGCTGGAGGCAGAGCTACCCCTCAAAGGAACCCTCGGACTGAGCACCCCATCTCACCAGTTCCTCAGGACCCAGACTCCAGGCCCAACTTCCTGGACACCTTCCAGCTAGACTTCCCTGGTTACCTACAAATAAGAGTTAAATGCTGCCTGTTTTCTGTGAAGGCTCCCAAGTGATGTCAGGGAAAGAAAGAGAAAAATGGACTTGACCTGTACAAGGTCAGGTCCCCATTGAAACCAGAGGTGCGTGTAAATCCCATAGCCAGAAGGTTCTCTGGGCACCTCTGGCAATATCCTGGGATTTTGGATTGAGGCTTGCTGTCTGTTGCTCTGTCCTGGATGTCAAGGGGACGACTGTACTATTGCTCTTGGTGACAGGGTGGGTGCTTTATTGCAGGCAGCTCTGCAGAAGCAGGTGCGGGCTGTGGAGCAGAGCGCTGACTGGTAGGTATCATGTCCTAATAAGCATGGGATGGACGTGACCAGGTCCTTCCTCAACACAGCCGTCAGTGTCATCTGCACATAAACTGGAGGTGGGGACGCTCTGTGGATGCTCCTTGCCATCTGTCTCTCAAGCTGAATCCAGACTCAGCAACCCCCTCTCACTTTAACCTTAATCCCCAAATGCTCTTTGGCTTAAATGTAGGCTTAATTTTTTTTCAGATTTCAGGCACAAATCCTTTGAGCAGAGCCTGCAGAGTGCATGAGACTCTCTCCAAAGGCACTAGGCTGAGAAGAAAGAGTTTTCCATGTGGAAAGTATCTTACTTCTGCAATGCCAGGGTTTGCTTCTGCTAGGGATTTGTGAGGAGCCCATGAATTAAAATATGCAAAGCCCTTTTCAACGGCGCAGGGCACGAAGTGAGCTCTACGTAAGAGATCGCTTGGTTTTTGTTATTCCCCTTTGTACATGAGGGAATAGAGACTCTGAGAGGTTAAATAAATTGTCTTACCACCATGTGATGAAAACCGGAACCAGGATTGAAACCAGGTGTGCCTGATTCCAACCCTTTCCCTTTTGGGATTGCAACTCCCTGCAATGAGATTAATGAGCAGAATCATGAAAGCAAACCTCAATCCTACCCCTAGCCTTCGACAGAAGGATAGAGAGCTGTGACCTATACTAGGGCACTTTCCAGCTAAAGTTCTGAAGCCACTTCAGGATCCTTCTCAACGTGGTGCGCGCAGTAGTCCCTTCCCATCACTTGGCATCCAGTTAAAAAATGAAGCAATTTTGCCTTCTCTGAGTTGTGCTACCCAGCTATGAGACATCTAGGCCTGTGGACCACATGGTGCCACCCCTCCTCATGAAGCTTTACCAGATGTGGTCTCTTGGGAAATATTTTCAGAGCAGTGTCTCCAGTATGGCTGAAATGGAGACTTCAAAAAGATAGTCCCAAATATGAGCACAGCTATGAGAATCACATGCATGGTGCGCCATGATCAGAGAACTTAGGGTGTCCCTGGGTTACACACCTTTGGTAAAATGAAGGTTGCCTTGCGCTAGAATGGCTTCTTATCTCACTGCAAATTTTTTTTCAGGGGGTGGGAGTGTACCAGGGATTGAATCCAGGGGTGCTTAACCTCTGAGCCATATTCCCAGCCTTTTTATATATTATTTTGAGACAAGGTCTCACTCAGTTGCTTAGGGCCTCCCTACATTGCTGAGGCTGGCCTCAAACTTGTGATCTTCCAACTTGGCCTTCCCAGCCACTGGGATTACAAACATGCTCTAACCCAGGGAATCATCCAAAACAAAATGCCAGCCCCAGGAGATCTGCAATAATGACCTCAGGGCCTCTGCAGTGCTTCTCACTGTTCTCTGTCCAGATATTGTTTAGAAGATGGATTGCCTGAGATCACTCTTTTTTCTTAATTGCCTTTCCCCACAAGGACAATTCTAGAACTCACGTAAAGTTCACATATATGGAAAACAGGACTAAGGAGCCTGTCTGTTTTTGTTTTTGCTTTCCTCTACTGTGAGAAGTAGAAAGCACGTTTTTGCAGTTAAGATAGCACAGGAGAACCTGCCACCAATAAAGTCATTCTCCTCTTTCCTAGATGAGACTGGTAAATTGCAAAGAGGGAAAAAAGAATTCTCTCCAGGCCCCAAGCGGTACTGCAGATTTATTGACAACTAAAGATGGATGGGCAGTGCTTCTCTGCATCCCCTTGTCTGTCAGTCAAGTTCTGACTGCTGGGCACCTGAACAAAAGAGAACACCTGTGTGGTTTTCCACTCTCTGCAGTGTAACCTGCCCCCTGGGACCAGGGGTCTCATGCCACACAAAGTGCTCTCCTTGTTTATCCCAGTCACATCCCATCCTGGGAAAGAAAAGAAGATGCCCAAAGAACTTTGGAGTCAGATGACCTCCTGCCTCTGAGGGAAAAGCAGGTGCATCCCATCACTGCAAAGAGACAGAAGATATTCAGAAGATATTCCAGCATCCCTAGCACAGGACTATAAGGCGAAGGGTGGGACAACTTGGACCAGGGAGAGTAGGTACTTCACCTGGGTGCACCTGTTGAATCTGATGAGGGCTGGGAGTCAAGAATGGATACCCAAAAACTATCCAGGAAAGGTGTGTGAACCTACAAATTGAATCTGAAGATAGGCAGATCAGCTCAGTTGAGTAGATTTCACTTCGGATGCCACTGAGACTTCTTCAGTGTGCACCATATTGCTTTCATTCTGAGACACATTTTCCCACATTTTAACATCTCTGAAATTAGGATACATCTTATAATTGATGATTTTTCATAGATTACTTGGTAAATTTTTTTTCTTGGTGTTATATTAAATAATGGTGCCCTGGTCATCTGTGACATTCTCAATTTTATAAAGTGTGGTTAACATAGCCAAGGACTCTGCTTGGTACTTCCACAAGGGTTATCTCACTTAATTCTCTCTTCCTTTTTTGTAGAAGTGAATTGGGATACCATAAAATGTATCCATTCAAAGTGCATAATTCAATGATTTTGTATATTTGGAGTTGTATAACTATTTCCAAAATTTTAGAACATTTTATCACACCATAAGGGAACCCTGTGTTCATTAAAGTCACCCCCACTGCACCCTAACACCCTCAGCCCTAAGCAATCACTAAATTGCTTTCTAGTTCTTTATATTTGCGTGTCCTGGATATTTCATATCATGGAATCAGAGCATATGTGGCCCTGTGTGTCATTTAGCATAATGTTTCCAAAGTTCCTCTTGGGTGTGTCAAGTATCATTCTTTTTCATGGTTAAATATACATTCTCATTGTGCATGTATATTGTACTTTATCCATTCCTCAGTTAATGGACATTTGGATTGCTCCCACCCTTTGGCTATTAAAAATAATTATGTTATGAACATTTGTGCAAGGTCTTGTGTTGGGCATGTTTTTATTTCTCTTGGATGCATATCTAGGAGTGGAATTGCTTTATCAAATGGTAACTCTATGTTTAGTTTCTAGAGAGACTTCCAAAATGTTTTTCAAAGTGGCTGCACCAATTTACATCCCCATAAGAAGAGTGTGAGGGTTCTATTTTCTCCACATCCTTATCAACACTTGTAATTATCTGGCTTTTTGATGCTAGCCATCCTAGTGCATGTGAAATGCATCTCATTGTGGTTTTAATTTGCATTTCTCTGATGACTAATGGCACTGACCATCTTTTCATGTGCTTCTCGGCCATCTCTATATCTTCTTTGGAGAACATTTCATTAATTTATTTATTTATTTTTTTGCAGCACACTTTTTCTGAGCCTTTATCATATTCTAGTCATGTGGGAGACTGATTGCATTAATGATACCACTTTTTCCCTCTTCTCCACATCCATATCCTTTGCTAAGTAATTTGGTAGTATTCTCTCATGTCTGATGCTGACTTAGTCACATGACTACTTTAGCCAATGAGATGTTAGGAGATTGTGCCCAAGCAAGCCTGCAGGAAGATGAGATTAGTGGTGCAGAGCCAAATTGCCCTATCACCCCAACCAAGACTGTCCTGGATTGGCCAACAGCTAGTCAACCCCAGACATGTGAGCTAACCCAGAAAATTTTTAGAGCTGTCTAGGTGACTTGAAGCTCAGCACAGACATATAACCACATTGGTTTGATACTGAAATGTCCCCCAAAAGCTCATGTGTTGAAGGCACAGTCCCCAGGGGGTGTTCAAAGGTGGGGCCTTTGGAAGTTATTGGATCATAAGGGCTCTAATGTCATCAATGGACTAATTCATTCATTTATGGATAAATTCATACCTACCATAATGGAGTTGGGAGGAGATGCTTTGTTATAAAAGCGCTATCTCCCTCTTTGCTTTCTGGTCAACATCATGATACTCTGCCTTGCCAATGGCCTACAAACAAAAGAGTCACCTCTGAAACCATGGGCCAAAATAATTTTTTTCTTTTTTAAAGTTGTTTTCCTTAGGTAATTTGTTACAGCAGCAGAAAACTGACTGACACATTATCAAAACCCAAATATTCATGAGCTACTGAGGGATTATGGTTGTTTATTTTGCAACACTGTCATGGAGCTAGATAATTGATACAAGGCAGCCTCTGAAGTACTGGGGATAGAAAAATAAAAGGTAAACATTTCCTTCAAGAGGCCATAATAAATTAGGGAAGGCAGAAGGGAACCAGAAAGGTGTAATGGAGTTCAGAGTGTGCTATGAAACATGTCTGGACACTTCTCTGACCAGGTAACTCTAACTGTCCATTCTTTTGAAGAAGGAGACTTTTGAGCATTTGATTGACGAAGCTTCCTAGCTCTTCCCCCATTTTCCCCACCTGTACATCTGACAGGCTCCATGATGCTCACTGCAATGTATCTCACACCCCATCATGTTCTTTCTGAAACCATTAAAAATGTTTGGTGATGCGCGGACTTGGCATAAAACTTTAATTATGAGACTTGGTCGCCCAAATTAGTATACTAGCATAACTTTAATTAAAAGTTACTGCTTCATATTCCTCCCAAGTTCTGCCCTGATAAAATGTCTTACTCTTCTTCCAAGTCTGGGTCTTAAGCTTCCTCTGGCTTCTCTTGCTTTTGCCTTGAGGCATTTGGGGTTGGCCATACTTTGGCTTCACACTAGTGGCCAGTGCCGCTTTAAGCCAATTTTTCAAAACGTTCCTCAAGCTGCATAAAGCTTTAATGATCATACCATCTATGTTCACATTTTATCAAACATTTTCACTGTGGTTGGCACAGCCAGATGGGCCAAAATAAACTAGCAAATAAAAACTTAGGCTCCATCTCCACTGTAGACTTGTTTTTCTCTTTTCTTTCTTTTTTTTCTTTAAGTTCTCAGCCATCTCCCTCAAAACAGTAGGCAAGTAACTCTTATTGAAGATCTAATAACCAGAGGTTGTAGTCATTTCTTGGATAGAGATAGGTGCCTTTGAGCATGTGGGTAAAGCACTGAAGCTTCTTGCCAAAACCAGGCATAGATGCACATGCACAACAAGGTTCTTACATTTACAGAGACTCATCTCTAAGCCTAATGATCTAAGGATCATTCTAGAACCTTGAGGCAGCCCAGCCTCATGGATTTACATTGTAGAGGGAATTTGAGCTTCCAATGGGAAACAGGGTTGAACTAAGTATTTTTGACCAATGAACATGCTTGCTTAGCCAAGTGTGCATGTGTTGTCTGGTGAATATGAGAAAAATAGGAAGGGATGTTGGTTCCTTAGGAAAGAAGAGAGCAGTGTACCCTGTGGGAGGGAGAAATCATGAGAAGTCAAGGAATTTGCTTCCGGGAGCATAAAACCATGGGCTCATGGCAAAGCACTTTGTGCCCCAGGGCCATTGTGTCCTCTACAGTAAAATTTGCAGGCAGAGCATCAGTATTTGAATTGTGATCAGTGGCCTTTAAATGCCGCACTCTGGATGCATACTCAGCTGGTTATATCCAGAGCATCTGGAAAGCTTGTTAAATATGGATTATTTTTGCTTTCTTTTCTGAGGGAATGGGGAGGTCTACTTTCAGGTGTTTTGATTTCATAGGGCAGGGGTGGGTACGGAGACTTTGTGAGTTCTGAAAGCTCTCCCTTGGTGGTACGTAGGCATGGTCAGGTTGAGGAACCACTGGATTAAAGGATCCTCAGGCCAGGTCACTTCCATCTCTACCACCTCACAAGTCAGTGAGTGTGTGTATGTGTGTGTATATGTGTGGTTTGATTGGGTGTGGGTGAAACTTGATCCTGGGACATCCACAGAAGCAGCCGCACATTGCATGGTGTGGACAACTGCTTGTCCACTTTTCTGCTGCCTGAATGGCCTCAACATCTATTCCATGCCCAAGTTGGCTGTGTCAGCCACAGCAGCTGCGGCTGCCCATGACAAGCCCTCGTGCCTCTGCAATGCTGGGGATACGTTCCAGCCTGCACAGGCTCTTTGGGTCCATATTCCTTCTGATAGGGAAGTGTAGCAAAAACAGCTGGCAGATGGTCTGTGGCTACGAACCTCAGTTTACCTGAGGTGCTTGTGGAACAACCAATAATAAGGGATATCTTTAAAAATGAGGATAATGACCGAATAATTGTTAGTAAGATCACCATCCTCATTTTTAAAGACTTCATTCTTTGTTTTACAGAAAAAAAAAAAAATGCCAATCTAACAGCCATGGGAGCTGATTTGCAGTGACCTTCTGAGGCCTTGGTGGCTCTTGTGAGAGCAGCAGTGCTTTTAACATGGATGCTAGAGGCCTTGGAAAAAGCCAAAACTTCAGTGAGTTGAACAGGAAGGGGGTGAGATGACAGATGCTACATTATAATTAAGAGAATGGCTTCACCGATTTGCAGAGCTCCAGGCACCCCACATGTATGCAGAGAAACAACCCAAGGCAACGCAGTTTCATGACTATTGTAGTGAATTTAGCTTTAATCCTATTCTGGGATCTGAGATTCGTGAGTTTTACTTGAATTACCTACAAAGGAGTGAGACTGGGGAACAGTAAGTGGTGTCATCTATTCTATTGCTCATATCTCCTTTCCATATCCCTGACCCCAGAGAATAGAGGTTTTTTTCTGGGCAGTGCCCTAGAATGACCCCAAGACAGTGCAGATATGGCACCTGAACTTGCATTTCCTGGGAGTGAGGGGAGTACATTGACCCTCTTTCAAGTATCTCTACTCATGGTCTTTGCACACGGCAGCAGAAATAGTACTGAGCCCGTTATAGAAGAGGTGAACTCTAGGCTCTCTCACTAACTTCCATGAGATCTTGGTCAAAGTCCTTTCTCTTTTCTGGCCCTCAGTTTCTTCCTCTGAAAAAGAATAGGATTACAACTTGCTGTCTGATACCAAGTTGTGGGATGCCTTCCGTCTGTGACATCTTCCGTCTGTATCTCCATGTTGGTGGCTCAGTGGATGGGCTTAGGAAAGAAGGTCAAGCACCGCACCATCAGATGGATTTAAAAAAAAAAATCAGCACCCTTAGGTTCTGAAACCATTGCTGCCATGTTCTAGAAACTTCTCTCCATTTCCACACTGTAGTTATCCATTTTGCAAAACAAAGCATCTAAATAAATGGGTCTGGCTTCTAAGATTTGTTGTGACAGGCTGCCATGCTTTCCTCCAACACACACACACACACACACACACACACACACACACATACCCATTTGGATTCTCCTCCACTCCCATCTACCCTGAAAATCCCTTTTGGAAAGCAGAGGGGATTTGACACATTCAGAAGCATTAGCTCATGCCCCCACTTGTTCCTTCCTAGCACTGTCTGAAGCAGTGCTGCCCTGTGTCCACCATGATTATGGAAGGGAGCCAAGCACAGGTCACCTTGTGCCTCCCAGGGGTCAGCCCTGAGCCCCGTCAGCACTGGACAGATCCAGGAGAAGCTATTTTTAGTAAGATGCTCAGTTCCTCTACCTCCTTGAAGGAAGCCAATGCCAAGAAACAGCCCTGCACCAAAGGCACCTTCATTCTGTTAACATACAACGAAGCCTCTGAAGCCCACTTTCTTAGAGCAACCTTGTTCTAGTTCATTAACTCTTTTGGGTGACTGTGTTGGAAATTTTTTTTTCCTCTTCTCTGGCTAAAATTCTTTCCAAAATGTGTAACGTGATTGTTCTGCTTTGGTAATTGGAACACTGTGGAAAGAATGGAACCATTGTTAGATGGATACGGCTCTCCTGCCACCTTGGCCATTGTTCCAAATGTTGGTCCTCATTGCTCCATCTTAGGAGTTGGATGGTGAGACAGCTGTGAACATGGAATCAACCCAATAAAGTCCTCTGGAAGCACATTTTTAGAAATGAGGAAGAAAATGAGCATTTACTGAGCAGGTGCTGTATATAAGATCCTGGACTAGGTATTCTGCACACATTATCTGAGTCCACCCACACAATGAAACCTCATGTCCTTTTATAGGAAATGAAACCGAGCCACAGAGAAGTTAAGAGTTCTGGAAAATCCGGATCTGAACTCAGGTCTTTCCATCTTGCCCAATATGCTTTATGTTCTTTGTGGTTTATCACTTTGTCCCAAATTAGAAGTAGCAAAACCAGTTCTGATTAACTGAGAGTCTCAGATAATTCCTTTAATAGCTAGATCCAGCAATCCCACTATTGGGTATATATCCAAAGGAAATAAAATCAGTACATTAAAAAGATACCTGCCCTGGTGTGTTTATGCCAGCATTATTCACAATAGCCAAGAAATGGAATCAACCCAAGTGTCCATCAGTGGATGAATGGATAAGGAAAATATGCTGCATCTACACCATGGAATACTCACCATCCTTAAAAGAGAATGAAATCCTGTGATGTGTGGCAATGTGGATGAACTCGGAGGATATTATGTTAAGTGAAATAAGCACAGAAAGACAAGTACCACATGGTCTTGCTTTGGCACAGAGTTTTAAAATTGGCTTTCGTAGATATAAGAAGTAGAACAGTGGTTACCTAGAGGTTGAGGATAGCGGGAAGGAGGGAAGGACAGACATTAATCAAAGGTATAAAGTTATAGTTAAAAGGAATAAGTTCTGGTGCTCTTTTCATAGAAGGATGGCTAGACTTAATGTATACTGCATATTTCAAAATAGCTAGAAGTTTTTAATATTCTCATTACAAAGAAATGATAAATACTTAAAGTGATAGATATGGTAACTATCCTGATCTGATCATCACACAAGGTATACATGTACTGAAGCATCATATTGTGCTCCAGAATTATAATTACTATGTGTCAATCATAAACAAAACATTTTTAAATGACTACATAAATAAGCCCTATTTAAATTAAGGGATTTGAATCTCAAGTATTTTGCCCTATCGATGTGGAACTACCTAGGTTAAACTGTAATTAATATATTTCCTGAATTGCATGCTCTACATTTTTATTTCCTTACTCTTTCCTCTACTTTTTTACTCTGTTGCAAATTTCTTGTGTTTATCTTTGAGGCTCTGACAATCTCCATTTCAGTGCTTTGCACAAAGGTCTTAAATAAATATTTGCTGAAAGAATGAGAAAATGTATGGCATTGCATGTTATATTTTGTGTGTGTTATCACGAATATAGTACATGATACTTATTTGGATTTATTTATTTAATATCAATTATTAAATATCATGCAATTGAATTTAAGATACAAAAGAATCCTCCTGCTTGACTAGGAAGGGGTATCCTAGAGCCCCATACATAGAAATTAAAATTAATACAAGATAGTGGAATGACACTGGCCAACCCAGGGATAAAAATGACCTTGTCTCCACTTCCACCTTTGCCACCAATTAGTTCTATGACCCTGAGCCAAGCATGCTGCATCTCTGACCTCAGTTTTCTAACAGTAAAGTGCAGATGGGGCTCTGGCAGCAGCCTTCCCTCTAGCTCTAACACCTGCTCAGTGCACATGAAGGCCCAGGCCGCATCATGCCCAGTTCATAGGCTCATTCTTGTTGTTAACAACGGAACCAGAAACAGACTTAAAACATACCTTTCCCCCTTGTGATATTCAAGAAATTCAAGGTGACTGGTGTAATTAACTTCTCTCCACGGGCCTTGTGAGCCCCCACTAAACCCTGGCAGAAAAGCAGTCATTTTAATTTGCAAATATCTGTCCTGCCTAGTTCAATTCAGCCTTCTTCCAAACAAGTACCTGGCATCTGTTGACTTTGCAGAGGTGGGTCCCACGGTCACCGTTTGCTGTTTGATGTATTGTGTACAAAGAGAAAAGGACTCTGAAAAGCAAATCCCCTTCAGATTGCACTGAAGGTCCAGAGTCTGAGCATGCTCAGGTATTCGGAGGCAGATGGAGGCACAGCGGGCAGATAAATGATAACCCTACACTGAATAAACAGTTGACAAAGAAAGGTCAGAAATGAGATGGTAAGGAAAGAAAGCACAAGGAACACCAAACATCTGTCCAAAAAACACAAGGGAAAAAGAAATTGTCTTTGCTCTACAGATACCATTTGGGCCCGTGCACTAATTTACCATTCGGCAGCTGTTTTGTGTTTCCAATGTCCATTGTGCTGGAGACAAGTTTATTACCATGTCACAATGAATTTCTCTACTCTCCACATCAAGTTAAACCACTATGTCTCTCATCCTTCCATCTTACTCAATGGTTTCAACACAGGGCAAAACTGGTTTCCATGGAGTACCCAATCACCTTGCAATAACATAATAAATTTGCAACAATTTAAGGATTATTAGAGCTTATAGTTCCAGCATTACAGTCCCATCATTTCACTTTGTTGCAATCTATAGGCTTTCCTCCTTTTCCACCAGCAGGGGCTTCTGGACTTTAATATACATTTTGCATGTGACTAATCTACAGAGGTGGGCAAATAATCTTAGACCCACTCCTATCACGTGAAATACAATCACATATTTTCCAGAATAGATATCTTGTTTTGGTGTTGTTTCCTTAAATATTTTCCCCCAAATAGTCACAAATCCAGTAGAAGCTGTCAGACAATTTAGGCACTGCAAGAAGTTCGTGGTCCAGTATTCTCTCCACTTCCCTTTACCCCAAGTTCATTTAAACCATGAATCAGCAATTCCTGCTGCAGGTCATTCTGGGTTTTCAGCATGGGCCATGGAGAGAGACAAAAGGTAGACCAGGGCAGGACAGAACTAAAGTGACAGGAGTAATCAGTTTCTTTCCATGAACCTCATGACAACCACCAAAATCTTTGGAAGAATGCAATTCCTTGAAAGGTCTTTATTCTCTTCTTTGCTCTTCCATTAACTGGCCAACCTCAGTCAGGTTATTTGAACTCCTGAACCTCTGTTTCCTCACCAATAAAATGGGGGATTGAGCAATAATACATTCCTTGG
Source organism: Glaucomys volans (assembly GCA_020662805.1). Taxonomy (NCBI): domain Eukaryota; kingdom Metazoa; phylum Chordata; class Mammalia; order Rodentia; family Sciuridae; genus Glaucomys; species Glaucomys volans. Next base: position 816,696 of record JAJEJO010003974.1, on the reverse strand, counting down.
AGTGTTCCTTTGATGGTTAAAATCCTTGAGAGTTTGAGATTATGATTAAACTACAAAGAGCTAAACAAGCATACCATACCATTATAGATATAGTAACAGCTCGATGAAACACTGACCATCTCTCATCTTCACTCACACATGACCTTGGACTCCTAGCTGCATGATGCAGACCTGACTTTCCATTGCATCTGTTGATCATGGTGCTTCTTTTCTTATTTTTTTTTCCTTTTTCAAATACATGAAAACTTATACCAGCAACCAATAAATCTACCTTTGATCTGAAAATAACAGCTTGCCATGCTGATAGTTTTACAGAAACCTAGCATCTGAGACTGGCCTTCTACACTAAGCTTAATTCATTAATTCAGGCTTTGTTTAAGTGAATTGCCATCCCATAATGTAGTTATTCTGACAAACATATGCTGTCGGCCACCTTCTGTTGCTCAAGTACTTTGAAGCTGATAAAAGACATTTGATTATAACTAGTTATGACCACATACCCTCTATTTGTTATTGGGTTTATCAGGCCCTGGTCCAGCAATTACTGAGCCTCTATTTTGTGCAGAATGTTGGGAGGGAGCAGGGAAAACGGGACAGGTTTTGAAACCAAAAAGAATTGGGCTCTTTCTCATTCCACTATTTGTATTTTCATCACTTGGAGCACGTTGCTTAACTTCCCTAGACCTTTCCGTTTGGGAAATTTGGGAAAGTAATACCTGTCTCTCAGGTGTGAATTACCTATAAAGCACCTGCATATTATCCACAGTTGGAGTAGGTGCAGTCATCTGAGTCAGAAGCATCTCAGTGCTGTTGATTCCCCACACCTAAAGTTCCATCTTCTGATGTACCACAGATGGGCTTCCTCGCATTCTTGACCACAGACAGTTCCCTGATCCAGAAAAGATGGGATCGATCAGGGGGAAAAAAAAGTCAAGTCCGTATCATGCTGTCTCAATCAGTTAGAAGGAGAAGTGCAAAGAATTCTCAGGTACTTTTATTTGACAAACATTAGTTGAACACCTACTGTGTTCAGATAATGTGCGTTTCAATCAGATGAACATAAAAATGGAATTTTAATTGCATCTTTGTCAACAAATAAGAAATATGAAAGTTCACAGTCATGTCATCTGATCAATGAATTGGTTTTTCATAACAATGACAGAGGACCCTAGTAGGCAACATTACACTAGTACAATAAATAAATCATGAAATTGGGAATGCCTTAGGTCTTCGTCTAACTTTGCTATTTACTAAGTATGTGATAAGAATACTATTGCCCCTTGTATACACAGAGAGCAAACTTTATTCCAGGTACTTACATAATCTCACTTATTCTTCCTGAAGATCTTTGAGGTACATATCTTGGATCCCATTTTACAGATGCAGAAATGAAAGCTAAAAAAAATAAAATAAAATCAAGTAACTAGCCCAAAAAACTCACATGTCACATAGCTGGTAGAGCTTTGATTTAAACCCCAGTCGGTTTCACTTTCAAAATGGGTCCTCTTGACCGTATGCTATGCTATGTTAATGCAGAATGGTTCCTGAATAAGTTTCCTTGTCCCCCAAATAGAGATAATGTGTATAGAAATGGTGATGTGTTACAAAACATGATGCAGATGTTGGTTATTACTTTAAAGTGGCATTTAGTGCATTGTTAACAAACATTAATATGCCTGAGATGCACAGATGGTAGAATCTTTAAAATTGATCCACATACTCATCTTTTCCTGATGACAAAATGAATTTGAGACTGAGTTTTGTGGGACACACATTTAAGGCAACCAATATTTGTTGAGCCCCTGTATTTCCAGAGTAAAGATGAACAGACAGACTCCCTGCCCTCCAGGTCCTCAGCTTAGTAGGGAAGACACACTAGCAAGTAAATAAATTGCAGTCTGCTTTTGGTGAATTCAGGAAGAGAAATGTGTTCAGGGTGGAGAAATAGCCAAGAGTAAAGCATGCTCACTTGAGCTAGGAGAGTGGCAGACAAGGAGAGTTAATCATTATTGGTTTGCCAAATGGAAGAGGTGCAATTCCAACCACCTGTCACTTAAACCAGAGATTTATTACTTGCAACCCAGAGAACAGTTGTTCCACCAGAGCACCATTCTGCTGTGGGCCTGAGCGGGGGTCCAGCTGTAGGCACATTAGACTGTCACATTCTTGCTGCCCTCCCCTCTCTTCTTGTCACTGAGGCTCAATCATCAAGGCCCAGCCAAGCAAGGGAGACTGGAGGCCAGGGATTTAGTGGAGCAGTACATGAAACCAGGGTCCCTGGCTCTGTAAACTCTCACCAGGCTTACAGCTTTTGCAGATGTAGAAAGCACCCCGCACAGGAGATCTGCCCCCCACCACATACCCACACTCATTGGTGAGCTAAGCATGTGAAGTACAGTGGCTCCTTCTGGTTGCCAGCATCCAAGAATCTTGAGAAGTCAATGATGGAGAAGTCAACTACTGGCCCAGCTTCACCTGGCAGAGCAGGGCTGAGGTTGCTGCTGCAACCTGTAGACTCACAGGAGACCCCTTGAGGTGATGCAGACACAAGACATGTGGCTCATTCAGAGAAGACTTAGGGCTGGGGGATCCCAGTCTTCATCCTCCAGTGAGCCACCTCAATACCTCCTAAGTATTGCTAAGGACTGTAGTCATTTACTGAGTTTCACATGCCCATTACAAGGGTAGAAGGTGAGAGAGACCTACCCTCCTAGGTATTTAAAATGGAAAATGACAAATACTTTCCTGTGTGTCTCTGTATATGGGCCCTTGTCTTGTGAATCAGGCTCAGGGTCCATTCCAGGATCAGGGAAGGCTTCCCCAAGAAAGTGGGGAAACTGGCAAGGTGGAAGGGTGGCAATTGGAGGCAGAGGAGCTGGTTTCCAAGCATAGTAAATACCATGGGCACGTGTTGGAGGCAGAGTGGGTGTGTAAATCATTCAACACGTACTGGAGATTCAAGGACAGAATCCTGAAGATGGCCTTTGAAGAGAAAGTGACATGCCAAGATTTGTCCATGGTCCAAATCTTAATTGGACTTAATTGTCATTGGGAAACTAATGACAAAAATACTGACTTTAAGCTGTAGGCTATAATCTGTTAATACAAAGTGAATGAGAAATAAGTATACCATTCTAGCATTACCAGAACAAACTGTCTCTTATTAGAAAATTGTCATTGAGAACCAAATTGTATGATAAGCACCATAGGTGTCACTGAATTTCAGAGGAAAAAGGAGAAGAAGGAGTTCTAGATTTGTTTAGTTATTCTGCAGTTTTATATTCTATCCAGAGGTATGGTGTATGTATGAGGTGGGATTTTTTATCCCTTAGGCTCAGGGAGGTAAAAGAACTTGCTCAGATTGACACAGTTAGGTAGCAACAGAGCCAGGACTTGAACCTGGGTCTGTTCACTCCCAAAGCTGTTGCTCTTGCAGCTGAGCCCCACTGCAGTGGTCTGAGAAATCTTCCAGAGCAGGAGAAATGAGTTCTCTGAAAATGCTCCAAAGCAGGCTTTGAAGAGAGAACTTTGAAACCAACACATTTAAAATTAAAACTTCCCTAATTTTCAGAACCTGGCATAACTGCCTTTCATAGCCACCCCACCTGCCTGGGGATCTCAGGTTGTGGCCAGTGGCTGGATTAGGATGCTTTCTCCAGGTTGTCCCCTCATTCACACAACCTGGATTTGCCAGTTCCCTGGGGTTCAGCCACCTTCTCTGAGAAGTTCTCCCAGAGTCTACATTTGGCACCTGATCTCCGGCAACTGAACTTGTCTGGTTTGCTTCCCTGTCTGAAAAATGGGAATAATAACATTTAACCTACTGATCAAGGATGGGGGAGAAGGGAATCCAAGTAACCCAGGATTCACATACCACAGCCAGCAAGGGAAGCCAGCCCCTTCTGGTGCCCTCCTACACCCTGCCTCGCCTCTAGAACCATCATCTGTTCTCCAAGCAACAGCCTCTCAAGGAGTCCAGTGGGCAGCCAGGTTCTGACGAGGGGGTGGGCCAGCATCCAGTCTCACTCTGACCTGTCTCTGGGAACTGCTGGGCTATCAGCTCAGGGGCACTCCCACACTGGCTCTCTGAGCAGGAGCCCCCAGTCACCACTGCAGACCCTCAGCACCCAGCAGAGCCACCACTGCTGTTCATATTTGGTAAAGGACCACCTCAGAGAACCCTCACTATCTGAAGAGAATCCATCTTTAAACACACCTTCTCTTCACCTCACCCCGTCCTCTGTCTCTATTCTCTTTTCTTCTCCTTATTTCTTTTCAGTCCTTTCTTCTCTCCTTATCTGCTTCAATAGAGGAAATGTAAAAAGCATGGATTGGAATTAGGTGGTCTTTACTGGGAATTTCAGTTCTGCTATTAATTAGCTATGAAACCTTGAGGAACCAATTTCACCTTGCTGAGTTTTTGTTTTCTTCATCTGTATGGCATAGATACTGGTAGCTAGTTTATGTACAGGGTGGGTATTCTTTATCCAAAATGCTTGAGACAAGAAGTGTTTTGGAATTTGGCCTTTTTCAGATTTTTGGAATAACTACATATACATAATGAGATATCTGGGGAATGGGGTCCAAGTCTAAACACAAAATTCATTTCTGTTTCCCACACACCTTATACATATAGCCTGAAGGTAGTGTATGTAATATTCTACCTTTATTTTACATAGTATTGTGTTTTGACTGTAACCTGTCACATGAGGTCAGGTGTGGAATTTTTACTGGTGGCCTCTTGTCGGTGCTCATAAAGTTTCAGATTTTGGAGCAATTCAGATTTCAGGTTTTCAGACTTGGGATGCTTAACCTGTATTTGTTGTGGAGACTAAATGTGCAAATCCAAGAGTTTTTAATCTAGCTGTTAATAAGTGCTGTTTAATTAATTTGTTAATCGGAGTACTCTGTGTGTGTGAGGCATCTTTCAAAGATACAACAGTGAGCAGAAGAAACTGCTTTCATATTTCTCTAATGGACCATTCGATAAGCATCCATTTCCAATTTAGTTCCTACTCTGGAGGCATCTGCCTGCTTATCAGTGCCACTGAAATATGGGAAGGGAGGAAATAACTGGTTGCTTTCATCCAATGAAGCGGCTCTGGGAAAAAAAGGTTAATATTTAGACAACAGTTAGTTGGGAGATTGTGGATGAAATTTTATGTCCCATACTCTGTCACTCAGGATTTTAATTTGCAAGCAACAGAAACCAACAATGGCTGACTGAAGCAAAAAGGAGACTTCTTGAAAGGATACTGGTGGGATGCTAGGGGACCAGACTGGGAGCAAGGGTTGCAAGCATTAGACATGGCCACCTGCTGGTTAGGGGCCTTCAAAGATCCTGAGATGTCTCCACAACCATCACCACTCTACCTCTGCCAGGAGGAGCTGACCTTCTCTAAGCTGCCATTTTCTCCCACATAGTCAAGGTTCAACATCCTGCCTCCTGGCTATGCCAGGTAATATGGGAAGAATCTGAGCCCCAGGCTTCCAGAGTAGAAGTCAGGCACTGGGAATTGCTTCACTGCCAAGACAATTCACACTGAAGGAGGGGAAAGGTTCCTTTTAGCTAGGGGGTTGCATTCTGGACAATCAGAAGACTGACACATGTCCATTATACTGATCTTCCCATTTTCCTGTTTTCATTGGGAATGAAGAGAAGAGAAAGCAAGTGTGGCCTTTCTAATTAGAAAGGAATAAACCATTTCTGGACACCATCTCCATTGTTAAAGGGAATAATTCCAGTCTAGTGAACTTTGAATTCAATTTGACTGAGAGTTTTCTCCAAGAAGATCATTAATATCATGTCGGCACTACAGAGAGACTGCACTCGTGAGCTTGGCTTGTCATCTGTGATTACAGCATCCAGGTGCCTGTGTGATGGATGACAAGCTGATATTTTCAGGCAACTGTCATAATATTGCTTAGCATATAAACAGAGGAAAATATTTCCATTCTTACCATATGTCAAAAGAGCAGTAAATCCCAAAGGCCAGAATGAGTGAGTAGTGCAGTCTTCAGAACAATCCAGGTGACCATAGGATAAAAATCTTTTCAAGTTAATCCTCCCAGTATTTAATAAACAGCTTTCCCACATTAGTTTGGGTATTGAAAGAAAATCAATCAGAAATTGATTCTGAGCCTGGTTTCCTCATCTATGAAGTAGAAAGATTAATAACACTTATCTTGTTATTTATTTGTTTTGTTATATGATACTATGACTATTAGGTTTTTGTCATTGAGACTAAAACACCTGACAAGAATAACTTAGAAGAAGAAAAGTTTATTTTGGCTCTAAGTTTCAGAATTTTCAGTCCATGGTCATCAGACTTCTGGGTTTGAGGTGAAGCAGAGCATCATGGCAGAAGAGCATGGTAGAAGAAAGCTCATCATCTCATAGCATCCAGAAAGCAAAGAGATGGGGAAGAAGCCAGAGACAAAATATAAACCCCAAAGTCCTATCTCCAGTGACCTACTTCCTCCAGCCATCTCCCACCTGCCTACAGTTATCATATCAGTCAGTCCATTAGACCTTTCCAATTATTAACCCATCAAGTGGATTAATCCAGTGATTAAGTTTGCCCCTGTGTTAAAACAGGAGCTTTTGGGGGACACCTCATGTCCAAACCATAACAAATACCTACCTCATTCTATAAGATATGAAATGGTATACATAAACTGTTAAGGATAATTCCTGGCACATAATGAAAAGTCAGAAAGTCATGTATCGTGCTTATTATAGGAACACAGGTCTACAAAGCATAGGGATAAAGGTGGAATCTAAAGAGAGGAGGAAAAAAGGTACCACATGCAGATAGAATGACTAAAAGGCATCTTCATCAATTCAAGGAAATGCATTGAATTTATGGGGTCTCTGATGGTGTGGGTGAAGAGATGAATGGTCCACTTTCAAAGCCCTTAAAGTCCTATAGAGGAAATGAATAGGTTCCATTAGGACTAACATAATTAAAGTCCGACAGTAAGAGGCCATTTTGACTGATAGCCTGCAGGAAGACATGCCATTGAAGATGTCCACTCTGGGCCGATGGCAAAATAGCATCTCTCTGCATGCAAGGCACCCATTCTAAACTCATGACAACGCCACATGCCCATCTCTAAATGCATCCCATTGTGGAGAAAGTGGCATCAATAGCAGCCCACAGTTTACAGTACCTACTAAACATCAGGAATTGTGCTAGATTCACCTCATCTAATATCCTCAACAGTCCTTTCTTCTCATGGCACAGATGAGGAAGCTGAGGCTCAAAGAAGATAAGTCACTTGTCTAAGCGTATCTTTAGTATATGAATCCCTTTTGGTCAGGTCTTTACCAGGCTGACCAGATTCATCTTTTGCCCTACCTTTCCTCCCAAGCTCTGTACTCCACATATGTTACTCTGAACTACTTATGGCATATATATTTGTGTTAGTCAAATTTTCATTACTACCATGTACGGTGGTGCATGCTTGTAATCCCATCAGCTCAGTAGGCTGAGACAGGAGGATCTCGAGTTCAAAGCCAGCCTCAGCAACTTACCAAGGACCTAGGAAACTCAGAAAGACCCCATCTCTAAATAAAATATAAAACAGGGCTGGGGGAAGAAAAGGGAGATGGGAATGTGACTCAGTGGCAAAGACCCCCTGGGTTCAATCTCTGGTTCAAAAAAAAAATTCATTACTGTGACAGAATTCCTGAAATAAATAACCTAGAAGGAGAAAAGGTTTATTTTGGCTCATGGTTTCCAAGGTCTCAGTCCATGGTTTGTTTGTTCTGTTGCTTTTGACTCTGTAATGAGACAGAACATCATGGCAGAAATATGTGGTAAAGGAAACTTCTCACCTCATGGCAACCAGGAGGGAGAGAGAAAGAAGAGAAGGGGTCAGGATGCCAACATCCCCTTCAGACGCATGCCTCCTGTGACCTAACTTCCTCTCACTAAGCTCCACCTCTTAAAGGTTCCACCACCTGCCAATAGCACCAGAGGCTGGTGACCAAGCGTTTAACACATGGATCCTTGGTTGATATTCAAAATCCAAACTACAGCCATATTTTGGAACAAGGGCCAATAAACTCAGGTTCACTGACCACATCCAGATGCCACCTGATTTTGTAAATCAAGTGTTCTTAGCACATTGCCATGCCCATTTGTTTACATATCATCTGCTACTGCTTTCATGCTACACCAAAATTGAAATCATACAGCCCAAAACACCTAGAATCTTTACACTTCGGGTCTTCGTAGAAAAATGTTTGCTGACACCTGCTTTAGAGTTTCAAACCTCCCACTCTTGCTCATGTTGCTGTTTCTGTCAGTTCTTGCATCAGGTCCTGAGGCCTCCAACTTTCGAGCAGAAACCCTCTGAGAAAATGTCTCTGATATTTCAAGGAGTGCCTCTCTGGAGTTACACCACTCTGTGTGTGCTTCTGTGTTCACGTCTGTCACACTAAGCTGTATTCACGTAGATGCTGTGTGCTGGAAAGGACAAGGGCACTATTTTATGCATCTCTGTCTCATCATGTCACTCAATTCCTTGAGCTTTTGCTTACTAGTCATTAGAAGCAAATGGAAGTCCTAGCCACCTTGGCTGCATCCTCGCATGTGGTAGCCATGCAATGAGAAGCAGTGTGGAATGCCAGAAAGAACACTGGAAATAAGAAGCCAATAACCAGGAAATGTGGTGTCACCTGTCCCATTTTCGGGTCTCTCATCTCATCACCCGAGTGTCCTTGGGCACAACATTTCCTTCATCTCTCAGCATCCGGATGCCTTCATCAGCACCATGAACAGGGCTGGGCTATGTCATCTCAAATGTTCCTTCCTACGCTAAAAATTCTGATGTCTGTGATTGAAATTAAGCAATTAGAAATATAGTTAGCTAGGGAAAAGTCTAAACCAACTCTACTCTCATGTTGTCAAGGGGAGTTTCACTAGAAAGAATCCCAACAACATTTCAAAAGTCCAAATTGGGTGTCCACAATTTTCTGAAAGCTGTTTAAATCAATGCTCTCTCTTCTTTTTTATAAAATAGTATTAATTGGCAAATTACAAGGCCTCCTTCTTGATTTCCTGCTTGGTAAGCAGGAAACTCTAACGAAGTCCTACTCATTCAGCATTCACAGGGTGAGACTTAGTCTCTGGGATACTACCTGTGACAAAGCCAGTGAGAAAAGAATAATAAATGTCACTCTGGTGTCCGCCATCTTGCATTCTGACAGGTGGCATTTTGTGGTCCTGCTCAGCTCCTGCCTTCATTCACTTGGACGGCATTCCCCAAACTTGTCTTGGGAGAGGAGTCACTTGGTTTCCTTCCTAAGGTACAAATTTCCAAGTTCTTTACCTGAACCCTCTGAGTCTGAATCACCTAGAGTGGGACCCAGGAATTTATGCTTCACAAGCACCTTTGGAGGTTGAGCTGGAGTTGAGGAACCCTAACTTAGGAGTCTGACCCCCCCATGTGAGAAGTTCTACTGGCTGCTAAACCACAGAGGTTCATCACCACTGTTTGGCTAAAATAGCAACTCCATCTGTCACCCCAACAAAAGGTAATTCCAAGAAAGCATTTGTTGCCGGGGACGCATTTTCAAGCCCTGCGGCAGCACCTTCAGGTTGGGCTCATTTGCACACCTGCATATTTCTCCCCAATTTTCCAGCATAACGCTCTGTGAATAATTGCAGCTTTGCTAATTGAATCTGAGAGCACCTGTTTCTTAATCAATATTAATGCATCACATAGACACAGAATTTGTAATGAATCATCCTAGGGGGAAAATGGTTAGATTAAAAACAGGAAGAAGAGTAGGGCATTTACTGTCCATCTGCAGCCTGATGACTTGTGGCCAGAACAGGAAGGGAGTCCCCAAGATACCAAGGCTCTCCACAGACCTCTGCTGCCTGCTTATCTTTCTCCCATTTGGGGGAAAGAGAAAATGGTGGCCATGATCTACCAACCTTCAGTACACCTGCCCAGAGAGTCCCACCTGGTCTCTGAGCACTTTAGTGTCAGTGTTCTATTTCCCCTCAACTCCCAGGCCTTGCATATCCACCACAAACTCTCTATTGGCCTTGCTGTGGGAAAAAAAAAAAAAAGATGCCCAGTTCAGCTTGGTGTTATAAGACAGGGCCTTTTTGGAGGCAGGGTCTTGGGTTCTGTGACTCCCTGAGATCCTTCTCAACTCTTTGACCCAGGAATATGAGACTTCAGTGTTTCTGTTCCCTTGACAATGTCAGCTCAGAAGTTGATTTCTTCAGGAAAATTTCCCCAACTCTTCCTCCACTCTGTGTATCATGAGCTAGAGGCCTCCTTTCTGTGATCTCTGCATTGCAGCCTCCTGCACTCTGTGCACTGATTGTCTCTTATTCAGTTGCCCACCTCAGCAGAACAGAAACAGCATCCTGGTCACCTTTGTGTTCCTATGCCTCTCACGAAGAATGGGAAAATATTGATGCTTTGCAACTTCGAGTTAAACAAATGCCTGAGCACTGGGTTACTTCCTCTGTGTCAAGGTGATAGATGTGATTTCATAGCTACCAGGGCTATTACCATGTGGTCAAGGTGTATTTTCTGCAATCCCTTCTAAATTGTTGGAACAAAACCTCCTAACAAAGTGTAAAATCCAGTAAGACTTCATCATCTGAATCACTTACCCTGTGGCCTTGTCCTTAGAAAGTTGTCTGCAGAGTGCCTTGTGACAATTCACACCCCTGAATGAGCCTACAAGCAGGACTGGCCAAGCTTGACTTCCACCAAATGTAGGGTCTGGAGGGCTCTGCCCCTGGTCCTCCTCTGACTCATCAGCTGAGTTTGGGGAGAGCCTCCTGGGTGCTTAGTATAGGGTTTGTCCCACAGAGCAGCAAACTCAGAACTGATTTGTCCCAAAGAGACTAGTCCAAGTTTAAAAAATTTTAAAAAAAAATAAAAAATTTAAAATCATCCAGGACAACAGAACCTAAATCTGAAAGCAACTGTTACCATTTAGAATGGGATTCCCTTCCCAAACACTGTTCCTCATCTAAAACAGTTCTCTTCACTATCATTTGCCAAGAAAAACACTGTGGAGCCTGGGTTAGAGCAAACGGGAATGTGTATTCCTCAAAGAGCTCTTCTTTCCAAACCAAGGGAGCCCCATGAGCCGCCCCTGCCCCACACAGGAGACCCCATCAATAACCACCTTCTTTCATGAGAAATGTTAATATCTGCAAGCGGGCCACTTTATGCTAAACCTAGAAGATATTCTACCATATTTAAGATAACTTTGCATATAGCTAATTATTTAAAGCATATGTTATTTTAATTATTCAAAACTCTCCACTCTCCTGAAATCTTTCCTGAACTTACAAGCAATTTCTTCCAAAGTCAACTTGACATCTCTGCTTGATTATTTCACAGGAACACCAAAATCAAATGTTGGAAACCAAATTAATGTTCTTATTCTCAAGCCAAGGCCTCTTCTGGTCTTCCCCATCTCAATAAATGGTACTACTATCGACATAAGCCAGAAAACCTAAAAATAATATTTGGTCTCTCTCTGACCCCATTTTGAAGGCTGTAAACTGTCTGACGTGACTCCTCCTGCAGTAGATTCAGCTCTACCCTATTGCCTGTGGGCTTTATATCAGGGTAAATGAACACCACCTAACTGCCAAATGCTCAGGACTTCCAGTGGCTGCCAGAGTTCATTCTATCCAAACACAAGCAGGCAGGCCAAAAGTTCATGTGTGAGACAATGCAAGAATTTTCAGAAGTAAAATGATTAGATTATGAGATGTGTAACCTAATCAGTGGATTAATCCACTGATATGGATCAACTGGGTAGTAACTGGAGGCAGGTCCAATGTGACTGCAGGGAGCAGGTCACTGGCGATGTGCCTTTGGAGTATCTATTTTATTCCTAGTGAGCGGAGCTCTGTTTCCTTACTGTCAGGTCCTGAGTGGCTTCCCTCTGCCACACCCTTCCACCATAATGCTCTCCCTCGAGGACCTGAGCCCAAAGCTATGGAGTCAGCAGACCATGGACTAAACTTCTGAAACTATGAGTCAAAATAAACTTTCCCTACTCTAAATTGTTCTTGTGCAGTATTTTGGTCACAGTGAGGACAAGCTAACTTAAATAGTCTCCAACCCAGGAAGCGAGACCAAGGGCCAGAATCCTTTCTCTGATAAGATGCACTGCTCATGAGTCAGGGCCCACATAACTGGCTTACCCATTTGTAAAGAGGATGAAATAAACATCATTGTTGGGAGGTCAAGTGAATTTGGGTGTGCACAAGTATCTGGAGAAGTGATAGGAAAGGCATACGTATCAAGAGCCTTTATATGCCAGCATCCTGTCTTCTGTCCTCACTCTTCTTTAAAAAATAAAAAAAGAAGAAGAAGAATTATTCATTGTCTGAGGAAACTGGACTCCAGCCCCCCATGCACTTGAGCCTAGAAGGTAGCCTTGAATGAAGCAAGATTTCCACCCACCTCTCCCACCAATCCACCTTGCATTGCCACCCCACTCACGAAATGCAATCACCAGATTGATTTGCAGGCTGGTGGGATGGGGCAGGGGACAGGATTCCAATTAAAAATGTGCTAAAGTTCTTTGAAAATTCATAAGTAACAGCTAAGGATCTCGTTCGGGGCTGACATTCTGACAGCCTGGCAGCTCAATTGGCTGCTGTCTTTCGAAAAACGGACTTTAAAACCTGCGTCAATTGCACTTTTTGTATTTTAAGTCACACAAGCGTGGCAACATGATTATTCATGACTTTGGAGAACATTCTGACAATGGGAGGACATTAATGTCCCCAGCCTTATATCAAATTAATATCAAGTCCCAAGAATCAAAAAGAGGAACAAGCAGAGTCCTTTTCCACAGGAGGAGAGAAGGGCCTGTGCTTTGAAATGTGCTGGGGGCTACAACGTCACTTCTACAAAGAGTTGCATCTCTGTGGCTCATAGCTGATGAATCTGCTCAGGCAGAAGCTGCTGAAGATACAGGTCTCTACCAGCAGCGGAGACCAGTTTGATTTGCTTTGTGCTGCAAGAAGCAATGGGGTTTCCAAGAGCTGTGGAACCAGGAAGAAAAAATAAAAATAAAAAACAAGATGCTAGAAACATACAAGATGGAAAACCAGTAGGTGGATTGAGCAGACAGAGGAGCACCAACCCACAGCTCACTTAAGCCCAGACTGAATCTCCCAGTCCTACTCTCAAGTTAGGGCAAAAATAATCTGAGCAGCCCAGTCTCAGGAAGGGATCCATACTTGAGTGGATCACTCCCATCTGGCTTCCAGAAGGTTCGAGGCACTGAGCAGCCCTTGCCTTCCCCCTATACTGCACATCACAAAGCCCCTCAAAGGTCATTCAACAGATACATAATAGGTACCTGGCGACATGTTAGGCAGGTGGGAACAAAGTGACTGAGGCACTTCTTCACTGACTTCTCAAGAGATTCCCAGCATGGTGGGAGAGATCACTCGAGGTGGGCAGATGATGCAGGGCACGGTGCCGTGTGTGCAAGTGCGTGTGCAAGAGCCCAGCGAGGAGAGAGAGCACAAGCCTCTCTCCCAAGATGCTCTCAGACTATTCTGTTGGTGGTAGTGAGATAAAAAGGCAAGGCTTTGGGAGTCAAATATCTCCACTCAAATTCCATTTCATTCTGTGACTTCAACAAGTTTTGCTTAAACTCCTTTGGGTCTCAATTTCCTCATTGTAAAATGGGGATAACGCCACTTATCTCACATGACAGTTACGAGAATTAAATTACATAAATGTTCACTGATTCAGTTAAAAAAAAAATTCCTTCTCCCTCTCCTCCTCCTCCCTGTTGCCATGGCAATTGTAGCCCTTACCTCCTTTCAACTCAGTCACCTGTTCTGTGTATCTGTCCCTCTCTTTTTCCCATTTGAGAACTCCTCCAGGACTCAGTCTGCAGTTTAGTTCCTTTTATGGTCTTCATTACTGAAACAGGAAGTGTTAGAGACAACCCAGTGTGGGAAACCTTACTTCATGCCACTTTTTTGTCCCGTATCCCTCAACACTTTCATTATAAATTAATCAGCAAGTTCTCATTTGCATTTACTTGCATATTTACTTATACAATTGCTTTTTGCTTTATTGTGTGAGCATCCTAGTCGTGGCAATAACCGCAATACTAGTAACTATTAGTAGTAACTACTATGTTCGTTAAGTAATTAGTATGCATTAAGCATTCTTCTAAGAATCTGTTCATGTATTACCTTATTTAATTTCACAGCAAAATAATAGTCACTATTGTTCTGCCCCTTTTATAGATGAGGAAATTGAGGTTAAGTTATATCAGTGAATGAAAAAAAAAAAAAAGAAGAAAAACAAAGTAAGATGAGGGATAAGATTCAAGCAGAATGCAGAGCACTCCCCAGGCATCACTGGGATGCTAATCCAATCTGGATTCTGCATGCAGTACATCCGCAGAGGAAGCACCTAGACCCTCAAAGTCTTTCTCCCCTTGTGTGAGATGCAGCATCTGCTCCTGCCTCAGAGACTTGTCAGGGAGGCACAGGAGAATGGGTGTGAACAAGCTCTGGGAGTGGTAAGGAGCCATGCAGATGTTCACCAGCTCAGCATTGGCCAAGGACCACCTCGCTAGTTTTCTTCCCTGCTTGCTCCACCCCAGTACCCAGGTCCAGGAAGACATTGCCATATAGCTCATTACCAACTGGCACTTGCTCATTGAACCAGGAAAGAGCCAAGGTTGCCTCACATTCACTTCCTTGAATTTAAGAAAAATAAGTGACAAGACTGGAAGATGGTGGGACAGTTGCCCATGACAAAAGGGGGAAAGATGGAACTTCAAAGACTTCCACATGTGTGACTATCGAGTTTCATGGGAAGTCAAGGGGACCCACATCTACCATAGCCCTTCCACAGAGGTGGCACTGCTGGGTAAGGCACGGACAAACTCTCTTTACTGACTTTGGGGAGGTGATGCGATAGGGAGAAAGAAGACATTGCAGTGGGCAGGGCTGGGTTGGTGACCCAGCTTCATTTCTTCCAATCTCTGTGATCTGGGACAGGTTAATAGTCTTCTCCCAGCCTCAACTTTTACACGTGTGCAGTACGTGCAATATGAGTAGCAGCTCATGGGACCACTGTAATGATCAAATGAGATGCTGTGTTCAGCGCAGTGTCTGGCACCGAGGAAACATTCAATATACTTTGGCAAGTAGTATTATTAATGTTTTATTGCTTTGTGACCTTCCAAGCTCTGGGGGCTTTCTGTGTCTTCTTTGCTTGTTATGGTTTGGATGGTCCTTCATGCATCATGATGTTGATCTCATAGGTTGCAGCTAACCCAGTACCTGCTCCCCTTTTTACATGTGCCTAATGTCTACCAATGCCAATAGACTGGGATCAGCTGTCATCTCCCTCCAGGAAACTTTCCTGAGCACCTTTTACCCTTCTCCCACCACCCCCCAAAATGCACCCACAGTGTGCATCACAGACGCCCTTTATATATCCCACTAGCGCCCTTTGCAAGCCTCTGTTACAGCACTTTGCATTTCGTATATAACGATGGGTGTTGCTCAGTCCCCAGCCTGCGGAAAATCTTTCCGTCTTTCTATTTCTGGCCTACCCACCACCTGGCACATCAGAGTTGCTTAAGACATGTTGAATGGATGACCCAATGTGCCCATTGGTGGCAAGACCCTTTTTTCAGCTCTCTCCTCCCACGAACTTGCCATAAATCCTGGGGTGCTTGCTCAAGAGAAGCTGTCCACCCATTTTAAAAAAAAATTATGAACAGGCAAAATATTAGTCATCCAAACATTATTTTCTTATTGAGTTGCCTTAACAAATGGCAAGAACAGATGGCATTCAAGATATGTTGTCATGATAAAAGTATGAAAATGTTATTTGTTTTTTAAAAAATTTTAAAAAGAACCTGCACATCACTGCAGACGATTTCAAGAGCAGCCCTGGGAAAGCTGGTGTGGGGAAGAAATACTCGGCTTTGACTTGAGCTTTGTCCACTCTTGCCAGGTCTTCAGTTTTCATCAATGGTTCTCTCCTTTCTGGAAATGTGATGAATTCTCAAAATTGAGTTCTGAGATTAATTTGATTGGGGGGGCGGTGGGAAAGGGACATTAGCAGAGATCACACACCCAGTGTGTGCCAAGCACAAGGGCTAAGCGGCTCGTGGTGTGAGCTCATAGGCCCTCTCCACATTCTTTAATAAGCAAAAACAAAATTTTACTATAACATTGAGGCCACAGCAGTGGAGAGAAGGTCATTATGATTGGTTTGGATGTGACATAGTGCCAGCAATTGAAATTTAGAGTCAGGGACCCTAGCCTTATAAATGCCCCTCTTCATGTGAGCACATGACATCCTCCTTGCAGAAAAGCCCCAGCCAGCAATTCTGGCTGGTTGTCTCATTGAAAGTTGAGCACTCAGATCAATAGAGCAATATTTTATGAAATTCAATTTATCAGAAGATTTGACACCTTAAAGATGATGGAAGGTCTTATTTATTGGCAATCATGGAAACTTCAGGAATGTTTGGCCCAGTGAATGTTAAAGCCCAAAGTTGATTTGAAATTTCCTGTCCTTGAAAGAAGACAATGATGGAGCATTGCTTTTGAAAACTGAATCTCAATCCCGAACCTTCGCATGCGGCCTCTGTATAAACCAGCCAAGATTCCCAGCCGAAATCAAAGTGTCATGTGCAATGAGTTTAAAGAACTGCTTCTACCACAAGCAAAATCAAAAATGAACAAACAAAAAACTGTCGCTTCTTTACATGGGTCCAGGCTACAAAACAGCATCAGACTTTAAACTGTATTCCTACTTTGACATTTTCCCACATGAAGTTGCAGCAAATAATCAGGTTGAAACTCAGATTCCTTTAAATGCAGTGCGGTATCCAAGCTTGGATCCTAGATCAGGAAAAAGAGAAGTGGAAAAGTTAGTGAAATCTAAATACAGCCTGTAGTTCAGTTGATAGTGAATTAACCAACATTAATTCTTGGTTGTGAGAGATGAGCTGTAGTCATGCAAGGTGTCAGCATTAGGGGAAGCCAGGTGAGGGATTTCCAGAATTCTTTGTACTGTTTTTGCAACTTTTCTGCAAAAATAAAGTATAAAGTTTATTTTTAAAATTTAAGAGGATTAAACCCAGAAGTCACTGAAGATAAGACATGAATGTCTTATATAAAAAGAACGTGTGATATGCAATCCACCCAAAGACGTGAGTCTGAGTGCCCCTCTCCTGCTATTAGCTGTGCCTGTGTTTAAGAAGAAAAGTCTCAGAGGATCCCTGAGCCTCAACCTCCTCCCTGAGCCTCAGTTTTCTCATCTGTAAAAACAGCCATAATTAACCCCTTTTCACGAAATCATTATACAGATTAAATGGCATAATATACCAGATGAATTTTCAGTTAATAAATGTTCAGTGCATAATAGTTGAATTTATTCCAAAGTCAAAGAAGGGAATTTTTTTAAATAATGGAAAATCCATACTAGGCTTCTCCAGCAATTTACGATTTTCCTTTCAAAGAAGGTGCAAGGTGATGATCATGACTAGACTTGGCCCATCAGAGACCTCTGGCAGGGGGTTGAACTTGGCACTACCCATTTCTCATACTAAGTAAACCCTTCTTAATTAATGTATTACCCTAGAAAACCCTTTGGTTCATGGGGGAAAAAAAAACTTCTTTTTACAAAGTTAAGTTTAAGTCTTTCAAACTAAGAGCAACCTTACTTTCCTTGGTGAGTTCTATTATAGATAAAAATTGCCTCAAGGGAAAGAATCCTGATTCTGTGTATGACTTATTTTTTCTTATCTCTGGTGTTAGAGAAATAAATTTAAACTATAAACAAACTGACATATTCATTCTTCTCCCTACCTCCCTGCCAATAGATAGATTGCCCAGAAAATTTGATGTCATTTAAGGAAATTTCAGCTCAGAAAAGTTCAGCAACCTGGTCAACCAGGAGTGAAGAAGTCAGAACTTGAACCTATCTCCAGAAACTGTCCTCCTCTTTCCTGCAGGTTGCCTAGACACTCCACTGGTTGGAAAATGCTAGTGTAACTGGGTGTGGTGGCACACACCTGTGACCCCTGAAACTCAGGAGTCTGAAGCAAGAAGATCACAAGTTCAAGGCCAACCTCAGCCACTTAGTGAGGCCCTAAGCAACTTAGCAAGACCCCATCTCAAAAATTAAAAAACAGCTGGGGATTAGTTCAGTGGTAAAGTATGCCTGGGTTTAATCCCCAGTGCCAAAATCAATCCATCAATCAATCAATCATCACCTCTTTTTGTTTGTTGTTGTTATTGTTTGGTTTGGTTTGGTATGGATTGAACCAGGGGCACTTAACCACTGAGCCACATCCCCAGCCCTTCTTTTGCTTTTTTTATATTGAGACAGAGTCTCACTAATTTGCTTAGGGCCTTGCTTAGTTGCTGAGGCTGACTTTGAACTTGCAATTCTTGTGCCTCAGTTTCCTAAGCTGCTGGGATTACAGGTGTACACAACCATACCTAGCTTGTCACCTCTTTTAAAAAGAAAGAAAGAAAGAAAGAAAGAAAGAAAGAAAGAAAGAAAGAAAGAAAGAAAGAAAGAAAGAGAAAATGCCAGTGGAACCAACTCTTCCCACTTGGTTCTTCCACATCACAAATTCCCAGTATGGTCAGACAGCATGCTAGAGATTCATCAGCACCCACATGGAAACTTGGGAAATTCTTTCCATTTGCTTCTATCCTTGAAATGAAAGAAGTACCTTGTCACTTTTGGGTGTAGATTATAAAATCAAGTAACTCCAGCAGATTAACTGTGGAGTCCTTGC
This sequence comes from Glaucomys volans, assembly GCA_020662805.1. Taxonomy (NCBI): domain Eukaryota; kingdom Metazoa; phylum Chordata; class Mammalia; order Rodentia; family Sciuridae; genus Glaucomys; species Glaucomys volans. The sequence continues at coordinate 797,882 of JAJEJO010003974.1, read as the reverse complement.
TTTTAAAGGATCCATCCTGAGGTGAAATCTTGTAAAGAGACACCATTAGGCTGAGCTGCCCTTGGTCCCATCACCGAGTGCTAATTTGTCCTATACTATGTGAACAACACTGAATCCTGAGTTCCTGGCACCCTTTCTTGCTTCCAAGCTTGGGTCCTGAACCCATTTGCAGCTCAGCACTCTCAGGTTCTAATCGAGTCCTGTTTGCCTTACTTGGAGGGCTTCCTGCCTCTGCAGACCGGATTCACTCTTGGCACTGCTTAGACTGGTAATGATCTCAGCTTCTTTGTTCAGCTGTAATTCAATCTTGGCTCTACTGTGCTCTGCTGTCCACTGCTAACTCTTCCAGAGATCTGTCCATCTGTCTCGCCTGAGCCATCTCAGGCCTCTGTACCCCACCCAGTGCCCTTCCAGGTTTCTGACTTTCCTGCTAGATTGGTCTGCCCCAGCCTCATGTGCACACATGTGCACACACACACACACACACCCTGAAAGCTGCCTGCTTTGCAATTTCTCATTAGCATTAAATGCCAAGTTTCAGGAATAACCAGCCTTCTTGGTTACCAGTATACCGGAGATTACTGCATTAATGCAGTAATGGAAATATAATGAAGGAATTTATTGTCCCTGAAAGACAATATCTGCCACACAAGCCCCATGGGATATCTCCAGACAGTAAGTACAGCTCCGCGCCTCTAATTCCTCTGGCCCATAATTATCTCAGGAGGACTGTGACCCTCCAGTTCTCCCTATTAAAAGTATATTTCCTTACAAAATGAACTGTGCTTTATTGAATTGCAGAATTTTGATCACTGGAAATTGACATATTGGGCTCATTAGCCAGGAAGTTGGATAGTTAATTTATGAGGTTTCTCAGAGGCTGTCCCAGACCACTCATTGAGGGAGCTAAACAGCCCACAATGAGATGGGAGAAAGTTACTCCAGCAGAGTTGCTTTATTTTTCTCTCATTACAGAGATAATGAACAGAAAACTCTGTTGGTGCAGACATTGCTTCCCACCCCTTCCCCCCACCCCAAAATTATATTGCTTTATTGCAACCAGATACCATTTGATGGGCACATAGGCTTGCTCTGCTCATTAGCACCGTTTTTCGTTTAAAACGCTTCAACTGCTGAGATGAAAAGACGATCTGAGTCTTTGCCTTTATCTTTAATATTTAAAACTGTTCACACAACCTTTTAAAAATCAAATATTGATGCTGCTACCTGTTGTTCTTCAAAGTGGAGCAATTATATAGCAGGTCCTTCACGGTGCGCCTGCCTTTATTAGAAATGAGAACGAGGATGTTAGGGAAACATTTCTTTCCCTGTTTGTGGCCTCCACCGGCTTCTGCCTAGGGTAGAAAGCTGGGAAGAGAGTTCGGCTCATAATAAAGAAATGTGCTGAGGCAGCCTCCTGAAAGCACCTAGCGGGCAGGCTGGCAAGGGATATGGAGATGCAAGGAGCATCCCCTAAGTAGATTCTGCAGTATGGTACTGCACCCTTAGACCAACACAGCCTCCCAGGCTCTCAGCCAGTTTGCCCACAGGAGGCCAGCTTCCTTCAACCTCTGCAACCTAGATTCTTGGGGAACAACCATTCCCTGCCTGGGATGGGTCCACACTGCCCTCTAGTGGCTGTATCCTGAAGCTGCATGTCTTAGTCCTTAAATGCAGTCAGCACTATCTCACTGAGGACCAGCCAGACATCAGGACCCTCGACATTGAAGTGAATAAGACACACAGCCTGTCTTCCAATCCTTCATAATCCTCGAAGGAAATAACATGTAGGGAGATAATTAAAAAGCAATATCGGTGTGCTCTTACACATGAGAAAGATCAGAATGCCCTGGGAATGCAGCACAACTTCATCATGAAGGCTGTGGGGTTCACGGGACTTGAAGGAGGTGGTCCTGAAGAACCAGAAAGGGCCCCAAGCAGAGAAAAAGGAGATGTGGCTCAGGGTCTGGTGGTGAAGGGCCTGTGGTGCTACCACAAGAGCATGGCAGGGGCCATTAGGAGGCAATGATAGGAGTCTCGTTGAGCTACTGTGTATCATCGATTTTTACAATGCACATTCTCTTTCCATGTTTTAACATCTCTTTGGGGTGCCTCCTATGAATGATGGACTGCCATTATTTTATTTGAGTGGGATTTTTTTCTCTTTTCACAATATAACAGAAATCCATTGTACCCTTTACAATCAATAGCATCTAAGATTAGAGGAAATAAAGGCTTAAATTGGACCATGGGTGGGGACAGACAATGAGACCCATTGCAGAGGATTTGTCGAGGTGGAATGTTTAAAAACTGTTGAATACTTACATGTCAGAGGTGAAGAAGAAAGAGAAGAGAGGGCTTCCCTATGGAGTATGTGTATGTGTGTGTGTATGTGTGTGCGCGGGGAAACAACTGGAAGGAGCTAACTAAATCAGGTTTTTCCTTGAGTATTTTAAGTTCATGGATGATACAAGAAGTTGGGGGATTGTATAACAGAAAGGCAACACGAAATCACCTCACCGAGTGGAAATCTGAGAGGATTTTAATGGACTAGAATGATAGAAATGAGGCAGGAGAGGTATGGATAGGGATTGGATGATTTGTTGTTGGACTTCTGGATTCATGATTATCTTCTGCTTACAGGAAACAGGAGCAGAGTGTTGCATTTAATTGGCTCTAATTCATCCAGTGAACGTGCTCTTCGGATATCAGCAGGATCGACTATACAAATAACTTCAGAGTCACTCAATACAGAGTCACTCATGGGTGGGACTGAAGGGTGCCATTTGCTTTCCCATGTTGGATATCCAAAGAGCTGGTTTTAGGATCTCTAGATAACAACAGCAATCCCACCAGATAGCACATCCTCTACCACCTTCCCTTGATAGGCATTTTACTCCATTAAAGATGCAAATTGGTTGTTGTAACCATTGCTTTGAAACTGAAGCCACGATGTGGACTATCAGTCGCACAAAACAGAACCACGTATACCTGGAATATCAGTGACTGCAATATGTAATTTCTCACCCTAAGATGTAATTCCAGCTCATGCTATAAGCTGCTTAATCTTATCACTGGGGTTTTGCTGTTGTTGTTGTTTGTTGTTAATGATGATGATTTTTACATTTTATTCCTATTAGCCAGAATCTGGGGAAGAGGAAGAATGGAGTTAGCATTAGTGAGGTAGGTGGGGGTGAGCATCACAGAGGAGGCACAGTGCGGAGGAGCTTTCTCTCATACAGAAATAGGGCAAATCTAGAAAATCCATATAACAGGACAGAGTGTTCCAAGAGAAAATTATTCCTTAGAAAAAGTGTCCTTTTATAACATGACTTATTTCACATTGCAGTCGAAAGTGTCAGACAGATATGCATTCAGCTGGGCATGGTGGCGCAAGCCTAGAATCCCAGTGACTCAGGAGGCTGAGGCAGGAGCATCCCAAGTTCAAGGCCAGCCTCAACAACTTAGCAAGGCCCTCATTGCTTAACTTAGTGAGACCCTGTCTCAAAATTAAATAAGCAAATAAATAAACAAAATGGGCTGGTAATGCAGCTCAGTGATAAAGTACCCCTGGGTTCAATCTCCAGTACCAAAAATAATAATAATAAAAGAAAAAGAGAGAGATGCATTCACATCGCCCCTCCTTTTCTTGCTAGCCATGCAATCTCCGCAAGCTATTTAGCCCGTCTTCCTAATTAGTAAAACAGAGGTGGTATTACTTCCTACCTCCCAGGTTTGAGTGGAAAGTAAACAAGATGACTTGTGTGAAGCACTAGCAGAGGCTCTCCCACCGTGAGTGTCTAGTGCCTACTGTCACAGATGCCCTGGGCAGTCACCCCCAGGGTTGTTCATGTCCCAGCACTGAAGGAATACTGAGTAGTCCCCACTACTTAAAGCCCTCCTTGCAGGCTTTATCCAATTACCAGGTCTTCCCTCTTTTAGATATCTCTGGATTTCCACCTCCTCCCCATCCTACTAGGCCCATTTCAAGTGCCCACTTCTCTTGGAACTGACCTTGGTTCCCTTGGACAGACGCTATCTCTACTTAGAGAGATACAGCAGCTCAGTGCATAGTCCACACAGGCCCTTTCACATTTATTATTTTTGACATGTATAGTTCTGTGCTCTATTTATCCTCCCTGAGCCTCAGTTTCTTCCACACATGGTAATAAAATCATCTGCAACTGGAGTGATGGCAAGGATCAAATTGATAATTCGTGCACAGTTGGCAGACAGAGCCCTAGAGACAGTAGTGTTGCTGACGTATTATTAGTAGTAGCATACCTAGATGTGACCTCTAGTCAGAAAATGTAATTTCCTTGGCTGCTTGCTTCTGGAAAGGATGCAGGCTGTTCCTCAAAATCAGTGTCTTCTTCCATGGTCTCACCTGGCTTGTTAAGGGCTGCCGGAGTCAATGGCGTCAGTGGTGAATCCAATAATTAAGTGCAAGGGGATGGAGTCCTGTTTGAATTTGGGTTGTGGGTGATAATTACTTATCAGCTTAGGACCCTGAGTCTTGCTTCAAGAGCACAGGAGGTGTGCATCACACTTGCAGAGTCCCTGAAAAATGCAAAGTACCAGAAAACCGGACGGCGATGTGAAATATCAAATGCACAATCACTAACTGACATGACTAATAGCTTTGGTGAACATAGAATAAATGCCTGACCTTCAAGATGGGAACAGGGACTATGTAATCTCACAGGGACGAGGAGGAAGCAGTGGGGTGGAAACACCTGGGAATTTCTCCATGATCCCCCAATAAATATACCTGTGAGCAAATGGTTTCCCATTTTTATATCATTGATCTTTTCAGTTAATTTAATGATTTTCAGATTCAAACAATTTCTTAGGAGGAATATTAACAGGTTCATAATTTAAGTAATGGGACACATTATGTATTCCTCATATAGAGTGCTAGGCCATGCATGATGGGGTTCTGTATCAGGAGATTCTAACTACCAACCCAAGTGACTATCATTTGGCTTCCCCCATGTGTGCCTGCCCCTTAAAATTTGCAATGTGAATCACACACAAAGAAAAGAAAAAAAAAAAACGTTAGCAGAGAGAATGCTAGCAGTCTACTTGGATAGGAAACAAATATGTTATTGTGCTCTGTTCCTAATTGATTCTTGGACTATGCAATGCTCTTCAGAGTCTGGTATCCCCTCAGCTGCTGCCCAGTTGGCCTGTTCCATGATATAGATCCACTTGCATGAGGGAGAATAGATTGGAAAGGAAGAGAGACCAGGCTCTCCAGCCCAGGCTGCTCACCTCCCGTGGCTATAGAGTATCGTCCATCAGTATCCACAGAGTTTTGATTCCAGGACCATTCTCAGCTACAAAATACATGGATGCTCAAGTTCCTAATATCAAAAGGTGTAGAATTGGCATATAACCTATATATAACTTCTATGTACTTTAAATCATCTCCACATTACTATAATACCCAATGCAATGCAAATGCTATATAAAGAGTTGCTGCACTACATTGTTATGGAATAATGACAAGAAAACCATCTGTACTTTCAGCACAGATCCATTTTCTTTTGCAAACACTGTTGATCACGGTTGGTTGAATTCTTAGACATGGAACCTCCTGATATGGAGGGCTGGTTATACTTGACATGTGGTGAGTCCAAATAGGAATGTGCTTTGAGTGTAAAATGTATATTGAATTTCTAAGACTTATTATGAAAAAAGAAGGTAATAGACCTCATTAATAATTTTCATATCAATTACATATTGAAATGGCATTTTGGATAAATGAAATATGTTCCTAACATTAATGTCACTGTTGGTTTTTTTCTCATTTTCTTAACGTGGCTACCAGGAAAGTTAAAACTGCAGCCGTAGCTTGCCTTTGTCCCTGCTGGCCGCTGCTCTGAGGGACAGGACTGTTGAACCATAACCCAGGTTGTAGATCAGATGCAGCGATCTCCAGTGGATCTCATTTAAAAATCTTTGTGTTTACCTTTTTAAACGCAAAGGATACAAAAGGGCACACGGTGAAGTTTGTCTCGCGCCTCTGCCCACCCTATTCCCAGGTTCCTATCAGTCCCCTTCTGGAAGCCATCTCCCAGTGTCCTGGATTCCAGAAGCATCCAAGAGATGAGAGACAACCACCACCCATCTCCACCACTCCATGTTGCCCCACACCTGGTCAGTCTCACTGACTGACATTACCTGCTGACCACCGTGAGCACCTGCGTGTGTCCTGCAGCGTGTTGGCTCATGGTGAACAAGAGTCCATCGGGACAAGGACTCCATGGGAGATAAATGTCAAAGAATCAACTTGCCCATGGAGTGGAGTGATGAACAAGCAAAGGGACTTACTATCTAATTATGCCCCCAAACATCTGCTATTTCTAATTTCTTTGAGAAAACCAGCCTCAAGAATTCTAACATCTGACCAGCGGGACCAGCAATGCCCACCTGGGGGGATGTTAAGAAGGCGATTCATGTACTCTGCCTGCGCCCGTGAGCCACTGTGTTCCACAGGCTCCCCTTAAAAGGCATTCTCCTCTTTGGAGATGAAATAACTAGAGAGTTATTTGCCTAAAGCTCTGTGAATCCGGGATTGAATTAAATGACATTACGCTAAAAATAACCTTTCTAAGGCAAGTTTTAGTATGTTAATTAAAGTGGCCTAACCTTGAATTTTCAGTTTAGGGAAAACTGGTGGCCTGAAGATGATTCTATGGATATAGCCCCTTATGTGTATTTAGAAGGAGCTTTAACACTATATCTTTATAATTATCAAAGCAATTCCTTAAGACATGGAGAGAGAGTGGGGAAAAAAATACCGAAAATTATACAGCTGAACCCCACCCCCCAGACACCCAAGCATCAAGAGAAACTTGGAAGAGGAAACCAGCAGATTCTCAAGTCCTGCCTCAGACCTGCTGAGTCAGACGAGGGGTGGCATGTGGCACCAAGATGAGACTTGAAGCAAAACTGTTTCCATTTTTATTCCACAAATAGAAACTAAGTGTTGTTCATGTGCTAAGCCTGCATCAGAAATCAAGAAAGACAAGTCCAACCACACCTATATCATCTTTTTCAAAAAAGTAAATATATTCAATATATATTTATATTATATATATTTTATGCATAATATAGATTATAATTATATATATTTAAAATATGTGTACATATATTTAAAATAGGTGCCCATATACCTCAAAAGTCTCTGCTCAACCCAAGCTTGAGCTGGTCTAGTGTAGGCAACCAACCTATGAATAGAGCACAGGAACAAGTGTCCCCAGTGCAGTCAATACCGCTGTCAATCGGCGGGTACCATCTTGGTTCCGGTTTCTCTATCCAATTGGGACAGGACTCCAGCCACTCACTAGGGAGTCAAAAGCACGGGATCCAAACAACCAACAGTAAGGGGCTTGGTGAGAACTCTACAAACTATCAATGTGCTAGTGGGATAAGGTGTAAAGCAGAATTTTAATTCAGGTAAGGGAATTGAAGAATTAAATCAGAAGCCAAAACTGAACTGTGGTCATACAAACCATGGGATTAAGAGAAGCATGTTGAAGCAGAAAGTCATCTATTTTTAAATCAGTCCACATTCAAACTCTGGCTCTTTTTATTCAATAGCTACTTGACCCTGGACATGTCACATAACCCTCCATGTGATGGTGATTTCATTTGGAAAATGGGAAGATCATATCTACCTCGTAGGGTTGATGTGGGAATTTCAGATGTTCATACAATATCTAAACAGATATAGAAAACACATTTAATGATTGTGAAATTTAAATTTTACCTAAATTATTCAAATAATAATATTAAATTAATAGGTTCGTTGGTTGGTAGCAGTGACTCAAAGGAAAGCAGTTTATGGGATTCATACCTGGAAATCCTATTCCAGAACACCACTCTCTATGGTCCCCCTCCATGGCCAACGACTGGGAAGGGCTGAGGGGTCAGTGAAGAGCTTCAGGGCCAACATACTCAGGTCAATGCCAGCTACCAGCCCTGGTCTCCTAGATGGAGAGAGGGGAGCATCTCTTCCCTTCACCTACACCTTGGTGGACCAGGCAACATCTTTCACGCTCTGTTCTTCATTTCCTTTGTCTATAGCACCAGCAGCAACGAAATTCAAGAGAGACTTTGTTGCAGTTACTGCCTCGCATCCCTGTAGAGTGTGCAAAGAAATTACCTAATATATTTGAAGAGTCAATATTACTATAAACAGGTTTGATTTTTTAATAATAATAAGATTAATATAATAGACAGCATGTATGATTATTTCATCTTTTTATTTAATGTTGGCTCTGAAATCCTAGTCTTCTCAGAGCCAAAGCAGACTGACTCAGATGGGAAAGAGAAAGATTAAATTTAGCATCGCTAAGGAAGGAAACTCTATCCTCCCAGGGTTAAGAGTGGTGGGTGAGATCTTGGAAGTACATCAACTCTCCTACCCAACTCCATCCATGGTAACCCAAAACAGATCACTCCAGTCTGGTTCCATTTTCTTTCTTAACCCCTATCCCAGCCACTTCCTAACAGCCCCAACCCACAAGCTCCAAATATTTTCTTTCTGCTTTCTTTCAAAGCTAAAATGCAAAAATGCTCACTCTTAAAGTCTTTTACCTCCATTCTCTCATCTCAAAATCTAATCCATCCCATTTCTAATCATTACTATGAAATATGTAAGATAAAGGCATATAGTTTCAAAATAATTAGAAGATTTTTGAGTGTAGTTAACCATTAAGAAATGTTAAAAGTTTAAGGTGATGGATATGCCAATGACCCCAAATTGATCACTACTCAATATGTACATATATATACACATATATTCATATATGTATGAATCAAAACAATATATTGTACCCCATAAATATGTAAAAATATTATACATCAATCAAAAAATAAAATATTTGGACAAACACTGAGAAGAGCCCACTCCCCAAATGCATGGCATCATGAAAATGGCATCTCCAGATGTCAGGCTGGACTTTTCTATTTTTCTATGGGCTGTAGTATCCACCTAGACATTCACTTAGTTCTCCAGTTTTTCTAATTCTGGGTCAGTATGTTTATGTGCCCTCAGCACAAAATAACTCAAAGGATAAGGGAAAGGGAAGCTGTGCCACCAGATGGAGGAGCAAAGTCAGAGGGTTGATTTCTAGTCTTGGAACTGCCACTCACCTGTACAGTCTGGACAACCCAGTCTGTGTCTCAGTTTATAGAATAAGAGGTCAAAGGTGATTACTCCTGAAGTCCTTTTATCTGTAGAATCCATGCAACCCTAATTCTGCCCAGATAGATGCTATGTTGCACTGAAGCCAACCTTTGACACCCGTTGTTTCTGCCACCGTGTTTTGTCTTGCGACAAACATGCTTCCCGCCTGCCCATGTGAACATGCAGCCCATTGCTTTTTGCATTCAGCCATTAACCATCAGCCTCTTGGCATCTTGAGTTACTCCACAGGAAACCAGACTAAGCACTGTTCCTAAATCTCTTAGGCTCACTAATTACATTGCATAGAACTATTACACACCTCAGCAGAGCGGTCAAAGACGTGTAATAGAAAACCTCAGTTGCAAAGAAAGGACACCTAATTTATGGTATGGCTGTCAGAACTTCTTCACTAACCTTTCTTGGCACTGAGTGGCGATCCTAATTATGGGCTCAGTCATTCCGTTGCTAAGCCAACACTCGGCAGCTATGACCTGCCTCTCAACTCCCGGCAGTCAGAAACTAGAACTGGCCCTGCTGCTCTGGGTCTAGAAACCTCCAAGGGTGTCCAGAACAGGCCTGGCCAAATTAAGCCCAATGTGGCTCATCCACATGGACACCATATTTTAATTGAGTTGATCCTTAACCCCAAAAGCTGCACATAAGCCACATGGTTTCCCCAACACTCTTTCTGCCAACTTTCTACTTATTCTCTTTAAAAAAAAAAAAAATTACTGTAGAATCTGGAATCTAACAAGCCTGGGCTGGAATTCTGGCTCTGCCAATTTCCAACTGTGATGCTTTAAGTAAAATCATTAACCCACTCGAGCCTGCATCTCCTTGTCTGAGAACGCAGATAACCATGCCTGCTTCCCACCAGCAGTGCAAGATCAGAGGAGGTGACATTTGTGAAGGTATTGAGTGCCCAGCCTAAAAGACTCCTCTGTCCCTTCTGCTGCTGCAGATGCCGTGTGCCTCACCCACAGTGTGTTTACAGTCATGCTCTTGTGTTAATTCAGGAACGTTTGTAAGTGAAATAATTAAATTATGAGAGCTGTAACCTAATCAGTCCATCCTACTTTGAATGGACTAATGAGTGGTAACTGTAGGCAGGTGAGGTGTGGCTAGAGGGGGTGGATCACTGGAGACATACACTGGAAAGGGTCATCATCCCAGAGCCCCTTCCCCTTTCTCTGTCTGCTTCTTGGTGACCACGAACAGACCAGTTCTCTTTTGCCACACCCTTCCGCCATGATGTTCCTCCTCACCTTTGACGCAGAAAAATGGCGTCCACCAACCATGGACTGAACGTCTGAAACCAGGATCCAAAATAAACTTTTCCTGCTCTAAGTTGTTGTCAGGTATTTTGGTCACAGCTATGGAGAACTGACTAACACAGGAATATAATAGAAGCTTCACATAAACTTTCTGCCACATAAGTAACTGCTTACTGAATATTTCAGAATCTCTAAACATAAAGTTTACTCAAGCTTAACTTTCTGCAATGAACATCAACCCTAGTAGCGCTGTGTCTATGAAGCCAACACATCTTTGACATGTTGATTTTGTGAGTTGGGTCAATTTTTAACTCACCTCCTCCTTTTTTCCCCCATGTGAAAATATGAACTTAGACAACATCTAAGACCCTAAATAATAAGGGATTTACACCACAGTAGTGTCTGAGGTCCATCTATCCTCAGGGACAAATCTACCTTGTTATGCACATAGCTTTTGACAAGAAAAGTTAAATAATTTCTTTACAATTGTTCTGTACTTGAGACGTACAATTTGTATTTCAAATAGGCTCTCCTATTATATGACTCAGATTTTGAGAGCAGTTTTAGTTCCACTGACATTTTTTAATTTGATGATATAGTAAATAAAAATATGCATATGCATTTGTATCTATACATTATGTATTATAGATGTAATGTACATGTGTATAATACATACACACATGCATATTTATATTATATATATCACCCTGTTATGTTTGGTATACCTGTTTGATTTAAGAGCTATTAGAACAGATGAAATAAAGGAAGAAAACAGGATTTTAAGATAAGTGTGATGGACAATTTTAGGTATGAACTTGACTGGGCCAATAATACCCAAATATTTGGTAAAACAGTTATTCTGGATGTTTTAATGAGAGTGTTTGGGATGAGATAAATATGGAAAGCAGGAGAGTAAAGCAAATTGCTCGGCACGACATGGGTGGACATCATCCAATCATCTGAAGGCCCCAAGAGAATCAAAGACTGACCCACAACCCTGAAAAAGAAGGAACTCTGCAGTAGAATGACTTCAGAGAGGAGTTACAACCGTTGCTCTTCGCTGGGTCTTCAGTCTCAGCCCACCCTGCCAACTGGCCTCCATAATCATATTAGCCAACTCCTTAAAATAAATCCTTTTATATATGTGTGTATACATATACATATATCCTGTTGATTCTATTTCTCTGGAGGGCTCTGATTAATAATCCCAAACAGCTTGAACTTCAAACCATTGTGGGGTTCTTCTTCAAGAAAATTTTGTAATATTGCATTGTTAGTTAATCAGTTAATAATTATTAATAATTTAATACTGGTGAAAAGCACAGGCTTTAGAGCTAGAGATAACCTGGGACCAAGGCCTGGCTTCCCCACTGATGGCTGTTCACCTCAAGGTAGAAATGGGTGCTAGCACCCAGGAGGGCACCTTGGCCCTATGGGAAGCCTCCATGGCACATGTGGATTTAGCCTAATGTCCTCCCACCCCAGGGGAAGTGAATGGCATGAACCTCACCAAGTTCGGTGCTGGGTTAGTTAAGGGAGAAATCATGAGAACTGACAGAGGAAGTTCAGGTTTGGAATTCAGCACCCCCTCTGCCACCACATACAGGTTCAAACCAAGATGCCATCTGTTATGAACAGGATTGTGGCTGACTTTCAGAGAATGAAAATTCTCCTTACCAACTACATTTATTTCCCACTAATATAGTAGGGTCACCAGAATGAAAGAGGAAATTAACCCAATAATCAGAGGCCCTCGCAAATCACAACCTGCTGTATAAGAACTGTGTTTGCTATCCAAGAACATCATTTTTCCAAAATGAATATACTGGGGTAATTTTTTTTCTTTGCAGAAGAACAAATTGCTCCGACAAGGTCCAGGTTACTGATGATATTGATTGACATGCGATCTTGACAGACATATTTGTAGCATCTCTGACCTGTTTCCCTTAATCCCTCAATACCTGTAGCTCCATTCAGTCTTAAACCAGTATAAGTGTCTGCAGGTGAGAAAATCAAGTCTTCTTTGACCTTCAGGTTCCTCAAGGCTTCTTCCTATGAACTTCAGCAGCCATGTACCCAATTTGAGTCCTCTGATCTTAAGAACCCTGATGTCTCTGGAATTGCCTAAGACCTGCATCTACAGGCAGCAGAAGAAATGAAAATCCCCAATATATCTTCCATCTGAAATGGGCTAAGATACTTGTATTCACTCTTGTCAAGAGTATTGGTCTTGAGTTTGCCACCTGGCCCATGTGTGATACTGGCCAAGTCACGAAGCCTTCACCAACCTCACTGTTTCCTCTTTTGTAAAATAGGCATCACACCCCTCTCACCTTAAGTTGCACTGAATTGAAATAAAACCAAAAGGAGATCTGTGGGGACAGCCAGAGGCAACCAGGATGATCCCTGCAACTTCAACTTCTTTCAGTCCTGGTTTCTGGTCTGCATAATACAAACTTCCCCAACATGCTGTGCACCAAAGTAGTTCATTGGAAACCCAGTAATTAGCATTACAGATAAAATGACACCACTGCAGTGTTAATTGCTAGAGTGCAGATGTACCGTTCGATTTAGATATCATACATAATGTTGTCAAGCCTTTATTTTTAAATTAAAGTGCAACAAACCATGCCCTGGCTACACATCTTTTTTTGATGAATACAAATTAATGTTATTTTGGAGTCTTGGGAAAGGATGGGGGTATGGGGGTATTGCATCTAATTTTAAGAGCACATAAACAAAAAGCAGGGACCAGGTTCACCATTCTAGCCCCAGCTCCTAGCACAGAGTCAGGCACATGGACGATCTTCTGAGTTTGCAGACTGAGGAATGGATGAAAATGGAGACTCATGTGCAGAAGGGGTCTAGAAGAGAGGTAGCAGAATAGAAGGCACAATGGTTTATTCTTGATTTTCCTAGTTTGGTTTTTGTTTCAAGCCTTTGAAATGATCTTGGGGGCTCCCCATAGCTAGTTCTTTCAAGTTCAAAACGAGAGGCGAGTGAATCATAATAACACAAAAGTCAAAGTTCTCGCTTCTGACATTTAACAAGAACTGCTCAATTCCATCTGGATCTTGGAAGTGGGGAAGAAGTCGGGAAGGAAGATCAAGAGCGATCCTTCCACGTCAGCTGGGCACCCATGCAGTAAGCCAAAAGAGAGGGAAGGAAGAAAGTGAAAATGTTTGACCATTGCATATATTATTTAGTTAGTATTTATAACAAACTCATGGGGGAAATTTTCCAATGTTTTTCTATTGCAGTAAAATACATATAGTGTAAAAATTAACATCGTAACCACTTTTAAATTCCATGTGTTAAGCACATTCACATTGCTGTATAAACTTCACCACCAGCCGTCTCCTGAACTCGTTTCATCTTACAAAACTGAAATTTTAGAACCACTAAAGTAACTTTCCACTCCTCCCTCCCCAGCCCCGGCCCCTGGCAGTTGCCATTCTACTTTTCGTGCCCATGATTTTGAATCCTTTAGCTACCACATATGAATGGAACCCTTCTATGTTTAAAGTAATTACTCTCAAGGAGGGACTGTGTCCTTTTGCTATTTGTTTTTAAGATGCCTTATAGCTTTTTCTGTCCCTCATTTTTGTGGGGAAATTTTTGTTATCTCTATTTTGTGGTTAAGGAAACTGAAGCTTCAAGAGATTAAGTCAAATACCCAAGGTTACACAGCTAACAAGAGGCAGACTGGGGATCTCTTGACTCCAGAGTCCTTGATTTTTCCACCTGCTGTGTGCTGTGTGTTAGATTCTAAGTACTGGGAAAATGCAGACAAGCATACGATATGGCCTTGCCTTGCTTGAGTGGGCAACAATTTTCTTAGGAACATTAGACAGACACAGATGAATGGATTTCTAGAAATGCAAGAAGTCCTTGATACTTGCCCAGTGGTACAAAACATCGTGCTGTAAGAACTCAGGACAACTCTCGATGCAGCATAGCATACCATACAGGTGCATGGGTGTTACTGGATTGAACCCCATGGTCCTGAACTTAATGTCATTTAAGAGAATTACATAGTTCTAGCTCTGTGGGATCTACTCCCCACAATGGATGGATTTGGCAATACATAGTAAATGCTATAATAATGGGTACACCATTGGACCTGCAATTTGCCTCATGAAACATCCATGGATTAGTAAAAAGTTTTATCCTTAAGGATATTTATCATAATATTTTTTACAACAGTGAAAAAGTAAAAGGAATGTAAGGATTCAAGAATGAGCTATATACTTTTATAATAAAATATTATGCAACCATTTCAAAGTGGTATTACAGGAAGGTTAATGGCCTGGACATATGTATCTAGTGAAAAATAATGTATTATCTATTTATACACAAATAGATAAAATATGTGTCTTATATTGTTATGAGAGTGAAAATTGTATATATAACAAAATATTAGCAGTTGTTGTGGCTAATTGTGGCTGATTCTTTCTCCTTGAGCTGTTTTATGTCTTCTGAACCATATGTAATGCCATGGAGAAAATAAATTTTATTTGAATATGAAGTAATGTCAATTGCAAATATCTTGGAACCATTGTGCTGCCAAAAAGTTAAGGTAAATTCTTATTGTCTCGTTACAACTAAATATACATGCATTTGAGGCTGGAAAACAGAAATGGAACCTTCAAAGAGGACCATTGGGTTGCAAGGAATGAGTAACTTAAGAAAAAAAAACCAAATGTATTGATAAGATGTGCAGCATCTGAGAAAGCACAGCTTTTGAAGAAACTGGGAAAAGGGATCCAATGGTTGCTGGAGTTCAAGAAATCAATCAATCTCTCTCTCTTTCTTTCTCTCTCTCTCTCTCTCTCTCTCTCTCTCCCTCTCCTCACCTCTGCTTCATTCCTCTCTTTTTGTGTTCTGATTTTTCCTCTGCCTAGCAACTCTACTATCTGTAACCTTGCAGTTCAAGCACTCAACAGAGACTCCCCAGAGTTTCTGTCAGGGTATCTATTGACTGTTCCAGATTCACAGGAGAGAGATGATTGCCTTAGTGTGTATCTGTTGGCTTTTGCTGCATGACAAACCACCCCAAAACTTAACAACTTAATTATTTAGCTCCAAGTCTATATATCAGTGGGCATTGCTTCTGGTCTGTTATAAGCCATGCTGACCTTGACAGGGCCAGTTAACTGATGGATCAGCTGTGGGTTGACTGGTCTAGGTTGTTCTCTCCTGGGATGGCTCTTCTCCCTGTGGTCTCAACCCCTAGCCTGCTAGCCCAGGTTTACTTGCATGGTATTCTTAAGTTTCCAAGAAGGGGCCTGGAAGCATAGAAGGCCTCTAAAAGCCACTCAGAGCTGGCACATTGCAGTTCCTACATGCTATGGCCAAAGTCAGCAACAGGTCCAGCCCAAACTCAAGAGCACAAAAAAGACAGTCTCCCCTAAGCTCCAGATTTTGCTCCCAGAGCTAAGTCAACCCAGGAGAGTAAGTTATTAGAGTCCCAGGTGGGAACCATGTTCTAAAGTCAATTGTTGAGAACTGCTAAGGTCACAGTCTAGAAAATGAAGTTAAACACCAAGTCCAAAGAGAAAAGAAAAAAAAAAAAGAACACAGACCAGCAAGGGACCAAAGCAAGATGGAATCAGGAATGTGGAATTAATCTGGGGCTGGGTGAAATGGGAAACCTGTGTGACTCTCTAGTTTGTCCGCAAGCCCGAGGAAGGATCAGAGTTACCCTGTGCAACGTCTGGTGGCAGGGGCAGGCCAGGGATCTAACCAGACACAGGACTGGACCCCTGGGACCAGACACCACAGCGCTTCTGTTTCCCACCAGCCTTTGCGCCTAGTCATCTCTTGACTTCCTTGTCTCTCATTTGTTCCTAGCATCTCTCCCTGCTAATTGCTTTCTCCAATTTCTCACACCTGTGATTTTGAAACTTTACAGAATCTCTGCCTTCCAAATGCTTATAGTAAGAGGGACAAGTCATCTCTTTATAAGGTGCAATATACAAAATATTAGTTGCAATTGGTGAGATCACCTTTGAGTTTCTACCTCAAAATCCTAAATGATAATGTGGTTTATGCCTCACAGGAATACCTTAGAAGCCAGGGCAAGATTGTCCTCTGGGGAAGCCCCCATTTCCTACTCCACATGGGGACTTAGCCTAATGCCTCCCAATCAGAAGAAAAGCCATCATGCTGGGTTTGGGGTGCATTGGAACACACCATGCTGAGTTTGGGGCACAATGGAAGGAGAGCCTTGCTTGACCTGTCATCTTTGCCTTGCAGGTCAGTGGGACCATGTACAACACTGGAAGACATGTGTCCCTCCGCCTGGACAAGGAGCACTTGGTCAACATATCAGGAGGTCCCATGACGTACAGCCATCGGCTGGAGGAGATCCGGCTACACTTTGGGAGTGAGGATAGCCAAGGGTCGGAGCACCTCCTCAACGGACAGGCCTTCTCTGGGGAGGTAGGTAGTTCTGTCGGAGTACTAAGGTCAAGTGCCAGCTCATGAGGTTTGGTGCTGTTTTCATCAAGGTGGAATAACAGATGGGAAGATTTCTCTCGAATCTGTGAACCGAGAAGGGCCGTGTCTCCTTTCTCCATCTGCCTTTGGCATGTTGGTGTGGAAGTCTATAAACGTCTCCTAGTATTTCCCAGGGATCCCAACAATAAAACGGAGCATTTTCTTGTGAGACGTAGCTGCAGATCTCTTGGGGCTCATGCCCTATTATATCTCCAGGGCATTTTTTGACCCCAAACCCTCACCCTTCACATAACCCATCTTGCGTGTCGCCTATAATAGTGCAGATTTTGTAATTTTCCCTTCTGCTGGAATAGGTCTTATTTGCTCAAAACTATAACATACCATGAAATAAATGTCAGGCAACTAAATGGTTTGCCTGAGAATCTGCAGAATGGAAATGTCACCATGTGCCACCATTAACAATAAGTGTCACTGTGTGCCACCATCTACGCAGACAAAACTCAGGCCACAGCAGTAAGCCCAACCACAGTTTCAATTATAAGATGGGAACTATAGTTTAAACAGACTTCATCTGTGATGTGACACTTGACAAGCAGGGTGTAGCTAATTTTGACCTGTCTTCCCTGCATTCTACTTGAGGGTGGTTATCAACTAGGGATTGGGTGCCCTCATATGCCTAAATGCCCTGCACTAATGTCAGGAAGGCTTTGAAATTGCAGAAGCATGGGTATCGCAAAGGCTCTTTATTTTTTAAATCCAGGTCACGTTTAAAACTGCCTGGCATTATTTTTAATGTGGTAGGGTCCTACACTGAGAAACGGACCCACGACTTGAAGGAGTCCATTGGCCAGATTTTGATGTGTGCTTAAATGTATCAACTAAGAGTCTGCCTGGGGACTCAGCTAGTTACCACGGATACAGGGATTTTTAAAAGAAAGAGAAAAAAAAATAGAGCTCCCACCACAGAGGAGTTCAAAGAGTGCTATATTCAAATCATTAAAGTATAATGTCATGCCGTAATGGAACTGTACAAAGACCTTGGCATACTCAAAGGAAGAAGTGACAAATTTCACTTGAAGGGGTCAGAAGAAGCTTCACAGAGGAGTTGCCCTTTGAACTGGGCTCTGAAGAGATGCAATGAAGAGCAATTTTAAGAGCATCAGCTTTGGAGTCAAAGGACCTGAGTTTGGAGCTCCTGCTTTGATACACACTAACTATATTATCTTGGGATATTACTTGGGCCTTCTAAGGCACAATTTTGACATCTCTCGAGGCTATTTTAAAATTTAAGTGGGATTTCAGATGTAAAGAGCACTGGAAGCATTTGGTTGATAAGACAAAAAACAGAAAATAAAGCAGGAAATGAAGGATAGCATGAGAAAAAGTCCAGAGGCATGTCAGGGCACTATGTGTTAGAGAAGCTGCATGTAGATTTCATCTAGCATTTTATCTGGGATCTATTAGTAATGGCTGCATGGACAGTGGGGTTGAGCAGGAGTATGAGTTCTCTCCTACATCTGCTGGGGGAAAAACCAGAATTGATTAGGGATGTCTGCAAAGGTAATGCATTGGAAAGTTCCTCAACTGGAATGTGGAAGGGCATATACTAAAACAGGTCAAACTTCCAAGACGAGAGTAACTAGGGACTGCCAGTCTGAATTAGAAAACATTCAAAGTTAGATGGTGTCTTCAAACAAGCAGGTGCATTTCTATTCATGAAGTTCTACACCATCTATGATTTTCCCATAGATATTTCCTCCAATGGTGTACTACTGAGGGTTAGCCTCAGGAAAAGAAAGTACACATCGTCCCATAGCTTAACTTTTTACTTTTATTTTGTGCTCCCTTTAAAGCCACCTAGGTCTCTCTTTCTGGCTATCCTCTGACAGGACCCAAGTAGACATTTCTCACAACAAAGTATGTGTTTATTCTGTTGACAGTGAATAATCACATTGCCATCTGCCCCATCTATCATTGCTGATCGTGATAAGTCAATTAATGGCCGCCATTTTCCTTAGCATGGTGCAATAGTCGTTATCTGAAGAGCTGGAGATTGATTGCAGTCTTGTCTAGTGAGGTTATTATAATTGATGGTAATCATTTGCTTTGTTTTATAAAGCTGCATGAATGTATGACACAGTCAGCAATTGCATTTTTATAAAAATTATTCATGTCCTACATGGAGAACTCCTGGGTGCCTTGTTGGGGGTGGGTGATAAATGAGCATATTCAGGGATTCAAATGTCTCGATTTTTTTAAAGGCAAAATTAACTGTTTTTAATAAGTAAAACCCTTAGCTTGCTAATCATGTCTAAGTGCTTAGATTAATATCCAGTATAAAGTAGGGTGTTTATGAAAAGAAACAAATACATTTAGCCAGGCAAAAGATAATATTGGAAAAGAATCATGCCTGTGGATTAAGTTGCAATAGTGAGGCTAGACAAGAAAAAACTCTTTCTTATCTGGGAGAAATTGGACATATTCGTTTTCAAAACCTTTAAGTTCTTCTTTTCAAAGGAATAAAGGGAACCCTGAGATTTGCACCAGTCCCTCCACAGGATGCCTGTGGTCTGATCCTTTTGTTGATTTTATCCACCCTTTGAATGACTACTGTGTATCTGCTGTGTGATGGGTTCTGAGGGAGGCAGGAGCCAGAGTCCAGCTTCCACCCAGAGAAGCCTGCAGTGTATTGAGAGATACATATGCTGAAAGACAACATGCTGTGAATGTATTTGAGGTTTATTCTGGAAGAAGATTATGAAATAGCTTTCTTTGAATCATAAGAAGAAAGAATGGGCCAGGTGCAGTGGCACACTCCTGTAATCCTAGCAATTCAGGAGGCTGAGGCAGGAGGATCTCAAGGATCCTCCTTAGCGAGGACCTAAGCAACTGAGACCTTGTCTCAATAAATAAATAGATAGATAGATAGATGATAGATAGATAGATAGATAGATAGATAGATAGATAGATAGATAGATAGGCTTGGAATATGACTCAATGGCAAAGCACCCCTGAGTTCAATCCCTAGTACTGAGAGAGGGGGAGAGAGAGAGGGGGAGGGAGGGAGGAAATGGATGCACACCTGGCAGAACAGCTCACTTACTGCTTCTCCTGAAGGCGGGGTGAAGGCAGTTGACCTTTCTAGGTCGCAGCCTCTGGAGTCTCTGATCCTGCTCAAAACACATTTGAGGAAGGGAGGTCACAGCTCATGTGTAAAATACGGGTTGTTGTTTTGTTTTGTTTTCTCCTTTTTTGGTGACTTGAATCAGAAAAGAGATAACATCTAATTCAGAATCGATAAGACTGAACAACAGAAAATTCAGGCCTTGTTCTCTTCAAGGAAACAATCATTTACATCCCTCTCCCTAAAGCAACACAAATCTGTAGGATAAGCAGCTAACCCCTAGCAGGACTCAAGGGTGCTAGGGTGTAAACAGTGGGGGGTGGGGGCACACCAACTTAGAACCAGGGCCCAGGAGGTGTTGCACCACTTAGTGGAGGAATGCTCAGGCCATCAGTGAGCATTTAACTGTGTGGCTGGGAACTCCCGGTAGAGATACGTCAGTGGCACAGTTAAAGGTTGAGAGAGAATGAGAATCCAGATGTTCAAGAATAACAGGTACATGGGCGATGTATGAAAGTGCTACTCATGGGCCATAAGAAAGCTCTTCCCTCCACTCTGAAAGCCAGCTCCAACTCCTATCCCTCATCCACCTCAGTCTTCCTGTGAGAGATTCCCAAACTCCTTTCCCTCCCTCCACCCCACCCCCCAGCCACTCAGGTGCATTCCCCTCTGGAATTCCAGAGAACCCTGTCTATTCATCTATTACAGGGATTTGCAAACCATGCTTTATAGGCTAAGTCCAGCCCAGGACCTAAGAATGGTTTATATTTATAAGCTTGTTTAAGAAGAAAAAAAGAAAAAGAACAGAAGGAGGGGAAATGAAAAGGAGGAGGAGCAGAAGAGAAGGAGCAGGTGGAGGAGAAGTGGAGGAGGAAGAGGAGGAGGGAAGGAGTAGGTGGAGGAGGAGAAGCAGCAGCAGTAAGCAGCAATGGAGACCATATGTGGCCTGCAGAGGTCAACATATTTATTACCTGGTCTTTTACCTAAAAATGTTGCTGACCACAATCTGTGATGTTTCTCATCCCAGTAGATCTTGTAACTGTTTATTCTCATTTCTATTGGAAGCTTAGTTCCCTGCTGATGGGAACTTTATCTTGACCATCACTGTATCCCCAACTCCTCGTACATTATCTGGCACACGAATGTGGCCACTGAATGTTGATTGCGTGAAGGAATGAATGATCTTGGTGAACCTCTTCAGGGTAAGAGCTATTCATCTTCATAGGCCATGCACCAAGCACAATGCTTTACATACGGTAAATGCTCAAGTGATGCTCGTGGAATGAGTTGTTGGATTGCTGAATCAGCAACTCAACCATTAGCATCCCAAGAACAAAAACCTTATGAACTTTTTTTTTCCTGAAATTCTGACGTGTGTTGGTTGCATTCATGAACTGCACAGGATATATATACAACCTCATTTAAATGAAAGACAGATTGTTTTGATAAAAGCTTCCCAAAGCATCACATTCCTCTAGAAACTGGAAAAGAGAAAGAGGGCTTTAGTTCATAATTACCACTAAGACTTATTCTAGGATTTCTCTAGGAAAGAAGCAAGCTTGGTGAAGTTCAAAATATATTTATAAAGCACAAACCTGGCCCTACCCTAAAGATGATGGAAGACACAAAATGATTAATTGTCACCTGAAGGGATTTCAGATCCATTGGAGGAACAAGGCACAGACCTCAGTCAATCAATTACTGTGCAGCACAATCCGGAACTCGCTCAGCCAGGTCCATAGGTGGCTGCAAAGTCTCAGTGCTGACATCTGGTTACTATTTACATGCTTTGTGATTTCCCTTCATTCATTTATCCCATTAACAGATATTGATTATCTACTATGTGCTCCAGTGAATAAAACAGATCAAAATCCCTACCCTTCAAGTCTTTACACTCAAGTGGGGGTAGACAGATAATAGTAATAAAAATAATAAATGAATATGTTTATATGTTCAGAATATGATGAAAACCCTGGGGACAGAAATAGAGCCAAGTAGGAGCAACAGAGACTGAGGAATTGTTATGGTTGGGATGTGAGGTGTCCCCCAAAAGCTCACATGTGAGACAATGTAAGAGGGTTCAGAGGAGAAATGATTGGGCTTTGAGAGTCTTAATCTAATCAGTGAACTAATCCCTGATGGGAATAATTGAGTGGTAACTGGAGGCAGGTGGGGTGTGGCTGGAGGAGGTGAGAATTGGGGCATGGCTTGGGGTATATATATTTGTGTCTGGATAGTGGAGACTCTCTCTGCTTCCTGATGATGCGAGCTGCTCCCCTCTGCCACAGTCTTCCACCATAATGGTCTGCCTCACCTTGAGCCCCAAGAAATGGAGCCAGCCTTCAAAGGACTGAGACCTCTGAAACTATGAGCCCTCAAATAAACTTTTCCTCCTTTAAAATTGTTCTCGTCAGGTCTTTTAATCACAGCAGAAAAATAGCTGACTAAAACAGGAGTAGAGGTACTGTTACAAGTTTAAATTGGGAGGCTGGAGTAGATCTCATCCAGAGAATAGCATCTGTGAGCTGGCGGGGAGGATGTCCAGGGGAAGGACATCATAGGGAGAGGCAGTCTCCAGCACGATGGCTCTGGAATGGGAGAACTGTGAGGCCCAAGGAAGAGCGGAAGCAGCGTGGGCCTATGTGTGAGTGGTTAGGCCATAAGGTCGAAGGTAGAAGCAGGGCCAAGGGCTGCTGCAGAATATGTGGGTCCTCCCTCCGTGGGCTTCATATACACTTTAGCCTTTACGCTGAATCAATCCCAAAGTACATAGACATAAATTCTATTTGATCAATAAATACTAGCTCAATGAGGCTGCTGTTAATGTTGTCTCCTCTTTCCCTGGGGGAAATAAGGCCCAAGACAATGAATGACCAAGGCTGGACTTAACTCAGGTCTTTTGATTCACAACACTAACTCTGGACCCCAGCAAAATGGGAAAATCCAAAGACCGACCAGTCACAGAGCCTCCCTTTAAGAAGTCTATGATCCAACAGAGGATCTTGTCATCTCAGAAACCCTGGTAACTCCTGGTGGTCCCAGAGTACTTTTTAATATCTTCCCATATACATAATGGGCTCTGGAAAAATATTGCTGAACAAAGAGATTGAATGAGTAAATGAAGACCATTTAAAAGACTGTAGCTTTCAACATGCCTAAATGAACCAAATTTCATAGTCATAATGACAAACCTAATCAGCTTAATGTCAATATTAACAGAAGTTCTAGAATTTTTATGTTAAATTATTCACAAATTCAAGGTAAGTGAACTCTTCGGGGAACCTGGGAGGAGCAATGGAATCATTTGGAGCTAGTGTGCTAGAATAATTCATTTAGACTCTTCATGTCAGCCCTGGAATTACTCCCAGGATCATACTAGGGAGCTTGTCTTTGCCAATGCTAGAAGCCAAAGTTCTGGATTCTGGGAGTCAGTCCCACCCAAAGCGAGCAAGCTGGCCTTCAAGAAGCAGAGCAAACAGGGGTCAGGAGTCCAGATGGTGGCCATGCCCCTTGTAAACACCACAGCAAGTGGAGGGTGACTCTGACCTATGGAGGGGAAGTTTTCCTTCTGGAAATTTTTGTGATAAACTTTTGGGAAAGGACAGCCAGTCAATTCAGCAGCAGCTCCCTGCCCTGCCAATATTAAATGGACACAGCAGGGCAGCCCTAGAGTGAAGATATTGCATTTGAAGACAGCCTGCTGAGGTCAATTCACCATCCTGTGGACTCCATCCTAACCTGAGTCATGCCTCTGACCTGGTCCCACCATGATGGCATCATGACAGCCACCATCCTCCTCCTCTGCATTCTGACCTTCCCCCTGGTGTTTCCAATAAAGTCTGGATGGAGGTGTTACATCAAAAAGATAATGTGCAAGACAAGAATTAACTGGAATTTGATAAGGGTTCAGTCTTAGACCTAACTGTCACCATGGAGACCATCAGTCATCACTTTGCAAGTGATGAATGAGGACTTCGTTTATCACAGCAATTGAAGGGATGAGTCCTACTCATAACACTCCCATGAACTAGATGGGTTTTTTAAACTCTATTCCAAAGCCCCAGGAATAAAATCAATTGGAAAAGAAGGTCTTAAATAAGAATGACCTATTCACTGCTACTCTGCCCTCCATCAGCAGTCCGTGAAAACTTAGAGGGTCCATGAGAGCTCGCATTTCCCATGAGAGCTCGCATTTCCCACTTCCAGATACAGACCCAGACTTGGAAAGAATGAGTCTACTAGAAACTTCCACCTAAAGTGTCCCTGTCAGGTGCACCTTTGAGATCATCTCTTCCAAACCACCTACTGGATGAACAAAGAAAAAATCAAATGCCAGAAAGACAGAGGCCTGAGGTCACCGAGATTCAGTGGCAGAATTAGGATCTGAACCTAAGCTGCCTAACTCTTAGTTTGGGATTTTTAATTTTAAATTCTGTGAAATCCCAGGATTCAAAAGTCCCTTTAAGTCATTTGGTTTAAATATCCAGAAGAACCTGTAACCAGATTCCCTGCATTCGTGAGCAGATGCTTGTCACAACGACATTTACTGAGTCAGCCTCGAAACGGCAAAGACAGGCCAGTTACTCCACAGACATGAGCAGGATGAGTGTCCATGAGGAAATGGATCTTACAGGTGCCAAGCTGCACCTCCAAAAAAGGATCAGCACTTGAGGACACACCATAATAGTGCCTGATTGCAAGAAATGTAAAAATTAAAGGTTGGGAGACTAAAAATGGAAAGTGTCATGCCTTAAAGATCCTTCTTTGGTCTCAATATGGAAAAGCAATCAAACTATTGCATTAAGAACCTAAGGACAGAAAGTGATATTTCTGTGCAGTTTGAATCCTCCTGCCCCTGCACCCCCAATAACTTCCAGAACGGCTCTGTAGTATTAAATATAAGTAATCTAGATAATAATATTGCAAAATTAAATCACTAGATGGCTAGCCACTTCAGGGATGTGCTGCTATACAATTCAAAATAAAGGCATTTAAAACTCCCAGATCCATTTGCTCTGACATATCGATAAACTTCTGCCGAAACAAAGCTAATCG
The DNA here is from genome assembly GCA_020662805.1 of Glaucomys volans. NCBI lineage: Eukaryota > Metazoa > Chordata > Mammalia > Rodentia > Sciuridae > Glaucomys > Glaucomys volans. The sequence goes on along the minus strand of JAJEJO010003974.1, from coordinate 772,768 downwards.
TCTCGATGGTGCCGACTTAATTGCTCGCCAGTTGACAGATAATAAACAGACCTGAGGATTAAAATATGAACTAATTACTGTACTCAATTCCATTTACTTGATTTCATGTTCCATTAATTTTTTGCATCATTTCTGGTAGAAGCCTTAGATTTATGGTTGCCCCAAATGAATTATGCCACTTAGTTGCCTGTGGCATGCTCGTGTTCAGAATCGGTTGGAAAGGGCAGAATTCTGGGCAGTAAATATTTAGCAGAAGCACCTAGAATAGAGTAAGTGAAGGTAATTATCCATTCCCAAATACCAGCCAGAGTTGGCCTCTATAAATCTATCCCCGTCTCAGCACTAAAAGGGCAACAGTAGGATTACTCTCATGATTATTCATTGGATCTCGTTAGAAGTTGGCTCCAAGAGCATTGGTTGCTTTGGGTGGAAGGGGACTTGCAGGAAGCAGAGACAAGCACAGAGGGGGAAAGAGCATCGGCTTAATGGTCAGACACTCTGGTCGTCAGACAGAGAGCAACATTTTAGACTTAGATCGTCTGACTTCAAGAGCTCTCTGTCTGTCACTTACAACCTATGTGAACTTGGTAAAGGGAGAGTAAATCATTTCACCTTTTTCTTTTAAACTGTGAGATGGGGCCAATCATGCAAGTCCCGTATATGTTACAGGATAATTGTTCAGTGCAAGAAAAGTAAATAAATAGCCCTCCTTGGGTAGAGCATTTTAAGCCATAAAGCGCCGTACATGTCCATTACAGGTCTGCCTTTTAAACATTAGAACTCAGATAGTCCAAACCCCTTGCAAATAAAATATATTAGGATCAGCACAATGAATTAGTGAGCAGGTGTAATTTATTGAACAACTACTATATCCCAGGCATGATGCTCAGGGTCTTATCACACCCAATCCAAAGCAATAAACTTGTGAGCCAGCACTCACAAGCGCCCTAGTATATATGAAGAAAAGAAATTTGGAGACTTTAGTTGCATGATTGCTACAGGGAAGAGGTAAAATCTGAAGCCAGGTATCTGATCCCAGCACCCAAGAGACCTGGCCTCTTTTGCCACTTGATCACTTAAATCCATTCTCTCTAATCCTGAGTGCCCTGTCCTGCTACCTGAGATGATCTTTCAGCTCCTCTCCATTCTGCTTTAAAAACAGTCTGCATTTTTTTCTGGCTGCAACGTGAGACAGCAGCCTATTTCTCCAAGCAGCAGAATCGTGGCGTGAAATATGACACAGCATCACTTGTGCTTAGTCAGGACTGGACCCTCGTTCTCCTTCCCCGCCCAGCTGGACAGCAATGAGCATGTTATATACAGAGACTTTTTTTTTTAAATCTCTCTTCTTAAAAACATAATAAGCAAGTTATTGTATATCTGTAAATTTGTGCATGAACACATCCATCCCCACTCCCTCCGCAAAACAAGAAAAACTGTATTCCTTAGTCTCAGGGGTAGCTGGGGTGAATACATTTTCTTGCTTTGAATCTATTTGCTGAGCTAGAAATTTCTGGATTTGGCCTTGAAAATGAATCCTGCAGGAGCTATTTGGCAAAATGAGCTTAGCCAGGGGTTTTAAATCATGCTCCCAGCCAGAAAAGGGAGGACGGCCCTGGGATCACAGATACCTGCTTCAGGACCTGGTGCCCCTGCACCAGTTTTTCAAAGCAAATCGTTGTGTCTGCTTCAGCAAAGACTAATTGTGTACGGATCCAATGGCTACCCCAGAACAGCTGCTGTTTCTGTAAGGTCCTTGGTGGGGGTCAAGCATTTTCTTCCCATTACACCAGTCTCTTTAGGACTGATGGGTTCCCCTGGCCCAGAGAAGGAGCTGTGACCTCTGTGCGTGATCAGCTGTTAATTGTACAGGTGAGAACTGGCGGAGTTATTCATTCCCATGTTTGGGAATCCAGGCTCCATCACTTACCCGTTGTGACCTTGGGTAAGTTACTGAACCTCTTAGGGCTTTATTAATGAGTTTCCTTATTAATAAGATGAGACAAATAAAGATCCCTATGCTATAGGGTGGTTCTCCCCAGCTTTACTGAGGTTAGTTTACATACTGAAAAATTCAGCAGTTTTAACCCATTAAGTCCCAAATTTTTGATGCTGTGAATATTCAATGAAACGGACACAGGCACATTAAAATAGATTGGAAATCACAATCTAGAGCTTATATAATAAGATAATATAAGATAATATATAATAAGATAATATATAATAAGATAATAAATTATATAATTTATTATCATTAATAATATTGGTAAGACCATTAATCAAACTAATGAATATTATCACTAAATTAAAGTCACCTATTACTTTTCTCAAAATAACTCTAAAAACATAAATATTTATTTCAAAATTACCTTAAGTGGTATATTTATTGATCAATTTGAGTTTTTTAAATGTTCCATAGGTGGGACAATGGGTCATAATAGGTTAACTGTCTCATTTGATGTGATTTCACAAATACAGTCACTTGAACACCATCACAGTGATCTGGAGTACGTCCATCACTCCAAACAGTTCCCATGGGATCCCTGCAGTCCATCCCATCCCAACCTTGACCCCTGGTAACCACTGATCTGTCATCACATAGACTGGCCTCTCTTGAATTTCAATCAATGCATTTATACAGTATGTATTATTTTCTCTCTTCCTTCCTTAATTTTCAAATTTATTTTTGAAGTTACAGTAAAATTAATGTTTCTTTGAGAGCACAGTTCTCTGAATTTTAACAGCTGTGTAGAATTGGATAACCAACATCACTCTCAGGATTAAAAACAGTTCTACCCTACAGGATTGTCTCAAGGATAAAGAGGATCAATATATGGAAAGTGCTCAGAACAGTGCCCGCACACAGTGAGCACACAAACCGTGCTAGTTTTTAGTAGCACCGATTGGCTTCTTTGAGCTTTCTCTTCCAGGGTCAGCATTTCTATCCTCCATCCACATCTAACAGGAACCCAGAATGGCATCCACCACAGGAAGTGAAACTCTTACAAACTGCATCCTTTGTTCCTAATGCCCTTACTCTAGGAATCTGGGTCCAAGACCTTTGCTGATCACCATCTTCATATCCACGTCAATGCTGCCTGCAGTCAGGCTAGCTGGAAGAAGAGGCACTTTCTTCTTTGCCAATGGCACCATCCCTTGCCTGGTGTCTTTGTCCTCCTCAGGACCATGGCTTTTCCTGACACTTGCTGCTATGCTTTGCATGTATCCCCTTCGAAATTCAGATATTGCCAATGCAATGATATTGAGAGCTGGGGCTTAAGAGGTAATTGGGCGGGGCTGGGAATATAGCTCAGTTGGTAGAGTGCCTGCCTCGCAAGCACAAGGCCCTGGGTTCAAACCCCAGCACCACAACAACAACAAAAAAAGAGGTGATTAGGCCCTGAGAGGATTAAGGCCCTTATGAAAATGGCCCTTATAAATGCAGCTGTTGGCCAGCTTGCCCTCCCACCTTCTGCCTTGTGGGAGATAACAGCAGCCCTCCCCCTCCAGAGGCAGGGCTCCTCCCCCTCAAACAGCTGTCTTGACCCTGGTCTTCCCACCCTCCAGAACTCTGAGAAATTAATTTCTGCTTTTTATAAATTACCCAGCCTCAGGTATTCTATCAGAGAAGCCCAGAGACGCTTCCTCACTGTATAGACAGTCCAGGCCCTGCTAACTCCAGTTTGAATGGTGGGGAAATTTCATCAGTTTGAGGTCCTGCAAGTAACTGCCTTCCCCATCTCAGCCTCCAGGTGGCGCCCTTCCCCATCCGCAGATGGGGGCTCATTCTTGCACAGGGAACCTGCACCTAGAATATTTCCCCATGCCCTGTGAGTCCAGCTGTGAAATAGGCTGCTTGCCTTTCCTGGTTTGCCGGGGACAGTCCAGGTTGATGCCCAGTGCCCTAGGTCTAGATAACCTTAGTCAAACCCCTTGACCTCTCTGGATCTTCTTTCCCTCATCCAGAGAATGAAAGGATTGGAATAGCTCAGACCCTGCCAGTACCAGGAGGCCTATGGAAGGAAAATCTTGCATAGTTTCATCATCACATGTAAACATGGGTCATGATGCTACTTAGAGCGTCAGAAACTCTGGTGGGTAACAAAATGTTTGTTACATTGGGGACATTTCCCCAAAGATCAGGCTACATAGTCAACCTCGTACCTCATATAGACAAATTAAGTCATTTGATGTGACACCAAAAATTAAAGTTCAAACTTTTCTGCTCGTTTGCGTGTGTGAACCTTCACTGTTATGACACTCAAGGTAATGAACCTCCTCTTCCTGCTTCTGATGCCACCACCATGCTCTGTGTGTGCACGCATTCTATCACACTTGAGTCCTCCAGCCACCTCGCAGGTAAAATACCCCCATGGTTAATGAAGCGCTGTATTAGAAACTATGGGTTCCCCTTGAGCCATTTCCATTTGTCTATTCTAGTTAGAACTGAAATGATTTCTCTGCACTGAGCACCCCTAGGAAGGAGCCCCAGGAATTATCATCATCATCTCCTTAGGCTTTGTTTCAATTCTGGTTTTTAGAGAGCCAGAATAGCCAGAAGATTCTGTCACCTAAACCCCTCTGTGAATGCCTACTGGGGTCAGCATTTAGCCTCCTTCTAGGTCAGACAAAAGGGAGGATGTTCTCTGTTCAAGAAAGCAGGTGCAGGCTTTGCTTGTAACACCTGGGGGCATGCAAACGCTCCATCTTACCAAGCTCCAGTGGTGCTTCTAGGGTATTCATTAAGCTTGATTCACATTACTTTAATTTTCTGAGGGGTGTCTTTACTAGCTGGAGGGTGATTTTTCCAACTTAATTAAAGAACAAGTTGATTCCAACACACTCAGAACAAAACAGGCCCCTACCCTGTCCGCCTCGCTTGTCACCTTCACCTGCTGTGCACTCTCCTCTGAGTGCTTTTCAGCTCCTCTCCACACCTGCCACCTCAGAGTGGGAACAAGATGGAATGACAAGGCCAGGTGTGTCTCTCGGTGTAACCAGGCAGCCTTGGTTTCAATTCATTTAATTTCCTGGAGTGTATGGCAATTTGGGAGAGAACCAGGTAGTGAAATCTTTACCTCTTAGATAGAAGAGCTGTATCCAGTTGGTGCCATTCAACAAATACCAGTGAAGCTGAGTCAGGAGCTGCCAGCCTTGGGATGCACCAGCGAACACAGCTGGCCACTGTCCCCACAGAGCTCAGTTCCCAAGGGCATCTTAGTAAGGCGTTTTGGGGTGCAAATAACAGAAACTCCCTTGAATAAACTACAAGGAAAACTTACTAGAATGCCTTTGAGACATGCCCAAGGCCAGTGAAGAAACAGGAAGCAAGAACCAAAACCAGGTCATGACCTAGGAACTACTCCGACTCCATTTCTCCTCATCACTGGCAGTCAAGGCTGCTTTATTCTTGCTCTTTCTCATTCTCTCCACAAACTATCCTTTTCCAGATTCTCTGTGCATATGGAAGACAGAAATGACACCCCCAACACACACACACACACACACACACACACACACACACACTTCAGCTCCCAAATTTATTTTATATCAAGACCATCCTGGACTTGAGTGGCCCAGGATGACTGGCTAGCTGGCTTTCCATCCCAAATTTCAAGATCTCCAAAGAAGAAATGTGTATGGCGGGGAAAGCAATTATCTGGAGAGGGTAGGCACTGCAAGCCATGTGGACAACCCAAAATATGATGGGAAGAGAGACGGTCCTATTGCCATTGGCCTGAGAAAATCTACAAGCTAATGTGTCACTGAGAGCTCTGACCCACATCTGGGCATCAAGGAAGGCTCTCTGACATCAGCAGGATCCTGAAAAGAAAGCATGAACGTGGCTGAAGAAGGATGAGAGCATCCCAAATGGGAACATCCTCTTCCGATGGAAAGGACAAGTGTAAGCAATCCGTGACGTGCACCCAGAGAGTTCAGCATTTTACTGTTCCAGAGATCTTGATATGTTGTACATCTATGCTCACATGTTCCGAAGACATTTTTGTCTCCCTTGATTTCTTCTATGATTCATTCCTCATTCAAAAAGTGTATTATTTAAACTCCAGGCATTCACATGTTTTGTTCTTTATCTTGTTGTTGACTTCTAATTTCATTCCATTACAATCTGATAAGATGCAAGAAATTCTTTTTGTTGTTAAAAAAAAAAAAAAGACTTGCTTTGTGCCCTAAAATATGATCTATTTTAGAGAAAGTTCCATGTGCTGCTGAGAAGAAAGTGAATTCAGTTGTCAATGGATGAAATATTCTATAGATGTCTGGTGGGTCCATTTGATTAACAGTATTTTTTAGTTCTGAAGAGCCTTTTTTTAGTTTATGTCTGAATGACCTATGTGATGGTGAGAGAGGTGTGTGATTGAGTGTCTCAATAATCCTACTTGTCACAGAGACATCGGTGACACATCCCAGACTTGCCCCTTGTCCTACTGGCCACTAATAGCATTCTCCCACTCCTTCATTTCTGCCAATGCATAAATCATAAGTTGGGCTCAAATAAGTTGCCTAGGGGCCAGTGTCAGCAAACACATATCTGAATGTCAGCTCCGTGCTTACTGTGTGCCCTTTAACAAGTTATTGAGGTTCTCCCAAAGGAGAAAAATGATGATGATATAATATCAACCTCCAAGGGTTTTGGATTGGATAAAATGAGATAATGTGAGGTAAAGAACCTTAGCAGTGAGCCTGGAGGAAGCAGGTGTTGAGTATATTATCCCAGCCCCCCACCATCTATTTTCTTCTCCAATAGTTTGCTGACGAGACGTCTTGATTTAAAAAAAAAAAATACAAATTTGGAAATAGACACATTGGCACAACAAAGGGGCAAAATAGTTAAGGACTTCCCTTCCCCATACCAAAAAAAAAAAAGCATTTCTAACCTAATCTATGGTGGGACAGACTCACCTCTTTTTTAATTATGTATTTATTTGTACCAGGGATTGAACCCGAGGGTGCTTAACCACTGAGCCCCATCCCCAGTCCTTTTTGTATTTTATTTAGAGACAGGTTCTTGCTGCATTGCTCAGGACCTCCCTAAGTTGCTGAGGCTGACATAGAACTCACAATTCTCCTGCATCAGCCTCCTGAGCCTCTGGGATTACAGGCATGTGCCACAGTGCCCCGCCCATCCTCATCTCTTATCTCACTGTCATTTTTCAGAATTTGAAACAAAAAGAATAATAATCATTTCTATTGTTCCCGTTGCCCATGGACTAGACTCCATTTTTATTTGGTATTTGGGCAGCTGCCATCAATGTAGCCTGTCTTCCCAGCTCCCTGTCACCCCCTTCAGTCAGGGACACAGATGACTAAATCTATGACAACTCTATCTAATATCTATCCCTTCCAAAGCACTGGAACAACCTCTGGGATTTGTTCCATCCCTGGTGTTGACTTAACTTTTAAGAGTCCCAGATGTAGGACACGTTCCACAAGCCTTCGAATATCTAAGCCCAGGATATCCTCACTGGGATACTTTGCCTATTATTAATGTTTTCAAAAATGCCAACAGGTTAGAAACACATAGCTTTCTTGGGCAGAGGCTGAGCTTAATCAACATTGCAGGTTATATTATTTAATTTTCATGCTCGTTTTAATTAAAAGAAAAGTTCAGTTACAGTGGACCTTTTCATATTGAATATGCATTTTTTCCCATACTGGCATGTATTTGATTTATTTTTCAAAGGAAAAAGAATATTCGCTTGAGTGAAGAGCTAGGGATCAGGGCTAAATTTTCAAAACCACCACTTCTTTAGCTATCTTGTGACTTGCTTTCTTGCAAATGCACAATAATCCCTTCAGCCTTGATTAAGTGCCTGTTGATTTTCTTTTCTTTTTTTTTTTTTTTTTTTTTTTGGAACCAGGGATTGAACTCAGGGACACTCGGCCACTGAGCCACATCCCCAGCCCTTTTTTGTATTTTATTTAGAGACAGGGTCTCACTGAGTTGCTTAGGGCCTCGCTAAGTTGCTGAGGCTGGCTTTGAACTCATGATCCTCCTGACTCAGCCTCCCAAGTCGCTTGGATTACAGGCGTGCGCCACCACGCCCAGCTGCTTGCCTGTTGATTTTCTAGCCAGATTCACAAAACATTTCTACCAGGAACTAATAGCCAAGAAGTTCAGAAAAAATATCCAACTCAGTAAAATATATTCCTGCCTCATAAAGCCTGAGTAGTGTGTCTAATACTTTTCTCGTTGAGGAAACAGAAAAATGACTAATTCAAAATCATGAAAATCCCAGAACTCTATATGATAAATTGTATTTATTCCTCATAGAAACATGCTTGAGCTCCGCGTGCGTGGTTTCTTTTGTTAACCTCTAGGTTCTAGTGTGAACAATGCAGATCATGTTCTCTGAGCTTCCATTTTGGGGAGGAGGCATTCAGTCTCCCTTGCTGCATGCTGGGCTAGGAGAAGGGTCTTTGGCAACAGGAGTGGATAGTAACGATTTCTGCACTAGAGCCCCTGACTCTATAAGCACAGTCAGACTGCTTTGGACTTGCTTACTGCTGGTACTGAGCTTGATCAGTGTTGCAGGTTATATGATTTGATTTCATTTTCATACTCATTTTAACTAAAAGAAAAACAGAATTTTAGTGGACCTTTAATATAGAAGACACTTGAACCCAGAGTTTAACCTTGGACAAGTTAGGTACCATTCTGCCTCAGTTTGCTCATCTACAGAATGGGAATAATAATAATAATGTTATTATCCTTCTTTCGTTTACTTTCTGTCCTGATTTTCTGGTCATTTCAGTGAGATTTCTGTTCAATACTACTTCCCCTGGTCTGACCGTGTTGCTTGACTTGCCTTTCTTGGTTTCTGAAGAGAATTGTAAACTCAATTCAGAAAGCAGATTTATGAGATTTTGCAGAAATTTTACAATATAATACAACACATGCCAGATGCTGGGAGGCATCATGTAGATGCCTCTTTTGTCACCAATAAATGAAGAGAAAGCAACAGAATTCACTATTGCCTGAACTGTCTAAAGCAAGGAAAGAAAGGGTTGAAGACTTATAAACTGGTAACTCTCCTTAAAAAAAAAAAAAAAAGGCATTAAGAAGATGGGCACTAAAGAGTCGCTGTTGCCTATTGGTTTGGTAAGTAGCCCTGCTGGCTAAATAAATTGTCCAAAGCCATTTGATACAATGGCCTTCCTGCTCAGCCAGGAGCTGATAGCTGATTAGCTGATGTTCCTAGAGGCAGGATTCACTCAGGGGTCTTGTGGGTCTCAGGGATGCGTGCGTGCATGTGTGTGTGTGTGTGTGTGTGTGTGTGTGTGTCAAGCAAAAAATCAATCAAACCAAAAAAGAAAAGGTTAAACTGTTTGGGGATATGAGAGGTGAGGATATACTATTATTTTTAGGAAAAAGGTCAACGTAGTTGTCACTGGAAAGATAACATTTGCTCAAAACCTTAGAGGAATTCAGGAAGCTGAGCATGAGGGTGGGTTGCAGAAGTTTCCCCATGGGGAGGGGAAGGGCCTAGGCCTAAGTTCCAAGTCTGCTTGGTGTGTTTGGAGAACAGAAAGGTGGTCAGCAGGGCCAGAGCAGGAGGGGCCAGAGATCAAGAGAGGTGTAATGGCAGAGTAGGGAGGGGGCAGATTGCTCAGGTTTTGCAGGCCCGAATTGGTAGTTTGGTTCTCCCTATGGTGGGACTAGAGTCCCTGAAGGGTTATTTTGCATGGGAGTGATGGATCTGGTAATGCCACACTTGTTCCTGGTTGGAAACTGCTCCTTCTCCCTAGAGCTGACTCCTTGTTATTTAGATCTCAGCTGAAATTGTCCCCCACTACCCAGTCACTCACAATCACATCCCCCAGCTTTAATTATCAGCTCAACCTCGATCATTCACCCATCGTTTTCTTGTTTATCCATTTACTTGTATTTTTTCTATCTCCTTGCACTGAAAAGCAAATTCTACTAAATCCACTCCCTCTTAGGTATAGACAATACTTAGTGACTCACTTCCAAACAAAAGAGGGTACCAAAGGAGAACAGTAAGTTCACAGATGAGAGACCTGGCAGAGTCTACATGGACCAAGTGGTCAAGGTGAACATCACCAGGGACCTCTTGTGGGTATCAGGTACCCCCAGAGGATGTGTTGAGGGCACTTAACCTTTGTGATATGCATCTGAATATCCATGAGCCCTTTATAATCATGAGAGAACCTAAGAGAAACATGAATTGAAGAACATTCTACCAAATTCCTGATAAATACCCTTCAAAGTGTTAAGAGCATGAAAAAAAAAAAACAGGAGAAGATGAAGGATCTATCACAGATGTAGGAGTCTGAGGAGAGATAACAACTAAATGAATGTGAGATCCTGGACTGGATCCTGGAACAGAGAAAGGGCAGTAGTCAGGAAGACTGGCAGGATCTGGATATGGTGTCTAGTTTAGTTAATAGTGTTGTGCCAATGTTAACTTCTTAATTTCAACAGAAGTAGCATGATGTTATGTAAGGTATTAACATTAAGAGAAGATATGTATAGGTAAAGTATATGTAACTCCCTATCTTAACAACAGTAAATTTAAAATTATTTCAAAATAAAAAATTTTCTTAAAAAGCAAGTGTTGCAATATCAGGGACATTGTCTTTTTTTTCTCCACTGTGACATTCATGTTTAGAGCAGTAATCATTACTTAGTAAATATTCAATAAATGGTTGGAATGGATACTCAGTAAACTCAATAATAGCATCTTAAAAAAATAAATGAAGCAATTAAAGCACTTTGCCAAGTGCAAAGTACTTCTTGAGTAGTTATTTACAAACACAAGGGTATATTATTATTATCCCACTTTGATTTTTTAAATGGGAGAAGGACTGCCAGCTTCAGGAGTCATCGATGCAAAAAGTAACAACTTCGTCCAGGGCCAGTATGAGTCACAGGATGTGATCAAGCCCTTCTTGGGTACCACTGACCTGCAGCCACCACTGTTCATAAAGATCTTCTGAATTAAAGGCTATTAAACAACAGAAGTTTCATTTAAATGTTTTTAAAAATTATCATCATCTTGGTGACATCTTATTAATCTGGGTTCATTGAAAACCCTCCCACGCCACAGCTGATTATTACTCTGAAAACACTTGCCAAAGACAAGGGGAAGACCTTCCTTTCTGAAGAATTGAAAATGAAAGCATTAAATGACATTTACCTCCCTACCTCTCTCAAAGGCCAACTGCTCTCCAAAAGGTGTTCTTTGATGACTGTGGTAGAAGAGAGTCCATTGCTGAGGAGTCTCAGCTTCAGAAAATGCAAGCTTTCCTCCCCAAGATGGTGTAGGGGCACCAGGGAGAAGTGGGAAAAGGTTTTGCAAATGGTGCAAGAATAACACAACACGAAGTCTCACGCAGCCCGTCATCCCTTCCAGCATCAGCTCTTCTATTCCCAGATAGGGATGGGGGCTCTTTGGGACTCTCACAGAATGATGTGTTCTTAATGCACACCACATTTTTTTTACACCTAGAGATCTTCTAATCCTCAATGTTGTTAAGGGTCTCTGTCTTCCTTATCTCTCAGTCTAGAGCAAAGAACACAGTGCCCAGCAGAGGGTAGGCACTCTGTAAGGGATGAATCAATCAATCAATTAATGCACAAATGAATAAAGATATGAATGAAGACTGTGAGAACAAGCTCTGACCCAGAGGCACCCATCAGCATCTGCCTTCTACTCAAACTTGGGGGACAGACATGCAGGATAGAGGAAAGAAAAGACTAAGAAATTGCAAGGGAAGAGAGTCTCTCTCAGTGAACAAATGTACCCTCCCTGATGCTTGGGAAAGAGTGGGGAAAAAAACACAAAAACTCATCCTTCCCCCATCAGTCAGCAAGTAGCTACTGGGCACCTCTATGGGTCCACTCCTGTATCCTCAGGCTCTATGGAGACACCCAGGAGGGCCACACTACTCACCTGGCTGTGGAGAGGATTACTAGGAAAGCTCTCCCTCTCCTTGTTGATATGCTGGATGGCAATGCACTTCACTCCCTGAAAACCCTGGTTCACACTGATGAAACCTTGACATTTAGTAAAAATAGAAAAGAGGAAGGTGTGCATTCTATTAAAGTCCAAGCTAGAGCAATGGGGAAATCAAGAAACCAGACTGACTTATAGGTCCTTTCTTGTGTGGGTTATGCAAAAGCTGTTTTCAAAGAGACCTTGACATGCTCATGAATCTTTGGTCTGTCCAGTTGAAAAGAGAGGGATCACACTGGCTGGCCACAGCAACATGTGTTCTGTACCATTCAGAAATCACCAAGATCTCTGACAGTGTAGGGACTTTGGAATCTAGGAAACCTATAATCAAATTCTGTTTCTTGTTTTCACTTCTTGTATGACTTTGGACTCTATCTCTTCGAGTCTCAGTCTGACCATTTGTAAAGTGGTAGGTGATTCTGTGTTAGTCTGGGATAATCCAAGTGGGCTCACTGTTTAGAGATTTCAGTCCGGGACTGCTCATTGCTTTGGGGCTGGGGGCAAAGCAGCATCATGATAGGATCATGTGATAAAGGAAAAAAACTCACTTTGTGACCAAGAAGTGAAAGGCAGAGAGAAATAAGGGGCCAGGGTCTCACGATCCCCTTTGAGGACCCCAGTTCCAGTGCCCTGATGACCTTCCATGAGGCCACTCCTTTCAGAGTTCTCACCCCCTCCCATGGCACCAAGCTGGTGACCCAGCCTTTCATTCATGGGCCTTTGGGAGACATTCCAGATCCAAATTAGAGCAAATTCCCTTCTTGCTTGTTCCCCATGAGGACTAGAGATGGTAACTATTGATGACTATAAAGCTGCTTCCACCAGAGCTCACCATGCCCTTGATCTTCAACAAGTATGTCCTGAGTCACCAGCAGACTCCCAGCAATGCACTGGGCTTGGGAAGGCACTGGGGTGTTTAAGACAGGAAATTCATGGAGGAGATGGAATTTTCTGTGGATCTTCAGGGATGAGTGTGGTTTTTACATGATGTTTTTCCATTGCAAACTTTCATTTCTTTAGAGAGCAAGTAATTGTTCCTTTGTATCCCATAGACATAAATATTGTGAGAAAAACAAAATAAAAGAAAGTAAAAATGTACCCACAATCTTTCACCCCAACAAATCAAGCTGCTTTTCATTTCCCAAGCTCTAGTAAAGGATTCATGACGCAAAGACAGAATCGAGGGGTGCTATCTTTTTCAAAGGCATTTGGCCCCTTTTACCTCATCCAGAAAAGGCTGGCCCATGCTTTTGTTGGCAGCCACCAATGTTTACAGACAAGAATGCATTCCAAACATTTGCATTACTTAGAAGTGCATATCTCTGCTAGACTCTCCTAGTATATATATAGAGAAAACAATTTCCTTAAGTAGAAAACAAAGGGAGAGACCCAAATAATCTTAACGCTTGTCACAGATAAGGGATATCATCTATGATAGCAATATTCTTTCCTAGTATATCAATTCACAAGAAAAGGTGCATGTGCCGCTCTGCAAGGACACCTGTATACGTGTACTTATTGGAGGTTCTTCTTTTCATTTGAAGTGGCTCTTTACAAAATCTCGCACACTTTCTCATTCTATCCAGAATCTCATTCCTCTCCAGCTTCCTCAAAATTCCAAACTCCCAGGCCACCTCACACTCCTGATTACTATTCACCAGGCCTGTCTGTCTGCGCTACTGTGCCCCAGGCCCACACAGCCCTGCAGCACTGTTGGGAGCCAGGACTCAGGGCAGGGGATGTTGGAGCTGCTGGCTTCTCTCATAGGTGCCCAGGGCAATGCCATGCACCCCGTGGACACCCAGTAAACACGGGCTGGCTGGCTGCAGTTGTGCCCAACTAATGAGTGCCAGGCTTTTTATCTGTGCTTAGAAATATGAGGACAGATGGGGAAGAGGGCAGAGGGGGAAACAGCCTCACACCGAAGCCCAGATAGCACTCCACCAGCACACTCGTCAAACATAAAGGATCCTGATTTCAGCAAAGATGAAAGGGTCAGTAAGCACCCTATATGAATGGCAAGTAGGTTAAAAAAGATTTCAGTCTGATTCTGCTTTTCTCACATCAAAGGAAAGATGAACTGAGTTTCAAAAAAATCCCCAGTGACCTAAAAAAAAAGGAAAGAAAAAAACATAGATACGTAATTCTTTGAAATTATAAGATGCTACTTTCCTACAATGTATGTGTTTTCCATAGATGGCACCCACAGAGTCACTCAGTAGACAACATGTCCCATCCTGCATGATACCTGTAAGCACCATGCCTGTCCCCACACCACCTCTCAGGCACCAGTCACGTTTGCTGGCTGTTCACATCCTGGGGTCTGACCACTTTTCCTTGTACTGAAGGCATCCTGCTCTTGAGCCTCCATGCTTGTCCTCCAGTTTCATCCCTAGCCTCACCCCTTGGCTCTAATTTTTTAGCAACTAGCAATAGAGATCCTCCCTATCCAAGTCATGTTCTTCCGCCAGCAGCAGCATGTGCTAGGCCAGGCTGTTTGTTGGGCAACTGTCCCACGTGACCCCAGTCCTGTGGGTGGGAACCAGGCAACACACCAAAAGGCTCATTGACGTCAGGCATGGTGGCACATGCCTGTAATCCCAGCGGCTCAGGAGGCTGAGGCAGGAGGATCGCAAGTTCAAAGCCAGCTTCAGCAAAAGTGAGTTGTTAAGCAACTCAGTGAGACCCTGTCTCTAAATAAAATATGAAAAATAGGTCTGGGGATGTGGCTCAGTGGTTGAGTGCCCCTGAGTTCAATTCCTAGTAGCCTCCCAACCCCACCCCTGACAAAAAAAGGTTCATTGATGAAGCTGAGCACATATCATTGGTCTAATTACATTTTTACAACCAATACCAGCCACTTTGTCTCATCAGAACTGACTTCATGAGGACCCTGTATTTCATAGATAGTGGCATTGAAGAGGACAGAATAAGGGAAGCCCTAGATTCATTATAAAGAAAATCTGCATTTAAGACCTAAATGGTATAACCAAAGGAAAAGGCCCCCAACTAAGAATAGAGACAAATGGGCTTTAATCCCAGTTCTGCCAGTGACCGTGTGGCCTTGGGCAAGTCACTTCCTGATGGAGGCTTCATTTTCCATTCCTAAAATGAAGGAATTGTTTCACATGATCTCCAAAATGCCCTCAAGATTTAATATGCTTTGATTCTTTTCTTATAAGTCTGACTTTCTGAGCTTCCATTTTCTCATTTGGAAAATAGCGATAATGTGTCTAGTCCAAACTTCCTCCGGGGCTACAGGAAGTGTCAAATAAGAAAATGCGTGAAAGCTTGTGGCATGCTGTTAATTTTGGTAAGGGGGAGGGGAGATGCGAGGCCCTGAAGCCATCACTTAGTACAGTGACTTATATGAGATGGGAGTGAAAATATTTTCTCCTACTCATTTCTGCAATTAAAGAACATTTTCAAAGCATGCAAGCGGGCCCTGGATCAATAGGGTGCCCATATTTGTCCTGTTGAAAAAAATGCTTGTTGGGGGTAAAAGGCCACATATCCTAATATGGAATGGACCTCGGTATATGAGAAAAAAACATCTGGACCAGAGGAATCAGGCAAGATTATTAAAGGAGTGGAGGATGTGAGGGACAAGGAACACTCATATACTGTCTATTACTTTTTAGTCACTCCATGTACATCAAACAATTTAGTTCAGTCTTCAGAAAGATGCTAAAAAGGTATTATCTTTTATTTTCGCTATTATCATGATGGAGATGTTGACATCCACCAATTCTCCAATTCTACAGGGATCAGCTGAATGCCCTACGATTTGATTCAGTTCTGACAGAGTGTACCTGGACTTAGCATCAAGTCCATGATTAAGGTGGGCTCCCATGATTGCCCCTACTTCATATACCTGTCTCAAAGTCCAGCCTTCCACACTTCTGACTGACCAGCTGTAAACCAGGTATCTCTGCATCCCCTCATCAGGTTCAATAATTTGCTAGGATGGGTCACAGATTCAGGGAAACACTTTATTTACATTTCCCAGTTTGTAATAAAGGATAAAATTCAAGAACAACCAGATGGAACAGAGACATAGGCCAAGGTTACAATAGGGTGGGGGTGGGGGATTCCATGTTCTCTTTGGACCCACCAAGGTCCGAGCACCTTGAAGAATGCACCAACCCAGAAGCTCACCAGATCTTATCATTCAAGACTTCTTAAAAACTTCAGCTCTCATGTCAGTAAATGGGACTGCAGCTTCCCTCCCTCTAAACAGTTGGCCTTTCTGGTGATGAGTCCCACCCTGAGGCTCTTTAGTCTTGGAGTTCCATCCCAAGTAATCTCATTGGCATAGGTTCAGATGGGATCAAAAGGGGCTCGCTATGAATAACAAAAGACATTCCTGTCACTCATGAGTGCCCTCTGCTTCCAGTGGACAGCACTGTGCTACCAAAGGAGGTATAGGAGATTTCTTCACTATAATAGCTTCAAAGACAACGGCAACCAATTCCTTAGGTGACCCAAGTAACATGGTAGTTCATTTCTCCATGGCCCATCCCACTTAAGATCCCCCTGCATACATATTCAGAGTTAGAAATTCCAAGAGTTTTGAGAATTCTGTGCTAGAACTGGGGACAAAGATCAAGTTCTTATTAGGCCACCATAACTATTATTACTCTTATTTTCATCTCAATGGTGGGAAACTGGGGTACAGAGATCACATGTCTACTACACTATAGAACTGAGATCCAAACTCTAGCCTATCTGATCTCAAAGCCCACATCATTGTTTCCTTATAAGACTGGAAAACCATTGCACATGTTTAACTCCTTAAATCATCCAAAATAGGACTGGGGCATTATGAATTAAAGATGCCAGGTAGGTTTTAAGCCCTCTTGGATAGAGGCAGCTCTCCTCCACATTTGGAAATATGAAAGAAACATTACCTAAGACCCAGTGTGTCCCCAGCCCCTACTGGTCCTGGGGCTACGTGGGTAAATACTACATGGACCTCGCCTTCGATTTCTCAGTGATTCGACTTTCTATTTTTCAGCAAAGGCTGAGTTCAAGTGTCACCTAGGTTCAGTGATGAGTGATGTTGCTTATGCACAAGTTTTGTGAAGACAAGCTGAAGGAGCAGAGGGGGAGCCATCTGGGAGTTTAAAATTTCATGCCTTCATGCCTCAATTTGCAAGCGACGGCATGCATCATTTATGTCCAGGCTTGGGTGGCATTTGTTTTATTTAGAGCCCATTTATCCTGGACTTTTTCCAGTGCTGTGTGAAATTTTATGATTCATCAAATCCATCTTCTCTGTAATGTGGTTTTGTACACACGCTGATGCGTGGTAGGCTCAGATGAGCTCTCAGAAGGGAAGAAGGGACAGGAGTGAGGTCAGAGGAAAAGGTGTGGCCATTTCTGGAAGTGCTAGTGCCTCCAGGCCATAGTGCTGTGCTCTGAAAAGAAGGATGAACGGCTTCCTTGCAGCGGTAGCATGGTAGAGACAAAGTGTTCATTTCCTGTTTCCTCACTCAACAATCAACACTTCTGTGACTTCTGGTCCCCCAAACGTGGGAATTTCTTCCTGCCGGCAACAAGTAATCAAGTCCACAGCAGACACCAGCTGGGTGTCCCCTTATTCAGTTCCATCTTGACATCATCTACCTGGAGACAATATCAGATCCCACAGGTGGGGGCTCAGTGGCAGAAGACTGCCCTCAGTCAGGGGCTGATCACAAGCAAAACCTGTTGACCTACGCTTCTGACCAACACAATAAACTGAGTTTCCCGAAATTCCCTCCTTAGGTTCAATTAATTTATTAAAGCAGAAATTAAGAAAACACATTTACCTGTTTATTATAAAGGATATTCGGATATAAATAGCCAGATGCAAGAGATGCACAGGACAAGAGATGCAGGGAGGTTCCATGCCTTCTGGCACACCACTCTCAGGAACCCCCTCATGTTCAGAAGCTCCCCAAACTCAATCTTTGGAGGGTTTTATTTGTTTGTTTGTTTGTTTGTTTGTTGTGGGGGTTTTTTATGACAGCTTCATTACCTAGGCATGACTGAGTGCCTCCCAGTGAGCAACTCAACCTTGAGGCCCTCTCTCTTCCCTAGACGTTGCAGGTAGGGCTGAGCATTCCAGCTCTCTAAATATGATCAGTTCCCTGGCAGCCAGTCCCCCATCCTGGAAGCCTATCAGGAATCACCTCATTAGAACAAAAGATGATTCTATCATCTAAGAAATTCCCAGGGATCTAGACACTCTGTGTCAGGAATCAGGAGTCCAAGACTCAACACTAGACCAAAAGATGGCATCCCCTAGCGTCCATCTCCAAGGGTGTTAGGAGCTCAGTCTCAGGAACCAGAGAAGAGACTAATTACTAGAACAAAATATTCTCTTAAACACCCCTATCTCCCAGGAAATTACAAGGGTTTTCGGAGCTCTCTACCAGGACCTGAGGCTAGAGGCAATATGTGTATTTCTTATTGTTACACCACTAGGTTTCCAAAGACGGCAGCAGATTCTATTGCACAGATTACTCAAATCATACTGCAATTCATTTTTTTTATTCCATTCTACTTAAGATCCCCCTATCAAGTAGCAGCCCCCAATTCTTCAAGAACTCTAAGAGAACCCTTTCTTGAGAAGTCACCCAGCTAGACCAGTGAAGTCTTTGAGTTCCCAAATAATGAAAACCTGACCTCGGATGTCTTGTTTGGCTGAGTCTCTGCGATGACGTCCTCTTCTGGATTTACTAGCAGCTGCCCAGGAAAGCACAATATGAAGGGGTCAGATCATCAGAGAACCAGAACAGGGAGGTATGGAGAGTCCTGCAGCTGCATGTCCTCTCCAGACAAACCCTCTGGCTCTGCTTTGGCTTTCAGACAAGTGGTAGGGTGTGTGATTTTTTAGGGGGCAAACCGGAAAAAGGAGAAATCACTTCATGTGGTCCTAGAGGGAGTATTAGAAATGCCATTTGCAGAGACCTCAGAGATGAACAACTCATGGTTTATTTGCAAATCACAGTTTCTCTAGTTTGCCTGACCTGCGAACTATGTCAGGAGATAAAACATGCAACTTCATCCCAACCAGTTCTTCCTTGCTTCCTCCAGTAGCTTCATTTCTGAAGCTGTGTTCTGTAAGTCAATCTCAATCCCTGATGCCTACTGACTTCACGGCCCCGTTCCAGGTTTGCTTTATCTTTACAGAGTAAGTTTTTATTCTTAGAGGCATCTAAGCCTGTAGCTTTAAGTGTCTCTATTCCTCTACTCCTGTCTCTCTGCCAATGGAAAAAAAAAAAAAAGCATTTGTACAAGAAAAGGTTAAAACAGTGAGCATCTTCATGGGTTATCTGGCTAATCCTCATGGGAGCCCTGGGCGGTGGTATTATCCTGATTTTAAAGATTAGGTCTCTGAGGTGCAAAGCCTGGTGCCTCAGGAGAAGGGACAGGAGGCTCCAACCCAGGCCTTCTGAGGAGACTGAACCTCAAGCAGCACGTCACCCTCTGTCTTCGGTGGGCATTGGTGAAGTGTTTGGAAAGGGCACCAAAGCTGCTTCCTGTCCAGTTGACACTCATGAGAACCGTCCACCAATCACAGAACACACATCCTTACATCTCACGGATGCATTCAGAGATGAACTAGACCATGACTGCAGGCTGGAGCAGTGGACACCTTGGCTTGTTCATCCGAGGTGACCTTCGTCCCTGACCTTGCTAGAGAGCACCCGATGGTCTCTATGAGGTAGCCCAGTAGCCTCTTGGACTTTGTCCAGTCATGCCTCACAGCTGCCTTTTCCTGGGGAACTGCCCTCTGCTAATTAGCCAGGAGGTTACACTCCCACCCCCACCACCAATAGAAGTCCACAGCCAAAAACTGAAGGACCCAGGACAGGGGACTCACTGAGGCTGCCCTCCTTGCTCTGGTGGGACTTAGGCTGTCATTCATCCCCAGCAGTTCCCCAAGGGCTGCGGCTATAGCACTCTGCCCCCTTACGTACTGGCTCCTGCTCTGACCTGGTCTCCTTTCTCCCATCCCCTGGGAACATATCCTCCATAAATCCCTTCAAATGGACTCCCTAGTTCAGGCTTCATTCAAGGGAACCCAACCAAAGACATCTAGAGTGACTTCATCTTGTAGCAGAAGTGTTTGAAAAAAGTCTGGGCATTGTGTTTTCAATCATTCAAAATGTGCCTTCTAAAATTAAACCCAGCAAGATCTATTTGTATTTGCACAGTTTTGTTTGCATTGAGGGTAAGGAAACAGGGATCTCTTAAAATATTCAGGACGACTAAGACACCACATGGTCATTGCCAATTTCCCAATAGTTTATCTCTCATGCAGTCTTTTGTGAGAACTTCCCATCTGCTGATAGGAGTCCTGAGTTTTTGCTTTTGAGTAATGGTGCTAACCTAAGTGTGAGATGCATGGAAATCAATAACCGCCTGCCTGATGGTTTTCACAGAGGCTTTGTTGAGGTTGATGTTGAGCTTGTTGGATAATTATCCTGGTTGTTTTTTTTTTAAATCCAAGCATCCTTTCATATATTGAGATTTCTGTTTGCGAATTTTGTTTTAAGTTTACTGAACCATTTAATTAACTTAAGTGTTTAAACTTCTAGAGGTGTTGATTGATTCTAATCAGTATTTTCTGCTACTCTAATTGAAGGCTTCCTCTCTTGGACTATTGTCAGTGAAGCAAAAATTATTAGGGAAAAAGAAAGCAAAATGTTTAATCTTTGGCATAATCAAACACAAATTTACTTGGGCCCATCATTGAACTTCGGGAGGCCAGAATGGAGCCAATTTCTCTGCTTCCTTTGAAGTTGGAGAGGCGGCCCCAGGAAGAGAGTCTGTGCAGCAGACCCAAGGAGGGGCTCTTTCAACCTCGTGCTGGGACTTGGACTCCAAGCCAAGCCTCTTTCAGGTTTGACAGTTTTCACTCTTGATGGGAACTCAGCAGGGGGGTGTTTTGCAAGGACTCTGTCACCCAGAGAAAGAGATTTTCCTCTTTCAAAAGCTCTTGTCTTAGAAAAACAAAACTTCATCTCAACTTCCCACTACCTGTAGCAACACCCCAGGCAAATGCAAACCTCACCCCTAGAATACCAATGACCCACAATGAGCCGGTCTTTCTGCTGGTAGGGAGGACACAGGCAGGGCTTCTAGAGTCCAGGTGTTCTGTCGGGTGGTGAATTCATCTGCCTTTAGAACTCCATGACAGAGCAGGAGGATGTCATGTCAGACCAGCTGGGGGTCCAGGGAACCTCCAACCTGCGGGTACCAAGACACAGCACCAAAACCACTCCTCAGCTTTGACTTGTGAAGACCAGGTTTCCTATTGCCTTCAAAAACGGTTTTCTGGGGGAAAAAAAAGGTTTTCTGGCAAGCTGGTCTGGGTCTCTCCTGAGACAGTTCCGTTCTAGTTGACTTCTGTTGGGCACAAAATAATGTATTATGGATATTGCGTTTTTCTGCTAAGAAAATGTCAGTTGTTAAACCAGATCAAACCGCCCTCCAGTTCTTCAGCGCTGACTCATTTTAATTATTGAACTTCTCTCCCTGGAAAGTACGCTCTGTGCTGTTTGCCGAGAAACTGGCAGTTTTAACACAATTTGGAAACTTTTCATAGATTGATCACCCCCAGGAAAACAGGCAGCTGATCACCAGAGAAATCTGCAGCGGAGATTAGTTCACTCCGTGATGACACCAAGAAGTGGAGTGCAGGGGGTTTTCTCTCTGCCGCATGCCCTGCCTCCCTGGCTGCCTAGACACAAAGGTTCTGTGTGCAGCCAGGAGCCCTTGCTTCAGAGACCCAGCTCCAGATCCACGGCCAGGGCACCAGCTCACCAGTGCCAGCAATCCCAGCCTCCCTCCCCAGAGGCGTGTCTTCCCTCCCTCTGCTCAGTCACTCCCTCCCAGCCACGCCCACCTTCTTTCTGCTTTTGGAACACCACAAGCTTTTTCCTACCTCAGGGCCTGTGTACGTGCTATTCTATCTAGTAACTTTTTTTAGTCTTAATACATGATTTGCAATCTGGATAAACATCAGAATAACCTTAGGCCTCATCTCCAGATGGATTAAAATACAACTTCTAAAAGTGGCTTCACCATCAGTCTTTGTTAAAAGCTCCCAGGTGGGTTTAATACATTTCAAGGATTGTGAACCATTACCCAGATCTTCATGTGGCTGAGTCCTCCCACAGTTCTGCTGCAGACTCTCATCCCTTCCCAGAGAAGCATTCCCTGGCCATCCACCTGAAGTAGCCTGACCTCTACCCTCTGGAACTCTGTATCACTTACTGGTGGGGGGATGGCTTGTTTGTTGGGTTTGGGGGGTTGTTTTTTGGTTTGGGTTTTGCTATGGTTTTTTGTTTTCGGTACTGGAAACTGAACCCGGGAGCTCTTTACCACCGAGCTACACCTCCAGTCTTTTGATTTTTGAGACAGGGTCTCTAAACTGTTGAAGCTGGACTCAAACTTGTGATCCTCCTACCTCGTCCTCCTGAATCTCTGGGATCACAAGCGTGACTACCATAGCCAGCACGAGTTTTTGATGTCTATAATACTCGTCACTGTCTAAAGTTATCTTCTCTAGTTTTTGTTTAATAGTTTATAATCTATCTTGTCCACTCAAATTCAAGCTTTTCTTTAATTTGTTCTTTTTAGATAGACATGACAGTAGAGGGTATTTCGACATACATACATGGAGGATGACTTCCAATTCTTGTGGTTGTACATGATGTGGACTTACACTGGTTGTAGCTCCGTATATTAACATAGGAAAGTTATGTCTGATTCATTCCACTGTCTTTCCTATTCCCATCTCCATCTCTTCCTCTCAATCCTCTTTGTCTAACCCACTGACCTTCTATCCCCTCCCCCTTACAGTGTGTTATCATCCACATATCAGAGAGAACATTCAACCTTTGGTTTTGGGGGACTGGCTTCTTTCACTTAGCATGATAGTCTCCAGATCCATCCATTTACTGGCAAAAGTCATAAAATCATTCTTCTTTTGGCTGAGTAATACTTCATGGTGTGTATATAAAACACATTTTCTTTATCCGTTCATCTGCTGAAGGGCACCTAGATTTGTTCCATAGTTTAACTGTTGTGAATTGAGCTGCTATAACCATTGATGTGGCTGCATCAATGTAGCATGCTATTTCAAGTCCTTTGGACATATACTAAGGAGTGGAATAACTATGTCAAATTGTGGTTCCAATCCAAGTTTTCTGAGGAATCTCCACGCTGCTTTCCAGAGTGGTTGCACCAATTTGCAACCCCACCAGCAAGGTATGAGTGTACCTTTTCCCCCACATCCTCACCAACACCTATTGTTGCTTGTATGCTTGATAATTGCCATTCTGATTAGACTGAGATGGAATCTCAGTGTAGTCTTAATTTGCGTTTCTGTAATTGCTGGTGATGTTGAACATTTTTTCTATGTATTTGTTGACCATTCATATTTCTTCTTCTATGAAGTGTCTATTCAGTTCTTTTGTCCATTTATTGATTGGGTTATTTGGGGTTTTTCGTATTCAGTTTTTTGAGTTCTTTATATATCCTGGAGATGAATGCTATATCTGAGGTACAGACAGAAAAAATTTTTCTCCCATTCTGTAGGCTCTTTCTTCACATTCTTGATTGTTTCTTTGCTGTGAAGAAGCTGTTCAGTTTGATACCATCCCATTTATTGATTCATGATTTTACTTCTTGGGCTTTGGGAGTTTTGTTAAGGAAGTCATTTCGTGAGCTGACAAGTTGGAGTTTTATACCTATTTTCTTCTAATAAGTGAAGGGTCTCTGGTCTTATACCTAGATCCTTGATCTAATTTGATTGAGTTTTGTGTAGGGTGAGAGATAGGGTTAAATTTAATATGGATTTCCAGTTTTCCCAGCATCATTTGTTGAAGAGGCTATTTTTTCTCCAATGCATATTTATGGTTCCTTTGTCTAGTATAAGATAGCTATATTTATGTGGGTTTGTCTCTGTGTCTTCTATTCTGTTCCATTGATCTTTATATCTGTTTTGGTGCTAATACCATGCTGTTTTTGTTACTATGACTCTGTAGTATAATTTAAGATCTGGTATTGTGATGCCTCCTGCTTTGCTCTTCTTGCTAAGCATTGCTTTGGCTATTTTGTCCCTCTTATTTTCCAAATGAATTTCATGACTGCTTGTTCTATTTCTATAAAGAATGTCATTGAAATTTTAATAGGAATTGCATTAAATCTGTATAGCACTTTAGTAGTATGGCCATTTTAGTAATATTAATTCTGCCTATCCAAGAGCATGGGAGATCTTTCCATCTTCTAAGGTCTTCTTCAATTTCTCTCTTTAGTGTTCTATAGTTTTCACAGTAGAGATCCTTCCCCTCTTTTGTTAGATTAATTCCCAAGTATTTTATTTTTGTTGAGGCTATTGTGATTGGGATCATTTTCCTAATTTCTCTTTCAGCTAATTCATCACTGGTGTATAGGAACACAATTGATTTATGAGTGTTAATTTTATATCTTGCTACTTTGCTGAATTTGTTTATGAGTTCTGGAAGTTTTCTGGTAGAGTTTTTTTTTGGGGGGGGAGAGTCTTCTAAATCTAATTTAAGCTCTAAGAGAGCAGGAATCTTGTTCATCTTGTTGACTTCTGTTTCTGGACATCTGCTTGATACATACTGCTCAAAATACATTTGATGGATGAGCAAATAAATAAACAAATGGAGTCCGGGCACCTGTAATTCCAGTGGCTGAGGCAGGTGGATCATGAGTTCAAAGCCAACCTCAGCAAAAGTGAGGTGCTAAGAAACTAATGAGACCCTGTCTCTAAATATAATGCAAAATAGGACTGGGGATGTTGCTCAGTGGCTGAGCCTGAGTTCAATCCCTGGTACCCCCAAAAATAAAATAAAATAAACAAATGAATGAATTAATTAATAAGGAAATGAGTGAGGGAATAAATAAGCTTCCATCCTTAGAATCTAAGCTACTATTGTTTTTGATAGTGTCCTTCACTTGATAAGAACTGGCACTCAATACACCTGGGGAAATGGTACTTACGCTAGAGGCAACCATCATTTTCTGCTTTGAGCTTCTCAGTGTGAGGATGCAAAACAAAGTTTTTATTAACAAGAACAGATTTATATAACCACTATATATCACAAGTTGCATATTGACATTGAAAATTCTGTGGAAGTCTAGATTTTTCAAGTTCTATGCTTCCATGTGACCTATCAGGCACACAACTGCAAGACCACTCGGCCCATACCATGCCATCCTGCACCTGCACCCTCCCATCTCACTGTTGAGCCACAGTGGAGACCCCACAGACCTTCTCTCTGTTTGCTCTTCCTTCCATCTAGTCTCCCCCATGGAAACATTTAGATAATATTCTTGTCCTCAGTAGAATCTGATTGGAAGAACTGGAAGCAGCATGGAAAGAGTGTGTCTGGAGATCCTCCTCTGCTGGTGGTGCTATTTGCTGCTCGCCTCTACTCCCAGCTCTTTGCTGGGTGGGTGTCCTGTTCTAAATATTTCCATGAGTGTCCTACACAACAGTGCCCTCATCACGAATCCCCAGCAGCTAATCCTTTCACCAACACATGTCCCACATGAAGGAGCCTAAGAGTTCTTCTGGAACCATTGTCCTCTTCCTCTGAGCTCCCTCTGGTTTTCCCATCAAAGCCAAGCAACTCTTCTCCCAAACAGAAAGAAGGTACAGCCTCAAATTTGACCAACCATTCTTCCTGAAGGGATTCCATTTTTCAGCTGAAGGATAGGAACATGAGAAATATCCATCAAGTTTCCTTTCCTGCCCAGTAGGCAGAACGCCTGGGGACCAAGATGGCAAGCACAGGTTCACTGCCTCTTGTCTGTTGTGGCTATTTATTCATATCAGCAAGTGCATCCTGCTTCAGGGAACCAATAGATATTTCTGGTGACTGAGGGAGCTAATTCCCCTTCAGGAGGTCACTAGCCCATATTTATACCATATCAGAGTCTGGCTCCTTCTCCACTATTGTGAAAACGTGCCTGATACTTGAGCAGGTGTCAGGGACATCTAAGGTCCAAGACTGATTCTGCAGCCCAGAGAATTCAGAAATTTGATTGTAGCAGAATCTCCCAAAGAGTGAAGACTCAGGTAGCCTGACTCACACCAATCTTATAATCCCGGAGTTTTCAAGCATTCGGATGCCCCTACAATGGAGTTGTATCCTGATAAGCCCATTGTACAATGAAAATACACTTAACACATCTAATCATAGCTTGGCTTTGCCTACCTTAAACATGTGTTAGCCTACATTGGGGCAAAATCATCTAACACAAAGGTGATTTGATCATTAAGTATTGAATATCTCATGAAATGTATTGACTACTGTACTTAAAAGGAAAAATGGGCATGTGGGTACGCTTTTGCAGCATCATGAACTCAAGAAGTCCTAAGTCACTTCATCTAAGTAGAGGATCATCTCTACACAAAAAGCACCCTTATCCCAAGAATGGGGCTGACCATCCCCATTCACTCATACAGTATTAAGCTACTGGTTTGTTGCTTCTATAGGATCAAGGCACCCAGGGAGTGTCCAGTGCAGTGTGGGAATTGCAACATTAAATAAAGCAGTCAGGAAAGGCCTCAGTGAGACCCTGACATGTGAAGGACCTGAAGGAACAGAGGACGCTAGCTCGCAGGTGTCTGGGGAAGAGGCTTTGCCCTCAGGCAGGAGCAGGCCTGGTGTGTGGCCAAGTGTAGCTGGAACGCGAGTGCTGGGGGAGAGTGGTAGATCAGAAAGGTTGGCTAGAGCAGATACTGAAGGTTTAGGGAGATGGGATCTGGGTCTGGCCTTTATTCCAAGTGTCACAGAGACCGCCAGAGCTCTGTTCAAGCAGGAGAGTGGCACCATCTGATTTAGATTTCAGCAGGCTCATTCTGGTTGTTGTGCCCAAAGACAAAGGGGGGCAAAGGCACAGGCAGTACGGCCACTCAGGAAGCCATGGCAGCCAGCTGGGGAGGGACGCTGGTGGCCTAGCCCAGGGCAGTAGCAGTGGAGGAGGAGAGAAGCAGTTGGATTCTGGATACTCTCAGAAAGAAGAGCCAACTGCAGCTGCTGATGGACTGCTGGGTAGTGGGGAGCAAAGAGGGGAGTTAAAGTTCAGGGCTAGAAAATGGAGCAGTTACACGAGAACCCATTGCTGACAAATGGGCCCATTCAGGAATCAGATGCAGACCAGGTGGATCTTTGAGTGAGCACAGAATCACGACAAAGGAAGTAATTCATCTCACTAAGAGCCACTTCCATTTGTGGGGCACCCAGTGACCACCAAGCCTGTGCTGTTTCCTCTTCTGGCCCCATGGGAAACATACCATGATCCCTGGACAGGAGGAAACCAAACTCAGAGCAAAGACCCATGCAGCATCCCTGCAGCAAGCAGGACGTCAGCCGGACCTGGCTGGCTTCAGACTCAGGCTCTCCACCACGACACTCCCCAGGTACCCTTCAAAATGTTGCTTTTGTTTTTCAATAACCAAGTTCAAGAAAAATTATGGCATTTCAAAACTCTTTGAAGTGTTTTAAATTATTTAACCAACTTTTTAGACTGAGCCAACCCCCACAGCAAGACCCCAGTCAAGTGCTGACTCTGGCCTTCCATTTTCATTCTTTCCTCCCTGTCACCTTTCCTACCTTTCATCCTTTCCTACCTCTCAGCCTCTGTCCACAGCTGAGCTGTGGCCTCAGCCCTGGCTCCAGGTTTTAAGTCTCGGAGTCACAGCTGATGTCTTGTCGGTTTGGGTTCAGAGGAGTCCTCCCACTGGAGATTTGAGAGACCACCCCTGACCCCAAGCATTCCATGGGGTTTAGACCTCGCCTTGCTCCTATGTGCAGCAAGTTGGCAGCCCGTGAGTGGCATTCTTTTAAGGAAACTTCCTGGCTCCTCCCCAGGTGTGAGGGGATCCATATTTGTCAGCCTATGGCACCAACCCAATTCTCCATACTTGTTCATAAAAATGCTTACTGAGTACTTCCTGCCTGCCTACTGAGCACTTCCTGTCTGCCAGTCACTGTCTCAAGGAAGGCAGGTGTGAGGAAACAAAAGTTTCTGCCCTCATGAGGAGGTAGGCTGAAGGGGCCATCAGCCACTGGGCCAAAGGACCCCTTTGTTAGGGTTTGGAGAAGGAGTGTGAGTGCTGAAGGGAAGACCCTTTGGTCTATGTGTGTCTATCACAAATGGGTCAGGCCTCACCTGGGAGGTAAGCAGAAGTATCCCTGAAGAAATGATGAGCAGCTGCCATGTGAAGGAGAAATAATCCTCCCCAAGGTAGAGGAGGCACAGAGGCTTTGTAAGAGGGGTAGTTACAAGTTTAAGGGGCAAAGAAGGAAAGTTGGGCTTGATGCCAAATGAGGTGGACAGTAAGAAGGGTCATAGACCTCCTTAAGAATGTTGGTCTTCAGCCTAAGACGGATGGAAGTCCACCACTAGAGGGATGGTTGAGAAGAGGGATGTGACAGGTTTACCTCTGTGGGGATGACCTGCCTACACAGTAGGAGACAGATAGGAAGGGCAGGTAGACAGGAGAGACTGCTGATGATTATGGTGCCCTCTGCACTCACAGGATGATTGCATTTTACACTGAAGGTGCCTGGACACTTAACGTACCAGACCTGAAAGAGATCTGGGAGAGCATTTCTCTAGTCCAGTCACATAGTTTTATGAATGAGTCAAGTGGCCTAAAGAAAAATAACTTAACCAAGACCACAGGGCCACTTAATTACAGTCGATACTTCAATCTGGGTCATTTGACTTAAAGTTTTGAACTTGTCAAAATTGTTTCAGTTATCTGCATTTGCATGAAAACTGAGCTCTTTCAAAGTGTTGTGTTGTAGTAATACTGTATTTCCAGTGAGTGGAGGAAATGGGTTCTCAATGTATTTTGGATGGGTGGATTGAGAGATGAATGAATAGATGATGGATGGATGGATGGATGGATGGATGGATGGATGGATAGACGGACAGACGATGGATTTGGAAAGATGCTCTTTCTTCTACAATCCACAAACTTCCATAGAAATAGTGGGAAGACATATCATCATTCCCTTAGTGAGAACCATACTTTGTGACCTTCCTAAAAAGCACGTCTTCTAGTCCTGGCAACTACTCTTGGGTCATGATATCAGTGTGGCTCCAGAGGACACCTCTCCTTACCAAGTCAGTTCCCTGGTGGCCGTGGTCCCTGAAAGAAGCTGATAACCCCAGTGCAGTGTTTGGGATGGCAAGCAGCCCGGGATCAGCTAGGTCATGCACTGTCTCCTTATTCCTCCTGGAAAGGAGCCTAGCTTGCTAACTGTTCAAATTGAATTTTAAAAACTTTAATTAGGTCACCATAAAGATTTGCTTCTTTGAATGGCAGAAAGCCCAGTTTCCTAAGTGTTTCCTCGGGAGCTCAGCCTTTGCCACCCCACCACTCCTGCCCACCCCACACCCCATTAAGGGAGGAGTCTGCATGGAATGCTGATGAAGTGTTCTCTCCAGTGACGGACCTGGGGGTGCTTGGAAAACGGCTCAGGGATGATTGCCAAAATACAACCTTGGCAGACGTCCTTTCGTCTACTCCTCACAACTGTGTTGGGAGAATGAGGCCCCTGTCCTGATTTGATAAACAAGGAAAGCGAGAGCAAGGGTCTAAACAGTTGCCACCCAAGCAGTTGGACTCAAATCCTCTAGGGACACACCCAGTTTTCTTTCAATTGTAAAGATATTCCAAACAGGATGAGTTCCTAGCTGTAGTCACTTAGAAGGTAAGCACTGTAACTAATGAACAAAGAAAACTTGTTTTGTCATCATCAACATTTGTTGATCACCTACTGTATACAGAGTATGTTTCCAAGGTTTGGTTAAGGCCAACTGGACATTCCTTTTTGACCTTAGAGCATTAAACAAGGGACCTCATTCAAGTCCTTGTCAGCCACTTTTTCCACCATGTGACTTGGAGAGAGACACTTTACTTCTGTGAGCTTCATACCCTCTGCCAACTGGGCACGGTAGTTTCTATACAACAAATTCCCAACAGGGTAAAAATGGCACACTCAAAACTGGATCCCTCTAGGAGTGGGTATCACAAAAGGACCATTCACTGAGGCATGGGTGTGAGAGAGCCACTGGGATAATGCACTAACCCAGAAATAATAACAGCCTGGTTATTACCAGCTGAAGGTCCAAGGGACAGAGGGAAGGAGAAATTACAGAAGCTGAAAGGAGAGAGATTCTTGTAGAGTTGGTATCCCCACTGGGACATCGTCATGTGGAACGCAAGGACCAGAGTCCTGTGAGGTGTGAAAGGGCACAGAAAGGGATACTCACAATGCCTGGCACATAGTAGGTGCTCAAGACACTTACTATGGACTGAATGAGTCAATGATTGCCACCATCCCTCTGACTTGCAGATGGCAGGAGTCTGGTTCTCTATTCTGGGGAGGAACTTGTGGCATCTAGGCAAACCACCAAGGTGAAGGTGAGCCCCACAGCAGGAGGAGTGGCCAGAGGTGGATGAAGTGACTGCAAGGTCCACAGAAAGAAGAGGTTCTAGTGGAGACGATGCACCTAAAAGCTTTGGCTCTAGTCCTGTAACCTGTAGGCTGTGGGAGCATTGATGAACATGGAGTTGAATGCAAGCTAGACAGTCTAACAGAAGGTCCAATTTGTCAAAATAGGACTTTTCTGGCAAAACACTAGAAATGACTGTGAAATTACTTTCTTGGCCAGTTCCCAGATATGAGTAGATAACTGATAATTAGCTATTATGAGACTATCATTTGGGGATATAAATGATATTTAAAGGATGAAGAACTTGAGAGAAGGAAGCTGACATTTGCTGAGTATCTTGGGATCCACCTGGTCCATGTAACAAAATTCTCAGCCCTCACAGAGCTTGTTTAGTAGAAGGAAACAAACAAAAAGCAAGAAAAATAGTAAAGAAAATATTGCATATAGTATTGTAGGTTGACTTATGTGTCCTCCTAAAAGATAAATTGCAGTCCTGACCCCAACACCTGTGAATGTGACCTTATTTGGAAGTAGGATCTTTTCTTTTTTTTTGGTACTGGGGATTGAACTCAGGGGCACCCAACCGCTGAGCCACATCCCCAACCCTATTTTGTATTTTATTTAGAGACAGGGTCTCACTGAGTTGCTTAGGGCCTCACTAAATTGCTGAGGCTGGCTTTGAACTCGCAATCCTCCTGCCTCAGCCTCCCAAGTGCTGGGATTACAGGCATGCGCCACCGTGCCTGGCTGGAAGCAGGATCTTTACAGATGTTCTCAATCAAGATAAAATGAGGTCATACTGGATTAGGGTGGTCCCTAATCCAATGGATGGCTTCCTTTCATGAAGAAGGAAATTTGGACACACACACACAGAGAGGGAGGGGCAGGGGAATGCTAAGGATTGCTGGCAATCATCAGCAGTTAGGACATGAAATAGTTATTCCCTCAGAAGCTCTAAAAGGGACCAACTTTGCCTGCACCTTGATTTCAGATTCTTGGTCTCCAGAACTCTGAGAATAAAGTTCTGATGCTTTAAGTCATCAAAGCAGCTTGTGGTCATTTGTTACAGCAGTCTTGGGAACCTAATACATGCAGCATGTTAAGAACTATAAAGAAGTAATGCAGAGAGCAGAGTCAGAAGGAGAGGGAAGGAGGAGGTGAGCAGGAGGGGAGGATTGAGTAGTGGGGACAGGCCCCATCCAGAAGGTGAGATGTGAGCAGATTGAAAGTGACAGATGCGCAAGCCAAGCAGAATTGGGCAAGGAACACAAGGGATGGAGGAAGCAGGTGCCAGGGAGGCCCTCGGGAGGTGGGCCATGTTCAGGAAGCACCAAGGAGGCCAGGGTAGCCAGAGTGTGAGCAAGTGGAAGTGAGAGAAAAAGCCAGGGAAGTCAGTGCAGCCAGACCCTGGAGGACTTGCAGGCCACAGCCAGCCACCCACTCTCCCTCAGAGTGGTCTGGGGAACTTCAGGAGAGTTCCGAGCAGGGCAGTGACATGATCTGAAATGTGATTTAGAATGCTTGCTCTGGCTGCTGCATTGAGGCCAGATGGAAGCAGAGCAAGGACAGAAGCAAGGAGACCTGCTAGGGGGCCACTGCCACGAGCCAGCCAAGAGCATTTCCTGGACAGGGACATGCTCCAGTTTTTCAAGGACATCCTCTGATTAGGAGAAAAGCTAGATATTCCCACACCATCACCCTGCCCACAGGCCACCACCCCAGGACCACATTCTTGATCCCTCTGACGACATTCTTGATGCAGTCTTATCCTGAGACCTTAGAAAGAAGGACGGAAAGTACCTTGCATGCCTTCCTAGGATTCATAGCCCTCAATCCTGATGTCTCTTCCTGGGGAAGCTGCAAGAATTCAATGAGGGAACATCTGTGGAAGCATTACTGGAAAAGTATAAAGCAATAGATAAATACAAGCAATTGTAATTAATACTAATAATAGTCTGCCTCTAGTCACCTTGCAACTGTTCACCTACAAATACTACCCAAACACCATCTCGTGAAGAGACCGAGCCTCATGTGGGAAGGAAATGGTGCACACATCTGCTGGGGAGAATTTTTCATTTAATAGATTTCTTTGTAACAAGATTAGCAATGTCCTCTTACCAGGAACCATCTGTTGGGTCATGCTAGCAACCTTGTCATGCAGAACTGGACCTCCAAAAGGAACAGTCGTCCACCAACCTGCAACCAATTAAGTCCCCTGATTCTTCAATGATGCTTGTTTGTTTTTAATGAGGACCAGTTTCGGTTTTACATGCTCAGGAAAGAGGCCGTGATGGACGCTAAGCGAAGACTGGGTGTGGGGAGCCAGGGGACAGGCTGCTGGCAGGTAGGCATCTTCATAAACAGGTGGGCTTCAGGACTGTGTGTGTCTCTGGTTGAAGGAAGAGGCTGGTTCAAAAGAAGCTGAAAAATATGTAGAGATCCTTCAGAAAATTAAAAATAGAACTACTTTATGATTGAGCAATCCCATTTCTGAGTATATGCTCAAAGGAAATGAAGTCAGTATCTCAAAGAGATATCTATATCCCTATTTCATTGCTGTAATTACAATAGCCAAGACAGGGAAACCACCTAAATGTCCCTCAGTGAATGAATGGATAAGCTGTCATAGGGAGAGACAGACAGAAAGACAGACAGAGAATATTATTCAGTCTTTAAAAAATAAGGCCACTTATGGCAACTTTGATGAATTTGTAAGACATTATGCTAAGTAAAATAAGGCAGGTACTAAATGACAAATGTCATACCATCTCACTTATTCTATAGGTGGAATATAAAATCATCCAATTCATACAGGCAAAGAGTAGACAGTGACTACCAGGGAATTCAGGGAAAGGAAATGAGGAGACATTGGTGAAAAGGTACAAAATTTGACTTGTGCAAACTCAAGAAGTTCAGGGGATTGAACATACAGCAATGTGATTATAGTAACAATATGGTATTGTAAATTTGAAAAGTGCTACAAGGGTAGATCCTTAATGTTCTGAAAGGAAGAAGAAGGAAGGAAGGAAGGAAGGAAGGAAGGAAGGAAGGAAGGAAGGAAGGAAGGAAGGAAGGAAAGAAGGAAGGAAGGAAGGGAGAAAAGGATTCAAAACTATAAACTAACATCATGAGATCTAAAATCATAAGCAGAAGGGGAAGTGGGTCAAAACAACCTTAGTTGGATACGAGTTAAAGAATGGTTACTAACATCAGACAATCACTGGTGACATGGTACAAGGTCTAAGAAAAATAGGAATCAAAAAGAACAATTTTACATTATATAAGAATTGTCATTTGTGTTGCCAGACCTGCTATGCTAAGCAACTGTTGATGGGTACAGAGGTGGGGTGTTCCCATGGGAGAAGCATTTCCTACATAACTTGGAATCTCAGGGTAAAATGGAGTCTGTTCAGTCATTGCCCATATAGCCTGGCCTGTAACATCTCCATGGAGTCAAATACGTCAGCCCATCACAGCTGGAATTCTGTGATTATTTCACAATGTGTACAAATATTCAAGCATCCAGTTGTATGCCTTATGTAATACCACTGCTGTTAAGTATACCTAAATAAAACTGAAGGGAAAAATAGAGGGCAGGATGGTGTCCTTTGGTACTGGTGACTGAAGGCTTGGAGCTGTCGAGATGAGCCATGTGGAGGGGAGGGCGGCAGAGACAAACATTTTTTGAGTGTCTGGGGAGATCATGGAACAGCAGTCAGAAGTGAGAGCGGAGACGAAAGCAGCAGCAATAATGGCATCCGCTGTGTCAGGAAGGGAGGCCAAGAAGCAGCATCCAGCAAGACAGCACCCGTGAGGCGGGGCTGCAGGCACCCCCACACAACTTCCTGTATCCGATGCCCCTGCAAGTCCCAGCTGGGGAACTGAAGCAGACTGGTCACCTGGACCTCCAAGAGGTCATCTCACTGACTGGGGAAGACATAATCATGGTGAAGAGGAGGGTTACATCCTGCAGGTGGGCTAGGGTGGCAAATAGTGAAATTGGAGCATTTAAATGATTATAACCCCAAGACAAAGTAGTTTCTGGGGGTCCAGGTTAGACATCTAGATTTATTGACTGACATCTAGATTTATTGATTTATTGACATCCAGATTTGTTGGCTGCCTACAGTATGCCAGGCACACACTGAGTGATTTTGTGCACGCCTGTATTCATTAGTTTCTTTATTTAGTCAATAGTTATTGATGGGGCACCCTCTGTGTGCCAGACTCTGCTCTGGTTGCCAGGAATATATCCATGTGTACACCCAAAGATTTTGGTCCTCAGGTGGCTTACCTTCTAGCAGTGGGAAACAATTAATTGATAATAAAAGCAATATCTGGCATGCAAGGAGAGGTAGTTGTTATGGAAAAAAGAGTAAAAAAAGCAAGGGGCTCAGGGGTAGCTGGAGTAGGGTAGAGGATTAATTAGGGGAGTCGGAACAGTCCTAATGAAGAAGAAGGCCTGGGAGTCCAAACTCAAAAGGGTGGGCCACTGGGCATCCAAGGAGGAAGCATTTAAAAAATAAAAGAGGAAGAGCTGGTGCAAAGAGCCCTGAGGCAGGCACTTGCCTGATGAATTTGAGAAGTGGAAGCCAGAGAGGAGTGGGCAGTGGGGAGGGCATTATAGGATATAAGCTCAGAGAAGAATAAGAAGTTCAGATCAGGCAGGATTTCATGTTTAATCTTCACAATGAGACCAAATATTCTAACTTCACAGATGCAGAGACAAGGGTGCAGAGTGTTCAAACAATTTTCCTGCATGGAATAGCAGGTGGGTGATAGGAAGGTCCAGTGCTCATGGGATGCTTTTTCCATGGTGCTGCATTATTCCCTTTAAGAGGCCTCTGTAGACACCTGCCCATACTTTTGGATTAAAGTCAAGATCATGTGGTTTACTAAATTACTCCCCATAGTCAAAACAGGTAGAAACAAGCATGCACACTTTTAGATCAAGTTTTGATTTTACAAGCATTCCCATGGGTTGATTTTTTTTTTCTTAGCAATATTTGAAAGTGACCAAGGCCAGTATGAAAGCAAAAGGGTCAAAGGTGCCAAGAGCACACAATGGCCAAAAGACAGTCTCTTCCATCCATGGTTAGGGATAACTGGATATCCACATGTAGAAGAATGAACCTGTACATCACATACAGAGATCAACTCAAAATTTACCAAAGACTTAAGGGTAGCACCCCAAACTGTAAAACTATTTGAAGAAAATGGAGGAGAAAAGCTTCAAGACATTGATCTGGGCAATGATTTTTTTAGATATGAACCTAAAAGGATGGGCAAGAATAGTAAAAATAGACAAATGGAATTCCAGCACACTGAAGCCCTTGTGCAAAGCCAAGGAAACAGCAGAGTGAAGGGACAACCTATGGAATGGTGGAAAACATTTGCTAACCAAACATCTGGGAAGGAGTTGATATTCAAAATGTACAAGGAACTCAAACAACTCCATAAGAAGACAACAAAAAAACCCGTTAAAAATGGTCAAAGGATCTGAAGAGTCATTTCTCAAAAGAAAACACACAAATGACCAATAGGTATGTGAAAAATTGCTCAGCCTGTTACCCATCATCAGAGAAATGCAAATTAAAACCACAATGAGATTCTACATCTTGCCTGTTAGAAAGGCTACTATTGAAAAGGTAAAGATAACAAGTGTTGGAGAGGAGAAAAGGGAACCCCAGCACACTGCTGGTGAGAGTATCGATTAATATAGTGATTATGGAGGACAATTCGGAGGCTTTTCAAAAAATTAAATATAGAACTACCAGATGATCCAGCAATTCCACTACCATGTATGTGTCCAACAGAAATCAAATTAGTATGTAAAAGAGACACCTGTCTTCCCACATTCTTTGCAGCATTATTTACCATAGCCAAGATAAGTAATCTAAGTGCCTATCAACAGAGGAATGGATGAAGAAAGAGTGATGTACGAAGGCAATGGGGAACTATTCAACCTTAAAAATAAGAAAATCCTCTCATTTGCAACAACATGGATGAACCTGGAGAACTAGTATTATGTTAAAGTGCAACAAGCCAGGCACAGAGAGACAAACACCAAACGATCTTACTTACAAGTGGAATGGAATAAGACGGAACTTGGAAACAGAGTAGGGTGATTACCAGAGGCTGGAAGGTGGAGGGACTGGAGAGATGATTGTCAAATATACAAAATTCCAGTTAGAATACGTATAAGAGAGCGATTGTCCATCATGGTCACATAGTTAATAACAATGTATTGTGTTCTTGAAAATTGCTGAGAGTAGATTTTAAGAGTTCTTGCTACACACACACACACACACACACACACACACACAAATCCATGTGTGAAGTTGTACATGTGTTAATTAGCTCAACTGAGTCATTCTACAATGTACACGTACTTCAAAACAACATGAACATTAAAAATATATGCTTTTTATTTGTCAGTTCAAAATAATGTGAAAGGAGGGGAGAGGGAGGGAGAAAGTAAAGGGAGAGAGAAGAGAAGAGAGGACAGGAGGGAAGGAGTAAGGCAGGGAGGGTAGACCTATTTGGAGCACCACAGGTGTGTGGAAGGTGGGGACAACTCAGCATGTACAGAACATGTCAGCCCATGTGCTGAGAATGGTCACTGGCAATCAGTAGTTCACATGAAGGAAAAGGCATGCAGCACAAAGCCAATATTCTCTTTCCTGTGATGTCCTTTCCTCATGTCTCTGTAATTCCATTATTACTTAAAACTGTATTAATCTCAGCTGGGCATGGTGGCACATGCATGTAATTCCAGTGGCTGTGGAGGCTGAGGCAGGAGGATCACAAGTTCAAAGCCAGCTTCAGCAACTTAGCTAGGCCCTAAACAACTCAGCAAGAACCTGTCTCAAAATAAAAAATAAAAAAGGGCTGGGGATGTGGCTCAGTGGTTAAATGCCCCTGGATTTAATCCCTAGTGCCAAAAAAGAAAAAAAAATTGTATTAATCTCAAGATAGAAATAAGTGCACATGAATCACCCATCTCTCTGCCATTTTTAATGACAGGTGATATTCCATCATGTCTTCATTCATTCATTCTAAGATAATTGAGAACCCTCTGATGCCATGAAAAGAGAATGACCTTCAGCATTGGACAGCCCTGGGATGGAGTTCCAACCACTCCAGCAACACTGGGAGTCTTACATGAAGTTAATTTGTCTCTCTAAGCCTTAGGGTTCTCATTTGCAAATGGGGACTTAACAAAAACCCTGCTTCATAAAGTTCTCAGCACAGTGTTTTTATACAGCAGATAAAAAAAATAGCTGTTGTTTTGATTGCAAGTTTCCCATGTTCAAAAAAGCTCTATTGGGTAGTGGGAGGTCTGGCATAAGTGATCCAGGGCCCCTGTCACCAGAGGCTCACTCTATATAGAGTGGCTTGATGTTGTGTTTAAGACAACAGCCTCAGGGACTGAAATGCCAGGATTTGAATCCTGACTCTGTCACATGCTTTACTATTCTGTGCCTTGGTTTCCTCTCTTATAAAATAGAGATGATGATAATATCTGCCTCATAGACCTATTGTGAGAATTACCAGTCAATAGATATAAAAGTGTTAGGACAGTACCTGGCCCACTGTGAGGCTCAATATGTGTTATGATTGTATCTGATGGAAGAGATAGACATGTAAGTAATAACTTACAATACACAATGAAAAGAACTGTAAGACAGATGAGAATAAAGTGACAAAAAAAGAAAGGACCAAGTCTGAGTCAGGAGGATCATGAGTTCAAAGCCAGCTTCAGCAAAAGTGAGATGCTAAGCAACTCAGTAAGGCCCTGTCTCTAAATAAAATACAAAATAGGGCTGGGAATGTGGCTCAAAGGTTGAGTGCCCCTGAGTTCAATCTCCCATACCAAACATAAGAAGAAGGAGGAGGAGGAGGAGAAGAAAGGACCAGCTCTTCTAAGATGGTCAGGAAAGGCATCAGAGGGTGAGATCCTTGTAGTAGGTCTGGATCTTTCAGGCACAGTTCTGCAGGTAGATGGGGGAAGGGATGCAATTCAGGCAGAGAAAATGGTACTGCAAAGTCATGGAGGCATTAAATAGCCCACAATAATAATGTAAAAAAAGAATTACATCCATTACAACTAACAATAGTTCTACACACAGGCATCACCTCAATTAATCCCTGCAGCAATCTAAGAGGGAGGGACAATATTGTTCCCAATTTTTAGACAAGAAAACATAAATTTAAAGAGGGTTAGAGGTTCAGCTGATCAGTAGTAAACACCATGATTCAGAATGGATTAGAGCAATGCAGAGGTCCCTTGGGTTTTTGGATTTTTATTAGTCAACATCAATGTGTAAGTTATCCATTGCTGCAAAATATACCAAACTTAATGACTTAAGCCAATAAACATTTATTATCTCATCATTTCCATGAGTCAAGAAAATGGGCATGGCTTAGTTGAGTATCTTTTGAAAGAGGTTGCAATGGGATTTCACCTGGGGCTGCAATCATCCGAAGGTTTGACTGGGGAGGAGCATCCACTTCCAAGGCAGGGCACTCATATGGACAGTAAGTTAGCTCTGACTGATGGCCGGAGAGCTCAGTTCTTCACCCCATATACTTATCCATGGACTACTTGAGCATGATCATGATACTGCAGCTGTCTTTACCCAGGGAAAATGATCCAGAAGAGCAAAAGGGGAAGCTGCACTGTTTTATGATATAACCTTGATAGTTACACACTGTCATTTACTCAATATCCTCTTGGTTTCACGGTTTCAACTCTATTCCACATGAGAGAGAACTGCACAGTGGGGTAAATATTAAAAAGTCAGAGTCATTCATGGGTATCCTTGAAGGTTAGAGATCACCATCATAAAATTTTTAGAAATTTAGAAACATTGCATTATCACAGTTTGTCTTTTGTCAAGGATACTAAAATAAACCCAAATAACTTGTGATATATTATCAACAGTATTTCATTAAAACCAGGACATTTAATGCAAAAAAAAAAAAAAGCAGGAAGGAAATGATCTCAAAGCACAGGCAAGTTGTTTAAAATTGATAGAACCATGAAGACCTCTTTGCTTCCATTTCACCTTTGGACTGACAAAAACTTTGCTCTGTATAGGGATCTAGAAACTATGGGACAGGCCATAGAGTTCAATTCCCATAAATAGAAAATCTTAAGCCAGTGTCTCTGAGTCTCCTGCTTTCTTTGACAAAAGGCTTTCATTCATGCAACATAAATTGATTATGCATCTATTATGTACCAAACTCTGTATCGGGCACTGAGACTTCAAATGTGAACAAAATAGGCAGTGTCCCTATTTCTTGGAATTTATGTTCTAGTAAGGGCCGAAATGTAACAAACAAGAAAATTCTTAATGGTGATAAGTGACTGGTATTGGATAACTCAAAACAATCTAAGAAGATGACACTTATGGTGTGATCTA
The DNA here is from genome assembly GCA_020662805.1 of Glaucomys volans. Lineage (NCBI taxonomy): Eukaryota > Metazoa > Chordata > Mammalia > Rodentia > Sciuridae > Glaucomys > Glaucomys volans. The sequence continues at coordinate 732,834 of JAJEJO010003974.1, read as the reverse complement.
AATGTCAAAACAAAGCAAGCCCTGTGAAGAAGAAGAGAAGTGCAAATGAAAGGGTGTGAAATTCCAAAGACGGAAATGAGCTCAGTATATTTCAGGTCAGAATTGCTGGGCCTGATGGATAAGGAGCAAAGGATACAAAATGAAGTTGGAAAGGTAAGATGGAGAAGGTGATGGGGGGCTTTAGGAGTTCAGATAACAATGGGCTGGAAGCCATTGGAGGGTTTTAAATGGGTGTGACAAGGCCTGGTTTGCATTAAGATCACTTTGGAGACCAGAAGAAGGAAATAGAGAAGAAACCAAATCTAAGTGAAGATGGAGTAAGACTTGACCATAGTCCAGGTTAGACTTGATGGTGGAGATGTTGGAGGTTTTCAAGTGAGAGCTGAAGAACTTACTGGTAGGTTGGATGTAGATAGTGAGAGAAAAGACAAAACTAGAATCGGTCTTAGATTTGAGGCTTGAACAACCAGTGGATGGGGAAGACTGGAGAGGACCAGGTGTGGAATGAGGATAAGGACGTGTTTGCCTGTATTAAGTTAGAGACACCAGTATACACCCACGTGGAGAGATTAAGGAGGCAAGGGGAAAAACCTGGTTACACATTGGAGTACAACGGTCAGTTTTAAAATTGATGCCTGGGTGCTCCCCAGCCCTCATTGATCTTGCCTTAACTGGCCTAGAGTGTAGGCTTTGGGATTTTGAGAAATATCCTGCAGGTGACTCTGTGATGTAGAAAGCCCTGTGGTCTAATTCTAGGAGAGGTTAGTGCAAATTTGACTCTGGGTTGTCATCAGGATAGAGATGATATTTAAAGACAAAGAACTGAGATTCTCTGGAGAGATCATGAGCCTGAAGAAGAAGTGGCCACAGTCCAAGCACTAGGACACCTCCAAGTCCAGGGCACCCTCAAACCCTGGAACACCTTAACCTTCGAAGGTTGAGCAGAGAAGCTGACTGAGGAGGCCGAGAAGCAGCAGCCAGGGCTGTTCTTATTCCTCATTGTGGAATACAGAGTACCCGTAAGGCAAGAGTTAACCTGGCCATTCTCCTCCCTCTGGCTTTCCTGGGGCTCTTTTCCAACAGTGGAGACCAGCCCCTCCAGCTCTGCCTTTGTAAACCGTATGGCTGCTCCTCATGGCCATTTCTATTCCCTGGTCAGTGTAATGCAAACCAATTCATTTAGCAGCTGTTCCTCCGGCTGATTGTTTGTTCCAAGACATATTATTCCACATTTGTCCACATTAAACTGCATTTTATCATTCATTATCCCAAGCCCTTCAATGATCTGGGCCCCTCTGCATTTGATTGCAAGGCTCAGTGATTCGTAGTGCCTGCAAAAGCTGTCATTTGCAGATTTGAAATCCTTCTTGCAGAGCCATTACGTGGGTCATTAGCATCAATAACACAGAGTGGCTGTACCTGGAGGCTTTGCAGAGGCAGGAAGGGACAAGAGGGGCTGGAATCTGGTTCTTTTGCTTTCTTTGTCCAGAGGACACAGTGATACCCTAGCATTCCCTCCTGACTCCTGACATTGGGCTTCCCTTCCTGTCCTGATTGTAGCAATGAGAAAGTGACTGAAATGATGAGCAGGCTCCAATGCTGAATGTCATTCTCCTCATCATCTGCGGGCCCCCCAAATCTCAATTATTTAATAAATGGCTCACCCTGGCATGCTTCTGGGTGCTTCTAAGCACGCAGGTGCATTTTCCAACAGTCTCTGGTCTAATTGTAAGGGACTCTCCTGGAGATCAAACACACACTGGGCACATTCAGCCTGTGATGTCCCCACCAGATAAGCTGCTCTTTTCAACCAGAGCAATGTCAGCCTTCACAGGACATCTTGAAATGTGTGGGCATATTTTAGGCAGTCACAGTGACTTGGGAAGGAGGCTGGTACATAGTGCCTGCAGGACACTAGATGTGTTGAAATGCTGGGGACCAGCCTTCACCAGCAAGCAACCAACACACCCTTGATAAGCAGCACCCCAATGAAAGAGGGGGTGCACTGGTATTTTTAAGGCTGCTATAAGACATCACCACAAACTTGGTGGCTTAAAGGAAGGTATGATTATCTTTTAACCCCAGAGATTAGAAATTCAAAATGAGTTAACACAGAGGTGCTTGTAGGGCTTCATTCCTGTGGAGGCTCTAGGGAAGAACCCATCCTCAAAGCCAGCAACGGAAGGCTGGGACTTTCCCATGCCATGTCACTCCAACCTCCACCTTCGATATCACATCTCTGTCTCCTCCCTCCCTCTCTCACTCATAAGGACCCTTGTGATTACATGGATCTCCTCTGAATAATCCAGGATAACCTCCCCATCTCGCGGTCCTTTCACTTTTGCAGCGTTCCTTTATTTCTATGTGAGATAACACGTGGCCACAGGGATTAGGACATGGGCCTCTTGGGGGAGCAGGTACTCTGCCTAACACAGGGTGGGACACGGGTTTGGAGTTTGAAGGTTTCAGCCACTAGGGGGCACCCTCTCATGAGATGGGAAGCGCTTGATTAGATTATGCTTGCTAATTGGTGGCCTGGTATCCATTTTAATCCAATGGAGTGTTTACTGTCTTATATATGGAGTTTCAGGACACATGTACAAATGCCTTTGGAGGGTGGCCTGCCCTGGAGTTTCTTACATTGAGTAATAATCTTCAACAGGGAACACTTTTTCTATTTTAAAATTATCTGTCAATAAATGTGAATTCCTTGTCCTCACATCGACTACACGAGGGTACGTGATCCAAAGGTGAAAAAGAAATTTCAGAGCTGTTTGTATGAAACACCATAATAGAAAAACTGATTACCTAGATAACTGGGCATCCACTTCTTCAGCACTCAACTCTATGAAGACCTCCCAGGCACCTTTACCACCTGAAAACTCTTTCAAGTTCATTATCTCATTCGATCCACAGAATGCATCTGAGGTGGTTGGAGCAAGTGTTACTTTTTATCACCATTTTACAGATGGAAAAAAATGACCAGGAGAGTTTTAGTCACTCACCCAAGGTCACAGAGCTAATGAACTGCAGAACTGCACCTCAAGTCCTTGGACTCCAGTCCCAGACGTTCTGTCCTCTCCCCCACACTGACTCTCAAAGTGCGAAGGTGCCAATATGCAAAGCAGAGACAAATTTTTAAGCCCATCTCGTCTGAGTATTAATTGGACCTGTCATTTCTAAGAAGGTAGCATGAAACCATGAAAAGGATTTAGAATCAGGGGTCAGGCAAAGCCCAGTCTCCACATCTATAACTCAGGGATGATGAATTACAGCTTTAATGAAGTGTTTTTCAAACTAGCCTGATCATTAGAAACCCCTGAAGTGATGATTTAAAATACCGATTTTCATGTTTTCCCTGATAGTCTGGTTCAGTAGGTCCAAGGGAGGGGCGACGGTGTCTGGATTCCTCGGCGTGCCTGGTGGATTTTAGAAGCAGGCAAGTTTGGGAATAACTGTCCACCAGATTTTCATGTGAATTAAATGAAATAACGTATGTCTCAAACACCTGGCACGGTCCCTGTCCTTCGTAAATGTCTCTTTTCTTCTCCCCACCTTTATCAAGAGGTATTCTGTCTTTCCATTTCTTCACTTTGGGCTATTGGTGCTAAGATAAGTGAATTCCTGTTTCTAATGCTTGTACAAAGTTGCAGAATTTTCTCATTGAGAACATGGACTTGGGTGGGAGGGGTGGTAAAGCCTTTGGGTGGTGGCAGTAAATGATGGCTTAACGGAGAATCCAATGACTTTATTGAATTCCCTTCATTTTCCTGCATTGAGTAGCTATATTTCGCATCCCCTTTCACCTCTATCCTGGGAGCAGGACCATCTAACCCAGTGCATTTGTTTTACTTATCTACTGATTTATAAAACCCGCCTTCCGCCTTAAGTTCGAAGTGCATTACACTCGTATAAGCAGCATGCCCCGTATAATCAGTCTTGTCAACCAAGCCACTTCTGAGATAAATCCGCTCCCCGCACCCCATGGTGGCAAGGGGGAGCTTTTATTCTTCAGGCAGGTTTAGCTTGTGCTGTGGCCCAGCTTTCAGAGTAAACACCAGCATAAATTCTCCCAGCCTCACTTCTCATCAACTCCGCTGCCCAATCACGTTTTCCAGAGACCCCTTGGCAACCCCTGCCTGGAGAACTCAAGAATGATTGGCTGCTGGATGGCCAGAGTTCCAAGAACCTTATTCCCCAAGTGGGACTTCAGGAACAAAAAAAAAAAAGGTTGTCTGTGCCCAGAAAACAGGACTATGTCTTGTCCCTCCCTGTCCTAAATAAAGACCTAGTGCAATACCTGGGGTTGAGTGAAAACCTGGTGGATAGTGGTATTGACAGGCCATAGAGTTCGGAGGTTTTTGTTTAAACAAAAACAGAGCCATTTTCCACATTTCTCCCTTCATCCCAAATAGCCACAACTTATTTTTATCTTGCTTTAAACCAGCACTTCTTGAATAAAGCTAATACCGCCACCAGGGGACATTTGACAATGTCTAGAGTATCTGAGTTGTCATGAAGGAGGGAGGCAGTGATGCTGGCATCTAGGGAATAGGTGCCAAGGATGCTGCTCACGCCCTACAAGGCACAGGACAGCCCCACCGCAAAGAATTACCCAACTCCAATGTGAATAATGCGGAGACTGAGAAACCCTGCCTTCCACCAGTCAGTGCCACATTTAGCTAAAATTCCTTCCTCTCTAATTTTCTGAACTGGTCTGACAGCAGCAGCACTATTGACAGCAGAAATCAGTTGGTGCTCATTGGAGCAAAGAGATAAGGAAACACATTTGCTGGGCACCACAATGGGCCCGATACTGCGCGAAGCCTGTCCCAGCCATTATCTCAATCAATCCTTACAAGGATCCTTTACTAAATTCACTTTGCAAGTCAGAACACGAAGGCTAAGAAAATTTAACTTGCCCCGCATCCCCCAGCTAGGAAGAGACAAAACTGAAATCGTACCCAGCTCTTCCTGATTCCAAAACCACGGTGCAGATGAAGGCTGAAAGGAGCTGTAAGACAGTGAGAGTGATTGGCCCTCACCCCACACACAAATCTCTCCTTTCACGGGCACTATAAACACCCCCCATGCAAACATTTGCTTTGAATTGTATATTGCTACCATTCTGGTTCTCCCAGAATTTGGGGGTAAAATAGGATCTTCTGGTCTAACTGCCATGCGTGGTGTTAATATACCTCTTTCTTGATCTCCATTCATCAATATCCAGGTGGGTTGTTGTGTTCCCTTCACTCAAGTCTCTTTATTCCTCCATCCCTGCCCATCCTCCACCACAGAAGGCTCCCCAGCCTGGGCCTGTTAGTGAGGTGCTGTTGCCATTGAGGAGAGACCGTCCAACCTTCCCCAGCACTGTGGTTTTCTGCATCTCATCTCACTCCTTCAGCATCCCTGGGCCCCATGCAGTAAGTTTCAGGAGATTTTCCTCAATTACTATGACAACCCCAAACATCCTGACCAATGTCCAAACACTCCCTGGGGAACAGCGTCGTTCCCCAACTTTGGGAAAGACTGTTTCACACCTTCACAAAAGTCGTGCCCTCTGAAGTCATGGCAGGCTTCATTATGGCTCACGGATACTCACTGGATCCGCCATACTCTTGCCCCGTTGGCTTCATCTTTCAGAGTTTGTATCAGAGGGACATGTTAAGACTACTTTCACTGGCAGTGTGGACAGAGGCCTGCCTGGTTGGTAAAGGTTTGAGCTCTGAGATCCGCAGTTGCAGCCCCTGCTTTCCATACTGCAAGCCCTTAGGCCTGCTGGATTTCTTGCTCCCCAAAGCCTCCCATCAGGGCCCACCCACTGGCCAACCCTGAGTTGCCCTTGCTCCTTGAAGTTGCCCCTGATTTGTCCAATTGCTGAGGTCCAGCCTTAGCAGGGGTCGTGGCACAGCTTGGTGAGGGGGAAGGCGTCTGCAACGAGGAAAATAAAGTGACACATACTCGAAGATCTGAGGCTAAGTTGTAACTTTACTGTTTCACACAAGATCTATATTCATTCTTTCTCTGCTTGAGTACATTCACTTGAGGTTGTATAGAGGGGCAGGTGGTACAAGCTCTAAGGGAATGTGATGGACATAAGTATAATCAAAACAAGACAAGTCCTCCTACTTTTCTAAACAAAACATCACTAAACCATTAACTGGTTCTGGTTTTCATCTCACTAGGAGCAATAAGAGCCGAAGTCATCCTCATAAACTATATAGGTTTAGCACATTGTGGTTTAAAGTTGTGTCAAGGACAACAAACAGCCAGATGAATTAACCACACTTTTGACGTCTCTCTCGAAGGCAGATATGAAGCATAGTACCTTATAACCCGTCTATTGTATATAAAGTGGAACTTCCTTTTGTTAATAGTTAAATGACACCTAAGAAGGGCACTTCTTTGTAGTTCCTGTCTAAAGGAGAGGGAAGTCTAAATCTAAGGGTTTTAGGGGCTAATCTCTAGGGGACTGTTACAGCTTCCTATCAATCTTATATGCAACCCACTGTGGTCCCTGAACTGTGGAAACAGTTTCACTAAGAGGGACCACATCCTGGTTTGGGCTAAAGCAGCCAGACAGTCTGGCTGCGTGTGTTAGGCTACCTGAGAGTGGTGGTCATAATTCTAAGGATGAACAATAACTTTTGTTGATCTGTCCCAACTCTTGTTCATCTTTCTATTAAGGTAATATTACATGTGAAATCAATTAAGGCTTGAGCAGTGTTATTTTTATGTTCCAAATCACTTAATGTCTGATTTTCTACTGAAATCTTTAAATGCAAACGACCAAATATCACACCATTAACAATAAGAAATAACACAAAAACAAGAAGGAGCATGCCACGTCCACATTTCCCAAAAGATTAGACTATGCAAGAATCTTCATTATTCCCAGTGGAAGCTTATCAAGCACTGAGGGGAATAGTGGTGGGCGTGGCAATAAGAAGTGGCTTCTCCCTCTCTCCTGAAATCCCTTATAACCTTACACCAGGGACAAATTTTTGCCAGCTAGTTAAGTATTTTAGGCTTTGCTGACACAAACCACTACCAATTATAACTACTCAACCCTGATTTAATGGAAAAGCAACCACAGACAAGATGCAAACAGATGGGTGTGACTATTCTGATTAAACATGGTTTACATGCTGAAGTTTGAATTTTATATAATATTCAGTTGTCAAACAATGACATTCTTCTTTTGTTCTGTTCTCCCCCTCCTCCCACCCAACCATTTAAAAATGTCTCCTTTTCTGGCCACAGAAAAACAGTGTGACATGGACTTCATCTCGGTTCTTTTAGAAATGCAGGCCCTGTCCAGACATGATGAATTGGAATGTGCATTTTAATAAGACTGCCATGGGATCAGCATGTGCAAGAGAGTCTGACACACATCCCTCTAGTTTGTTTTATGATTGAGTCCATATTTCTCTCCATTCCCAGCGGCAGTACTGAGAAACTCTTAGAGGGCAGAGAATGACTCGATCCTGTGTATCTTTAATTTCTTAAAGTATTAAGAAAAAAAAAAGGAAAGTGATTCCTCGAGGAGAGAAGGAAGGAAGGAAGGAAGGGAGGAAGGAAGGAAGGAAGGAACGGGCAGAGGGTGGGAGGGAAGGAAGGAAAGAGGAAGGGGAGGGAGGGAGGAAGAAATAAAGGTATGAATGAGCAAAAAAATGAATGAGTGAATGGATGGATGGATAGATGAGTGAATGAATGGTGAAAGAATGGTGGATGAATGAATCGGTGGGTGAATGAAGGAAGAAATAAGGGATGAATGAGCAAAAGAAAGAATAAGCAAGTGAATGGATGAGTGAAGGAATGAATGGGTGAGTGAATGGCTGAATGAATGGGTGGGTGAATGAATGGGTGAGTGACTTAATGAATGGGTGGGTGAGTGGATGAATAGGTGGGTGAATGAACGAATGGGTGAATGAGTGGGTGAGTGAATGAATGGGTGCATGAATGAATGAATGGATGAGTGAATGAATGAATGGGTGAGTGTGAATAAATGGGTGAGTGAATGAGCAAAGGAGAGAAGGAAGGAAGGAATTTGGAGAGCTTATTTCACCCGCACCATGGCCCTTTCCCCCCTGCCCCTCACTCTATCACTCATCTTTCCCAAAAGTTTAGTTTCCTATTTTCTCCGCTAATCCTTTTGGGAGCAAGAGGGTTTACAGTACCTGAAATTTTGCTTTCCTAATTAAGATAAAGAGAGAGACATGAACTTCCAGGAGACTCCACATCATCCCAAATTGTTTAACGGAGAAGAACTGCTGATTTGATGCCCCTGAATCTGTCTCTCAAGAGGGTTCAGTACATCCTTCTCCATCCCGTCCTTCTCCTGACCACCTTAACCGCTCCTACGGATCTGCCTCATGTGCTCACCTCTCTCAGAAGCAGCTCCGTTGTTAACGACTTTCATAGTTCCTGATTCTTACCTGAAATCCCTGGACCAGCAAGTCTGGGCTTGCAGCTGCTTGCAAGAAGGCCGTTCCTGAATTCCTCATGTGGATTGAGGAATTTTCTGTTATAGCAAGAAGCAACAGAGATAAGAAATCCTTTTTAATGTTGCGTCCTTCAAGAATACCTAAGTCAGTCACTGGGCTCAACTTTCCAAACTCCATTGTTCTCCAAACAGATGTAGGTGTATATTCTAATTTTTTTAATGTTAATAATATAAAATTAACTATTTTAAAGCAGATCATTCCTTGACACTCAGTACATTCTATGTGTTGTATGACCACCACCTTTAGCTCCAAAACACTTTCGTGGCTCCCAAAGGAAACCCCATATCTATTCAACAGTTATTCCTCATGCTTCTTGTGCCTGTGGATTTATTAGTCTGAGTGTTTATATAAATGGAATCACATGATGCATGACCTCAGGGTCTGGCTTCTTTCACTTAGCATCGTGTTTCCCAAGGTTCATCCCCAAGTAGCATGTGCTGGTTATTTATTCTTTTTAATGGCTGAACGGTATTCCATTGGATGTGTTAACCACAGTCTGCCTGTTCATTCACCCACTGATAGACATTTGGGTTGTTTCCACCTTTTGGCTATTGTGAATGGTGCTGGGATGAACCTGGATGTACGTGTCTTTATTCGAGGGCCAACTTTCAATTCTTTTGGCTACAGGCCCAAGACTGGAATTGCTGGGTTATGTGGAAATTCTGTGTTTAACTTTTTGAGTACTTGCCAAATTGGTTTTGTATATTTTTTTAACTGAGCCCTTACCCTTTATCAAGCATTGAGTTAAAGCACTCACAAGATCACACACTTAGATGGTAAACATTTAGAGACAGGAAGAGATCCCAGGGGCTGAAGTAGTTCAAGAAGTCTTTGGGAATCTGTGACAGTATCCTGTCTCTCAATCTCTCTCGTTCTCTCCTGCTCTCTCTACCGCACCTTGACTGATCAACTCTTTTCTTATATTTCTTTTTTTTAATTGTGAAAAGGGGAGAAGGGGAGAATGACCACGGAGTGCTCTCCACACATCAGCAGCAATAATTAATAACTCTAATAACTAGTGTTTATTGGGCAAAGATCATTCTGTATGGTAGATGCAATTTTGCAGGCAGGGTCCTAAAGACTTGCAGAATTAATAAACTAATCAGGTTCAAGTGGCAGAACCAGGATTTGAACTCTAGTCTATTTGACAACAGAATGCACAGTATTTCAGGATACCTTGCATCATGACTTCTTGACCAGCAGAAATGTGAAAGGCTTCAGACAGACACCAAATATGACATGTCACAGCTTGACCATGGGCAGAGGCACGCATAGCAAGCCAGTCAGCATTCTTGCAGGTTGGCATGGATATAAGGAAGAGTCCAGCCTTGGACTTACCCTGATTGATCCCGCAGTGACAAATTGAAAGCCCCTGACCTAGCATGGGACAGAGGAGGCTCTCCATGCAGAACTGCTTGGAATGGCAGGATATTGCTGCTGTAAGCGAAGCATGCACATGATTTCCTGAAAGTGAAGTGCTCTGCAAATGATCTGTTTTCTGTAAGTTAGAGCAAGTTCAAATCTGTCCCTAAAGCAGACTGTCTGGCTCACTTGGAGACTGGTGAGTTTTCTGATGTGAACCGAGAGAGGACAGCTATACCTGTACCAGCATCTGTCCAAGGGCTCTGCAAACTTCCATGATCTTCAGAATCACCAGGAGGGCTTCTTCAAACAGAGTCCTGGGACAGACCCAGAGGAGTGGATAGAGTATGTCAGGTGGGGCCCCAGATCCTGCATTTCTAGTCAGCTCCTAAGCCATGCCTGAGCTGATACTGCCACTCACAGAGGATGGTCATGGTGGAGTAGGGAGAGCCAGAGTCAGCAAGCCCATAAGAGAGACAACTGCGGGAGATTCCCAAAGACTTCTTGAACTACTTCAGTCTGTCTGGCCTCCTCCTGTCTCTAGAATTTTGTTGTCCAAGGGTGCTATCTCCTGAATGTTTAGCTCAGTGCCCACCACAGGTAAGTGCTCACTTCAAAAATACAGGAAAACGGTCTAGCAGTCCTCAAGAAGTTAAGCATGGAATTACCCTTCAAACCAGCAATTTGGCTCTTCAGCATATTCCCCAAAAGAATTGAAAGTAGATACTCGAACAAAAACTTGTATGTGCATGTTCACAGACTCCACTTTAACTAGCTCTGGCCAGTCTTATGTCATCATCCATTACCAACTGTTAACACACAGGGCACCGCCAGTGATCATATAAAAGATATTTATGAGTCCTTCTCAAAGCAGAGTGTGCCCATGGACATGTGTCCACATGTGAATGTCATGCATGTGTCCAGATGAGAGAAATTTTTGGAACCACCAGTCCAGAGGATTGGGAGCATTTAGAAATCACAGATTCCATTCAGATTGCTCAGGCCACACAGAAATAATGGCAATTATATTAATTCTTCCTGCAGACCCCATGGCAGGTCAGGGGACACTGTGCCTGCAACGTGGAAGAAAGCCAGGTGTCCCCACCTAGCAGCAGCCCCCGAAAGCAGCATGCTCTGCAAAGATGCACGCCCATCCCTCTGCCTCTCCAAAGCTCCTCTTTTATAAAGCAACAGGGAGCCTCCTGGGGATGGTTCTCCGTTTATTTAAGGCAACTGGGGGCAAAAGTCTGTGTGCTGAAGATGAAACGGGAGCCGTGTTAATTCCGTGTTAATGACAGCAGAGCAATTTTCTTACAGGAAATAACTAGTTACCTTCATCATTTTAAGTAGATATTAGCGGCAGCCTCAAAAGGCAGGCTATGCTCATCACAATACTCGCACAAAGGAAATGAAGACATGAATAACGGGACCTTAAACAGATTTCTGGCATCTTCCTTCTGGGTGGTATTAAATGGTATTAATCTTCTTAACTGACTTCAATCCTGAGACCACAGCCGTGTGATAAAATGTTAAGTGAACTGCTGGAAATAGAGGTGGTCCCGCCAGATTTATTGTCCCAATTTACCAACAGCAGAAGAGCACACCGCTGCGAGGGAGGCCATAGAGAAGAAAGAATGACAGGTAGATGTATGGATTAATTAATAAGATGCAGATAATAGCAACTTTCCCAACACAAATACCTCTTCAGGAGCTGCTCTCTATGTGTCTCTGGGAAGAAAAAAATCTGCGATCTAGTATTTGTTGCCTCATCCCCCGCATCCCGCCCTGCCCCAAGATAACGATCAGAGTTGGGAAATGAATGAAAGGCAGCCTACACGGTCCAGACCACAGTCACACAATAAAAAAGAAAAAGTAACTGCAGGAGAAGAATAAAGTGTTTGTTTGAGGGGTTATAGTTTTGAGGCAGGCTGAGTCATTTTTTTTCCAAAGTAAAAGGACTGTTTTTCTTCCCTGTGGTGTTTTGTTGTGTAAGGGGAAATCAGCTTGATCAATTTGGGAAAATCAGCCATGTCAACAAAGTGCATTTAGGGCTGATGATGCACTTAACAGTCCTGGGGAAATAACTTCCCTAAGCCACTGTCCCACCCTCAAGCTGCTCCTAATCTACTGGGAAGTGGTCCTAAAGTTAAGCACAGGACTGTCGAAGCCTTAACAGAGGTTATGTTATAGGTCTGCTCATGGCCCAGAGGTGGACAAGAGCATCTCCCCCTGGAAGGTGAAGCTTGAGTAGCATTTTGAAGGAGGAGTGAGCTTACCAATGAACCTGGGAGTGAAGGACATTTCAGGTGGATGGGGAAGACATGTTCAGCAATGCAGATGTGCAAACAAGAAACTGGAGTGGTGCAGCAAGGTAGCTGTGTGTGGTTGGACAGTGAAAGATGAGACCAGAGGCCATGGAGGGTGTTTGAGGCCATGGAACGGAGCCTGACACTTCTCAGAGGAGAGCAAGGTGAGGTGCCACAGGGTCCAGATGCAAAGCCATCACAATGACTGCTCAGGGGGAGACTGGCTTGGGGGACAAACGGCTGGAAGCAGCAAGGTCAAGTAGGAAGCTGTGTAATAATCCTGGTGAAATAGGATTAGCTGAGGCCCTGGGCTGAAGCAGTAAACCCTGGGAATAGAGAGGACAGACCGGAGCAGCAAGAACTGTTAGGAATATTACTAAAATCCACAGGACCTAGTGGCTAATGGAATCCCACAAAGAAGAAAGGCAAGAGTCTTCCTAGACACTCAATTTCATAAATGTAGTGCTGGGAGGGTGGTGGCATTGTGGGAGGGGACACAGGAGGAGCAGATCTGGAGCAGAGCTCAGGGCGGCAGGATAAGGACTGTGACTTGGGATAGACTGCGATTTGGAATATAAAATTCCGTAGGTGCTCATAAATCTCCCTTTCCTCGACTCAATGATTTGCCACCACCAGTTGAGGACACTGGATGGGGTTTCCTTGGGCTAGCCCTGAATTTCTCCCACCTGGGTTGTCAACAGTCCTCCTACCAAATGCCAGAGAAGGAGAATGAGCAGGAGAGTCGCTCCAGGACTCGAATTAGGAGGCTCATCTTCTCATCCCTCTCAACCCAGCTCTAAATCCAAGGACTAGAAAGCAAAGAATGGCCCTTTCAGGCACCTATCCAATTTCATAGGCGTCAAGGTCACAAGACTGTCAACTAAGAAAGACCCACGAGAGCAGTGTGCATTTTGTCTCTTCTCAAGACAGAGCTAAGGGTCTGGGCATGCCTAGTGCCACCCTCAGGGTCACCTGAGTTGTTGGCATTCTCCTGGGGGAATCTCCCATCCTGCAAAGCTGGCTGGACATCCCCGCTGAAAAACAATGGCGCCTTGGGGATTTTGTTTTAGCTATTCAGAGAGAATGGCAGAGCAAGGTGCCTGCTTGGGGGAATCCATTTCTACTCCATTTGGCTGCACTGGGAAGAGCTAAGGAGACTGCCCCCACGCAGGAATCACAAATTGAGCTTTTTCTGAATTTCTGCAGCCCTTCCTGAGACTCTGGATATCTGGGCCTCACTTTCCTTTTGGCTTCTGGCTAAAAACCAGGCCCTGGTATTAGGCCCTCAGCATTCAAATTCTAGCTTTTGTTTTTATTAGGGAAAAAGTATTCAAAAAAATGAGATAGGAGATGAACTATTTAACCTCTTTAAGTCTTGGTGCTCTTCTTTGTAACACAGGGATGATGAAATGTTATTATTTAAGGAGATGGATGTTAATTACCTTGATTCGATCATTACACATTGTGTACATGTATCATATTACAATATTGTACCCTCTAAATATGTATGAATATTATATGTCGATTTTAAAAAGATTATTACCTGACCTCATGGGGGGGTAAATAAAATAATGCTTATAAAACACCAAGTACAATGCCTGGCATTTAGTATAGAACCCAATAAATTAGCTCTATTACTATACTAATTTAGGGCAACTGGCCCCCATGTAGGTGTTAGTTACTTATTCGTAAAATAATAACTAAAACCACGGACTCACAATGAACCTTGGAGCTCTGCTGTGATCTTGCCTGTACTGGGCATTGAGCTACCTTCATGGTGGTAGTGGTTGGTAGCAATGGTGTGCGGTGTAGTGGTGTGTGTGTGTGTGTGTGTGTGTGTGTGATAGTCAGCTTTTGCATCTCTGTGACCAAAAGAAGACCTAACAAGATCAATTAAGAGGAGGTGAAGTTTATTTTGGCTCATAGTTTCAGTGGTTCAGTCCAAGTCAATCCAACTCCACTACTCTGGACCCAAAATGAGATAGAACATCATGGTGGAATCACATGGTGGAGAAAAGCAGCTCAGGACATGGCAACAAGGAAGCAGAGAGAGCGCTCTGCTCACCAGAGACAAAAGATAAACCCCAAAGGCATGCACCCAGAGACCTACCTCCTCCAGACACACCCTACCTGTGTACAGTTGCCATCAGGTTAATCCATATCATTGGATTAATCCAGTGATTAGGTTGGTTACAGCTCTCAGAACCTAATTATTTCACCTCTAAACTCTCTTGCATTGTCTTGCACATGAACTTTTGGGGACCAGCTCATATCTAAACCATAGCAGTGTGTGTATGTGAGAATTCATGTATGTTTTGGAGGGAAAGGTATTAAGAAAAGTGGAGCAGAGGTTTAGCTCCAATTCTTCAGTGCCTAGTGCATGTCTGGTGTGTGCGGGGTGTTTCACATGCATTAATTTATCTAATTCTTACAACAATGGGGGGAGTGCTATTCATAAATTATGTTATCCACACCTTAAAGATGAAGAAATTCAAGGTCAGAGAGGTTATTAACTTGATGATATAAATCACAGAGCTATGTTTGAGGACAGATCCCCAACTCACTTTACTACTTACAATCTATGGAGGGAATTGAGATAAGCACATGAAAAGTTTTAAGGAAGAGTAAAATCCGATTCTAGTTGTGTTACAAGAATGCAAAAGGAGAAAGAGAGCAAATTTGACAGAGAAATCCTACCTGGAGAAGATGGAAACCAAGGAGGGGCTTTCAATTGGCAGAAATTACAGCTTTGAAAAACAAATGGCTATTCCAAGTGGAGACACACGATATGGGCACGAGCCACAATGTGAGAAGCTCTGAGGCGTGGGCCAGAGCAGCAAGGTGCCCCCAAACAGCAGGCTGTGTGGTCTAGAGAAGTGAACAAGAGAAGACGGGGAAGACTGGGATCAGGCAATAGGGGGCCTGGAGCGCAGGGTGGGAAGGCCTGGAGGTGGAAGGAGATCTGTTAACAGCTGGGTGAAGCCAAGGGCCTGGCTCCTGCTGGGGAAGATCAGCACCCTGGATAGCTCCCACCCTGGAGAGACAGAATCTGAGACTCACTGCTGACACAAGCATGGAGCCAGCTACCTCCAACCTGAGAGGAGGGATCCCAGCAGATAGAGCTGAGGATGGGGGTGGAGCATGGCAGCAGCATTAAGGGGAAGGGACCCCTGTCCCTTTTCCCCTCAACTAACACTAAGGGTCTTACTCCACAGGGATGTATTTCTTTAGCCAGTCCCTCAAGTCCAATGGACAGTCCCAAGTCCCAGAGCATTCACATCTATTTGGGGACTGCATTGCAGAGTAGTTAACACATTGGCATCAGGCACAAACCCCATGTATTAATAACTCTGTGACTTGGGCACATTACTTGACCTCTCTGTGCTTCAGCTTCCTTATCTGTAATCGGAGCTGATGGTAAGGTTCTCATACATGGGGGTTTGTGAGGATTGAATGAGGTTTTGCATGTGAACTGACTTGCACCATCCTGGCTCACACAACAGGTTGGATGATGTTCACCAGCATTGCTGGTTCTGGTGGTTGTTACGCACTGTAAATATGAGATAAATAGATGGAGACATGGGAGTTGTGTGGATAGGACTCACAGAGCCAGAGGAAGACTGAACCTGAAGTGGAGCTCAAAGCATATGGACCAGAATGATCCAGAAGGCTCCCAGCAGTCCTCGGGAAGTTGGGGGTGCTCCTGAGGCCCCTGTGGCCCCTGGGCAGACCAGGTTTGACTGGTGGCTTGCCTTCTACTAACTGATGGCTCCAGCCACATCATTCCACCTGTCTGACTTCCATTTCCACATCTGTTGCATGGGGATGACAATCCCTGCCTGCACTTCTGGTGTGAGAACTGAACGAGATGGCATCTATAGTGCCTGCATTCAAGATCCTGCTGCCCCGTGGGAGGCTCTCAGTAAATGATAACTCCTATAATTTCTTTAATGAAGGTCAGCAAGATAGGATGGGTAGAGAAAAGAGGGGAGGATGCACTCAATCAAAGAAGCAACTTGAACAAAAATCTAAAGATAGAAAATAACTGTGTTTAGGAATAAGAGAACTGCATTCGAATCTAGGATCTATTGCTTAACAGCTGGGTGAGTCTGGGCTCTCAGATTCTCCAGTCCAAATGAGGGTTTCAAAGCTCCCTGGCCTGATTCACACACAGCAGGGCTATCATGTGAGCCTAAAGAGGAAATGCATATGAAGATGGACTGTAAATTGTGAAGTTCTCCATGTGCAAGCTGGTTGTCCCACAGTTGGGATCTGCTTGAGGCCAAGACTGGGTCTCTGACTTGGACTCTCCACTTCCTGGTGCAGTGCCCAGCAGAGTGGGTGCTGCTTCTGTGAATGGACACCACACTGTCCCCTCTCACTTTGGAAATGCCCCAGACTCTGTCTGGACAAGACATAAAGACCTTCGCCTCCAGCTGACCCAGTGCTATTGGAAACAACCTCTGCCCTGGCAAACGACAGACGTCCCAGGTGGAACCAGGACATCTGAGGCAAACCCTTTGCTCAATGGTTTGAGCTGAATAACAGGAATATAAAGAAAAGAATGAAAATTGTGATCTCTCTGGCCCAGAGAGATTAGGCCCAGTGGTTTCCAAGTAAAGCCACAGGGCTGTCACATGCTCACAGATAGGCTTGGAATGGATCTTGAAGTCTTAATATAGACTGCCCACACGCCTGTTCCCAAACGCTGTCAGCAAAATGCTGTCTCTGTTCCCCTCCCGAAGTATATTTTGGGAGCCTGGGACAGGGCACCATCTGGGCTTCCCTGCAGTACAGTGAGAGTAACCTGGCTTTCCTGCCTTCTGCCTCCTTTCCCCACCATCAACCTCGACTCACCTCTCAGGAACAGGATCACAGGACCCTCTGTAAGACAAAATCCATTAGCAGAGGAAGGCACTAGCTGTGTCCAGCACTGAACTGACACGGAATGATAATCAGACCACACAAGGGTGCAGCAGGAAGGGTGTTGCAGCCCAAGGTCACTTACAGACACTGCAGCCTTGGTGCAAACACGTAGCACAGATGTGCAGCATGAGAATTCCGTCATTCCTCCAATCTGCAGCCGGGGAGACTGGCCTTCCTAGCCACAGCCTTCAGTGTGGTCAACACACACACACACACACACACACACACTTGTGCTTGCAAGTCTCATTTAAAAATATGGGGGAATCTCTTGGGACGTACATCATAATGGGAAGCCCTGCAAGCAGCTGGTGGGAGGGGTATCATCTAAAGGCCTTACCATGCATGGGACAGTCACACACAAAGAAGACATGTCCACGCCCAGCTGGCCACAGTCCCCTGGCTAAAATCGCTGACTGACTGGAGAGCAGAGGGAGGGCCAGCTTCTGAGACTCTCAACATGGCCCATCAGTCCACTTTTCAGTCCTTCACAATCCCTTCCTTCTCCTTCAGTGGGGCCCCTCCCTCCTGGGTGGCATGTGACCCTACCTGCAGATCCCATTGTCCTCTGGCATTTGGCTTCATTTCAAATTGCACTCACAGGCCAGAAGCAGTGAGGCTGTCCCTGGATCCTTCAGACTGGTATCTGATTGATTGCTTTTGTACTTTTCCACAAAAGTATGAGGATTTTCTTGGTATTTTTTGGCATTTATTTTCCAGTAATTGGATGACCTGTATCTTATTTCCTGGAATGAGTTAATACTGTTTTGTGCTCATTACTTGTCTTTCATAGTCTTGAACGCTTTCCCAATTTTTCAGAGATCCATTTTGAGGCTCTCTCACTCCCTGAAATAATCTGCAGTGATACCTGGTTTTCTGTTTTTCTGTTTTTATTTTTATTTTTTGCAGTGCTGGGGATCCAACCCAGAGTCTTCTGCCATGAACTGTACCCCAACATCCCAGCCCTCTTTTTAACAGGTTTTTTTCCACATTTTTTTATTGGTGCATTATAGTTGCACACAACGATGGGGTTCATTGTTACACACTCCTACATGCACACAATACACAGTGAAACGGTGGTGCATGTCTGTAATCCCAGCCACTTGGGAGGCTGAGGCAGGAGGATCATGAGTTCAAAGCCAGCCTCAGCAACTTAGCAAGGCACTAAGCAAATCAGTGACACCCTGTCTCTGAATAAAAATTACAAAATAGGGCTGGGGATGTGGCTCAGTGATCAAGCGTCCCTGAGTACTAAAATATACATGTATATATATGTATTTATTATATTTATATATATTTATTTATACATATATTTATATATATTATATTTATATATTTATTAATATATAATATATATTATACATATATATGTACCAAAATAAATAAATAAATACATATATATACATATATATGTGTATAGATATATAAATTTGGCTAATATCACTCCCCAGCACTTCCCTGCTCCCTCCATGCCTCCCACCTACATTCCTTTCCTCTATTAATATCCCTTTGATTTTTGAGCTTCTCCCCAACCTTTTTTTCCTTGTTCCTCTCTAACTTCCACATATGAGAGAAAACATGTGATCCTTGACCTTCTGAGTCTGACTTATCTTGCTTAACCTAATGGTCTTTAGTTCCACCCATTTTCCTGCAAATGACATAATTTCATTTTTTATGGCTGAATAAAATTCCATTGTGCATATATACCACTTTTTCTTTAGCCATTCGTCCATTGATGGACACCGAGGCTGGTTCCGCAGTTGGGCTGTTGAGAATTGTGCTGCTGCAAACATGGGTAGGCATGGATCATGCAGGAGGATGACTTTAATTCTTCAGGACAAATACCAAGGAGTGGTATGGCTGGGTCATATGGGGGTTCCATGCCCAGTCCTTTGAGGAACCTCCATACTGATTTCCATAGTGACGATACTAATTTACGGTCCCACCTAGAGTGTGAAAGTGTTCCTTTCTCTCCACATCCTCCAGCATTTATTATTGTGTGTATTCTTGAAGACTGCCATTCTGACTGGTATAAGATGAAATCTCAGTGTAGTTTTGCATTTCCCTAATTGCTAATGATGTTGAGCACTTTTTCATATATTAGTTGACCATTTGCATTTCTTCTTTTGAGAGTGTCTAATTCATTTCCCTTTTAATTTGGTTATTTGGTGATTTGGTGAAACTTTTTTTGTTATTTTTTCTTTTTTTAAATGTGTTACACATGAACCTTTTCCATTTGGCACATCATACATACATAAATGGGGTATAACTTCTCATCCTTCTGGATGTACATGATGTAGAATTATACCAGTTGTATAGTCATATATGCATATAGGGTAATATTGTCTGATTCATTCAACTATCCTTTCTACCTCCATACCCCCTCCCCTCTTTTCACTCCCCTCCATTCACTCCCCTCTGTCTAATCCAAAGTACTTCAATGCTTCCCTAGTCCCACCTCCCTTATTATGAATTAACATTGGTCTTTGGTTCTTTGGGATGGGCATATTTCACTTAGCATGATCTTCTCCAGCTCCATTCATTTACTGGCAGATGACATAATTCCATTCCTCTTTAAGGCTGAGTAATATTCCATTGTACATATATATACCACAATTTCCTTATTCATTTATCTGTTGAGAGGCACATTGGTTGGTTCCATAGTTGAGCTATAATGGAACCACCATTTGACCCAGCTATCCCACTCCTTGGTTTATACCCAAAGGACTTAAAATCAGCATACTACAGTGATGCAGCCACATCAATGTTCACAGCAGCTCAATTCACAATAGCTAAACTATAGTGTTAAGTTTTTGAGTTCTTTATATATCCTAGATATTAATCCTCTGTAAGAAAAATAGCTAGCAAAGATTTCTCCCATTCCATAGTCTCTCTCTTCACTTTCCTAATTGCTTCTTTAGCTGTGCAAAAGCTTTCTAATTTGGTGCCATTCCATTTATTAACTCTTGTCATTATTTCCTGAGCTTTAGGGGTCCTACTGAGAAAGTCCTTGCCTGTGCAACGACTTTGCTGAGGCTGGCCTCAACCCTGCGATTCTCCTGCCTCTGCCCCCACAAGCCGCTGGGGTCACATTTCTTATTATAAAGAAAAAAAATCATGAAATAATTTGTGGTGGCTTTTATGATTAAAATATTTAGGCAGATGTTCAAAGACCATTAACTTGTCAAGTACTGTGGCATAAGATTTGCTTTCTAATTCGGGTGATCTGATCCCAGCTTTGGAATGGCCTCTCCCATAGAGCCTGGGCAGGCCTTAGAAGGAGAGACTAGGGGGAAGTTGACACTGGTGCCTGAAGCAGTTGGACACTGGTGGGAAACAAGCTGCAATCAAAGGTCACTTCTCGCTATGGTTTTGGGCCTAGTGATCTGTGATTGTAAACAAATCTGATGCCATCACCATCCCCTCCCCCTCCACACATACCTTCTTCCCCATCTTCAAACTTTTGGTGACTCTCCATTGTTCCTAAGATAAAGGCAATATTCTTACCAGGGTCTCCAAGGCTGAATATGATCTGTCTCTCCTTTCCCTCCTCAATGCCCCTTCCTTCTGGTGACCAACCTTTTTCTTTTACACATGTCTGTCCTCCCTGGTGCCACAGGGCCTTTGCACATGTGCCTCCCTCTTCCTATAAGATCTTCCCTCTTTTTGGCTCCATACCCAGCACACAAATGAGAGTGTGTTGTAAGAATAAATGAGTGGAGGCTTGGGCGTTGATTCCCAGGCTTAGGATATGTTGTTTGGTCTGCCTTTGTTTTGATTTGACCTAATCACTATCACATGGAGAAACCAGAAGCCACAAACTGGCAGCCGGGAAACTGGAGGCTGTGCCCAAATTGCACGTAAGTGTCCTTTGCATTTCTGCCAACCTCCGTCTCTGTTTACACGACAGCCTCACCCCAGCACCATCCATGACCAACCCAGGCAGAAACATGCCGCTACTGAAACTTTGGCTTAAATATCTGATTTCAAATCAAGGCAATTCTTTTGCTTCAAGGGAAGCTCAGGAGGCCACCTCCTATACTTCCCATCAAGGCTTGTTTATTTTTTAAAGAATCACCAAACCCTGTCCTTAAAATCTCCATCAATTAGCATACTACACAGTAATGCAGCCACATCAATGTTTACAGCAGCTCTATTCACAATAGCTAGATTGTGGAACCAACTTAGATGCCCTTCAACAGATGAATGGATAAAGAAACTGTGGTATATATACACAATGGAATATTACTCAGCCATAAAGAAGAATAAAATTATGACATTTGCAGGTAAATGGATGGAATTGGATAATATCATGCTAAGTGAGATAAGCCAATCCCAAAAAAGCAAAGGCCGATAAGTGGATGATGATATATAATTAGGTTTCAGAGGTGGGGGTGAGAGAATAATGGAGGAACTTTAGATTATGTAAGGGAAATGAGAGGGGGAGGGAGAAGGGTATGAAAAATGGTGGAACAATACAGACATCACCACCCTACGTACATGTATGATTACACAAATGGTATGAATGTACATCATGCACAACCATAGAAACTAAAAGTTGTACCCTATTTGTGTACAATGAATCAAAATGCAGTCTGTAAAAATAAAAAGTAAAATAAAAATTTTTTTTTAAATCTCCATCTTTTCCGGATAAAGGTCCCAAGGTCTGAAAGCATGACCAAACTCACCAATGACGCCCATCTACCAAGGGGCAGAGCTGCCCTTTAAAGCCCAGCCCCTTGCCTCCCCACTCAGCCTCCTTTCTGCTCCTCACCTCAGAGTCAAGTCACGTGGAGGGTGTTCGTCTGTATCTAATGGCTCTGAAAGAAACTAGTGTGCGTTTCTAGTTATTAAGCCTCACACGTCAAGCAATTAACGTGGACAAAGTCAAGCCTGGTTTTATGAATGTTTAATCCAGGTTGCTGTGCATCGGGGGAGAGAAGTCGCTCCCCCGATGTCTACTAGGTGCTGCATCTTTTGCTCCTTAGGCACTTAGAAGAGGGGTCGTCCAAAGCAACTCTTCCAAATGAACAATGACTGAGTCGGGGGCTTTGGCATACAGCAGTGAGAATTTCATCTTTTTTTCCTCTGTGCTGGAGACCAACCATTGTGGGCAGCCAGGAAGAGTCCCCTGGTCAAGCCTTTGGTGTGCAAGCAGTAACTCAACACCCCGCGTATTTGACAAGTCACACTTCTTTTAATTTAGTCACCTCTAAACTAGCGAAGCCACAGCCTGTATGACTAACTGTCAGAGGACATGGAGGTCCCAAGAGGGTTGGCATCTGGGCTGCACTCAGGGGGTCGCCATATTGAAGCCTCCAGAGCCTTCCCCAGCCTACCGTGGACAGGCTTTGGCCAAGTGATCCCACTCCCATCTGGAGCATTTCCAGAGCTCAGAAATCAGGCAATGGACACCCCAGGCATCCGGGTGAAGGTTCCAGATTTTGCTGCTGTTGTTGCTGTTGTTTCAGTTCAAAACTGAAGTTACTTCAACCTAGAGAATAACAGAGAAGTGATCCATGGACAGTTTCCTCTGTGTCTAAGGGATGCCAACGCCGTCCATCACAACAAGCAGGTCAGAAGAGCAAACCATCAAGGCCACGTTCTTCCATGGAAGTGAGGGATAATTCCACCAAAACAGGTGCTAATTTGGGATCGCTGTGTCAAAATAGAAGTGGTTCCTATTGAAATGTTCATAGTTATTTTTCTACTTGATTCGACCCGTGTGATACATTTCACTGGAAGAGTTCCGTCAAGTTGACCTACCTGATATGAACCCGATACAGAACCCTGCTTGATCATAATAAGTTATTTTTAATATAATGTTGTTTTCCATGAGATAGTGTTAATTTAAGCTTTTTTGCACATATGATAATAAGCGATATTGTGACCTACCTGCCGCCTTAAAAATTTCCTGGAACATACTTGAAGACTCTCTATCTTTACCTAGATATTTTTGTGGGTAGAATTTTTTGTTGGTAAAGAAGTAAGAGAACAACTCTTGCCTTAATTCAAAGAAACTGTATAATGTTGTATCTTTGCAATAATTAAAAGAAAGTGAGCCTTCATTAATACTATCTATGCACGCTCTGGAATTAACTATGCAATACCTATGGGATAGAATGACCTGGATGTAGCAATAGGTAGGGTGGTTTTCTTGTGGGGAGAGTCTCTCCCTCAGGGATGAAGATAATCCACAGAGAGGTAAACCAGAGAAAATGTGCTCTTTACATATTAAAAACCATGTAAAGAAGAGACCAGCAAAGTCTTGGCAGCCAGATGACAATGAGATAAAGTAGGACACCAGAGAGAATGATGTGTGGACACTGCCCTCAAGGAACACAGTCCTGAGTGCTCATGGCCTGACCTGCTGATCTCTGCAGAACCTGTGAATCTCTCCATCACTCTGGGCCTCTCATTCCCTTATCGGAGCCCCAGTGGCGAGCCATTCCTATCTAATCCTCTCCACTCCCATTTACCGAGGGCTCACTTTGGGTCAGACAGTGCACTGGAAGCCACTTTGTCTCATTTGTACACCGGAGCTCAGACCCATGTGTTCGCTCATTCATCAGTACAAGGACTCTTTGGTGATGTTGTAGTCACCTGTTTTGTTTAGTTTTGTACTGAGGATTGAACCCAGGGGCACTCCACCACTGAGCCACATCCCCAGGACTATTTTGTATTTTATTTAGAGACAGGGGCTCACTGAGTTGCTTAGGGCCTTGCTATTGCTGAGGCTGGCCTTGAACTCAAGATCCTCCGGCCTCAGCCTCCAGAGCCACTGGGATTATAGGCGTGCGCCACAGCACTCGGCTGCAGTCACAGTTTTGCACATGAAGAAATCAGCGCTCCAAGAAACCATGTAACCCAGGACTGGAACCCAGGATGTCTGACTCCAGAGCTGATGGGCTCTCCTCATTAAGCCCAGTGCTGAGTATAAGCTGAAAACAGGAAGATGCAGAGAAGAAGGGGCGTGAGTAACGAAGCACAATCTGCAGGATGTCCCAGAGGAGCGTTAACTGGAACCAGCTGAGGCTCAGAAAAGATCCACAGGCCTCACCTTCAAATTCTGAATGGTAGCAGCCTCTGCCTGGAAGCTGCTTCTGGAAGGATTCGGACCTCATCACAGGATGTGCATCCAACTCTGGCTGTCAGCAGCTTCACTAATGACAGATGCTTAGGGGAAGGACCATGGAAGCCAAGTTTGGCTTCTAGAGGCAGCTATTTCAGAATATTTCAAGAAAAAATCAACACTAAAGTGCCAGGGGAACATCTCAGATTGCTTATCCCCTGTCCAATTCCTGAGAGGCTGCGCCGTTATGATTTGATTTTCCCGGCAATGCTCAGATGCATTCTCATGTTATGAAAGAAGAAACAAAGGCACAGAGAGGCCAAGTAACTAGCCTGAGGTCACTCAGACAGAAGAGGTATCTGAACAGACTTGATGCTTTTATTTCCAGCATCATCTGCACCCAAACATATCTCTCTACTCTTGAGCAAACCGCAGAACATCTCAGTGCAAACACCACATTTTAAAATCAAAGTTTTGTTATCTTCTTGGGGGGGACATATGTTTTCTAGGTTTCTATAGTAGGCATTTAGGGGTCTTCAGTCAATGAAGCCAGAGGCACTTCTTTTATTTTTAGCTATAATTGCATTCCATGTCTTAAAATTCAGGAAACCATCATCACCAGGTTGGCTAGTGATAATTGCCAAACCTCAGGGTGAGAATGTGGTGGCTGATAAATGTCACACTGTGCTCTTCTTTGCAGACTGCGTGTGTTCTTACACATAAAGGC
Source organism: Glaucomys volans (assembly GCA_020662805.1). NCBI lineage: Eukaryota > Metazoa > Chordata > Mammalia > Rodentia > Sciuridae > Glaucomys > Glaucomys volans. Next base: position 707,937 of record JAJEJO010003974.1, on the reverse strand, counting down.
AAACTTGCTAATGACTTTCTATAAATAAGTTCTAGCTTATAATTGTTGTCCCAGCAAAAGCTGCTTCAATGTGATCTCTCCTCAAATACAACACACCTTCCCTTTTTTCTTTACCTCCTTGGGAAAAAGTGAAGTAGACCAGGGTAATTTTGTCTGTCTGTCTGTGTGAGCTCAGAAGATCTGCTTAACCTCTCTGTGCCTACATTTCATCTTTTGTCTATTTCAGGAACAAACAAGAGAAATATGGGTGAGCGTCTCAAGGAATAGATAGCATTCCCCTGTGGGTTCCTGGAGTCTGGCATAGGATAGGTACCTGAGACCTATTGTTGACTGGAATTAAACTCATTGGAATTGACTAGGCCTTGAAAAGTGTAAAGGACTTTAGAAATGTGGCAGTGGTAATTATTATCATCTACAGCAAACAGAGAGGTTAATGCTTAGGTTCTCTCTCTCTCTGCATTTTCCTTCAATCTATACAGAATACTTACTAGAAAATGCATGCTCTGAAAGTTGGTTATTCATTTCTCAGGTTCCAAGTAGCAGGGATCAGCAGACTACAACCACAGCCCAAGTCTGGCCCACGGGGTGTTTTTATTAATAAAGTTTTATTGGAACCCAGTCATTCTTCCATAGTTTCTCCATAGCTGCTTTCACACCTCAACAGTAGAGTTGAGTAGTTACAATGGAAACTACATAGGCTCACACATGCAGATATTTAGTGTCTCTTTGCAAAATGTCTGCTGACCTAGGTTTCATGAGGCCTATTGATTAGGTGACATTGAGCATCTTGGTCCCCATTAGAGGTGCCCTTCAGGATTTCAGACTGTTATATTTTTTTGATTCATTGTACACAAATGGGGTACAACTTTTCATTTCTCTGGTTGTACATGAAGTAGAGTCACACCGTTCATACAATCATACATGTACATACGGTAATGATGTTTGTCTCATTCTGTTATCTTTCCTTCCCCCCAAGCCCCTTCCCACCGCTCATTTCCCTCTATACAATCCAACAATCTTCCATTCTTCCCTTACCCACTTCCCCCTGTTGTGTATCATCATCCACTTATCAGAAATAACATTCGGCCTTTGGTTTTTTGGCAAATCAAAACTACCCTAAGATTTCATCTCACTCTAATTAGAATGGCTATTATCAAGAATTCAAGCAATAATCGGTGTTGGCGAGGATGTGGGGAAAAGGGTACACACATACATTGCTGATGGGTTGCAAATTGGTGCAGGTACTCTGGAAAGCAATATGGAGATTCCATAGAAAACTTGGAATGGAACCACCATTTGACCCAGCAATCCCACTCCTTGGCCTATATTCAAAGGACTTAAAATCTGCATACTACAATCATGCAGCCACATCAATGTTTATAGCAGCTCAATTCACAATAGCTAGATTGTGGAACCAACCTAGATGACCTTCAATAAATGAATGGATAAAGAAACTGTAGTATATATACACAATGGAATATTACTCAGCCATAAAGAAGAATAAAATTATGGCATTTGCAGGTAAATGGATGGAGTTGGAGAATATCAGACTATTCTTTACCTGCTCAGCCATGCATCTTGCTCTCTCCTTGTCCCACGGGACATCATGCTTCATTGGATGATCTCAGCCTACATTGCTTTCTTCCTTCATTTGACAATTAACTTCTACCTTGTTCCTATCAATATGTACCAGGTACATTGCTGGGTACTGGAGATGTCAGATATGATCCTTGTCTGGGTGAAGATTAAAGTCTGCTGAAGGAAGTTGTAGGGGCAAATGTACAGAGTGCTATGAGTGTGGGCTATGGGGATCTCTCTCCATAGGTGATCCTTGGGCTGAGATCAAAGGAGTTCCTAAATAAGAGTCAGGACCATCGGGAAGGGAAAAGGTATTTTGAGCAGAAGGGACAGAATGTGCACTGGCTGTACAAAAGGAGGGTACACCATGTGCAAGGGAAAAGGACGGTGACTGTGGCCACTGGACATAAAACAAGGAGATAGAGATGGAAAAGTTAGGGGCCGCACAAGGACTGTGTTCATCAGCTTCTCATCACTGTGTCCAGACTTGTCCTGACAAGAACAACATAGTTTATTTGGGCTCATGGTTTCAGAGGTTCATTCCATGGTTATCCAACTCCACTGCTCTGGACCCAAGTGAGGCAGAACATCATGGC
>JAJEJO010003974.1:563117-705363 GCA_020662805.1 Glaucomys volans | reverse complement strand
TGCTAATGGAGCATCACATTGAAAAGATGAGCTAAAATGTGTACGTTAGGCCTAAGAACACAGCTGGTGCTCTCTTGAGGTGTGAAAGGTGGCACACCCAGGCGAGTCACCTCACTCCCTCACACGGAAAACCCTGCTGGAAACCTGAACTTCAGGGGCTGCTCCCAGCTGAACAGACCACAGGATCTGCCGGCTTGTCAACCCAGAATCTTGCTTGCAGCGGGATTTGGCAAAGACAAGTACTTGCCCATCAGTGTGAAAGCTGAGTTACTTGTCACCAAAGACCAATGGTTTTTAGGTTCCTTGCTTCAATGATGGGGCATAGGAAAACTTTTGTCTTTGGCCTTAAGAAAATTCTGAAACATGAATATAGTTCCCTGTTCTGGTTAAGATATGAGGTGACCCCAAAGGCTCTTGTGTGAGACAATGCAAGAATTTTCAGAGGTGAAATGATTGGATTATGAGAGCCCTAACCTAATCACTGGCTTAATCCACTGATATGGATTGGGTGATAACTATAGGCAGGTAGGGTGTGGCCAGGGAGGTAGAGCACTGGGGATGTTACTTTAGGGTTTACATTTTGTCCCTGGTGAGCAAAGCACTCTCTCTACTTGCTGATTGCATGTTCTGAGCTGCTTTCTTCCACCATACTCTTCCGCCATGATGTTCTGCCTCACCTTGGGCCCAGAAATATAGAGTTGATCATCTATGGACTGAGATTTCTGAAACTGTGAACCCTAAATAAAATTCCGCTCCTCTATGTTGTGCTTATCAGGTGTTTTGGTCACAGTGACGAAAAAAACTGACTAAAACACTATCCCCCTTAGAATGGACTCCAGATCCCCTGTCTGAGACTGCCAGACTCTCCATGGTCTGTCCCTACCTTCCCATCCAACTTCCCCTCATTCCAGTCTTCCTCACTCAGTAGTCACTCAAGAAACAAGTGGTGAATGAATGCATGTATGAATGACCATATTATCATGTGTAAAGCATTACCTCTCTCCAAGCCTTGGTTTCTTCATTTTTTTAAAGAAGTGGGTTGACTTGGTTTTCTGTAAGGCCCCTTCTAGGACTAAGACTTATTGAGATGCAAAATTGGTATTTGTTCAGTAAATACTTGCCAACCTCTCCTCTGAGCCAAATTTCATAACAAGCACCAGGATATGATGATGAACAATATCCACGCCCTTTGGACATTTACCCCAGAGTAGAGTTACACACAAAGAAAATAGTTTCGGAATAACATGGTGTTTGAATGCAAACCATGTACATTCAGCTCCAGCAATTCCTTAAAAAAAAAAAAAAAAAAAAAAAAAAAAAAATCACTCTAAAACTCGGTGTGCCCATGATTCAAATGGATATAAAGGCATTAACTCATGGAATTTTTTGAGAATTACATGAGATGATGTTACGGCTGGTATCATCACTGGCACAAAGAATTACTCAACAAATGTTAGTGATAATCATCAAAAAATGATGACATTGACCAACGTTGACAATGATATCACCTCCCACGTGACTATACCAGTTATGGTTTACATCTGTTCTGATCACCCAGCATTCAGGCCATTTTGGGTTGTAAAATATTTTGAATGTTTCAGTCATGATTCTCCAGAGAAATGGAACCAGTAAGATATGCTCAGAGATGTATATAAGAAGATGTATTATGGGAATTGGCTCACGAGATTATGAAGGCAGACAAATTTTGCAATATGCTACCTGCAAGCTGGAGTGCCAGGGAAGCCAATGCTGTGAATGCTTCATTTTTAAAAGAAGTGGGTTGGCTTGGTTTTTTGTAAGGCCCCTTCTAGAACTAAGACTTATTGAGATGCAAAATTGGTATTCATTCAGTAAATACCAACTTATCTCTGAGCTAAATTTCATAACAAGTACCATGATACGATGATGAATGCTCAGACCAAAGACCCGAGACCCATGGGAGTTAAGGAGTAAGTCCTAGAGCCCCAGATTGGAAGGCCCAAGAGCCAGGAGCTGTGATGTCCAAGGACAGAAAAAGATGGATGCCCCAGCTCAAAAAGAATGGGTTCTTCCCCTCTTTGTCCTTTTTTTTCGGGGCAGGGTCTTTGCAGATTAGATGATGTCTGCCCACAGGGGTGAAGGTGGATCTTTTTCTCAATCTACTATGCTAATCTCTTCCATCCTCACAGACACACCCAGGAATACTGTTTTACCAGATATCTGGGCACCCCTTAGCCTGGTCAAGTTGACACATAAAATTAACCATCACAAATCCACCCCCTAGATAAGCGTACCATGGGAACACTCAATGTCAGTTGTTTGTGAAAGGCATCCTGGAGAAGGTGAGGCCACAGCTGACCTGAGAGGTCAAGAATGGTAGGCAAGGGCTCCTCTGCCTCCACTTTTGCCCTTCTCAGCAGCCAGAGAGACTTTTTAAAAAATGCACATCAGCTCAAGTGATTTCTTCCTTCACATCAGTGATGTCCCATTGCTCTTGAAATAAAATCGAAGCTCCTAGCCATAGTCTACAAAGTCCTGTGTGAGCTGGTTCCATCTTGAGCCACCCTGGCCCTTCCCCAACCTGTCTTACTGCCTGTCCCTACCTCAGGTTCTTTGCATTGTCTGTGCTTTATGTGAGCAATGTCCTTTCAGTCTTCCCATGCCTGGCTCCTGTCTATCATCAGAACTCAGCTCAAATGTCTCCTCCCCAAAGAGGCCTTCCCTAGCTACTCTACAGATGCTGCTCCCCTTCTGCACACATGCACCCCATTCATTCCACTACTGACATTTACTTTGTAAGTAAAATTTTGTTGTTTCCTTCAAAGTACCTGCCACTCTCTGAAACTATCTCTGGGAGGGCAAGAATTTCATCCATCTTCTTCCAACTGGCCTTGGTATATAGTTATAGTTGACCCTTGAAGGTTTTTTGAACAAATGTATTCCCATGTAAAGGATGGAGGTGACACAGTGAGACGAGAGCATCCGATCCAAGCTATGCCACACAAGGACAAGTCACATCAGGTCACTCAGGTGCACAGGAACGCACTGGGTGGTGGCACCTGCTCTGTGTGGACATCATGAAAAGGCCAGCAATGTCTCATTTCTTTCTCTACAACGGCCATTTCTCAGTCTTGCATTTCTAGAAAACTCTAAGAGGACTCCCACCTCAAATTAATAAAAAGTCAAAATTATAGAATAATTTCCGGGAATCCAGGTTCAGCTCTTTCAGATGGTAATTCCAACTAAGCTTGCGGAAGCTCTCAGGGCATCTCTTTAATGAATAGTCAAACCTGGTGTTTAATTAGCATGTCATCATTAGCTCTCAAAGCATTTGCTCCCATAAGCAGCTCCCGCACCGTGCCCGCAGTCTGAGTCGCCCCGCATGCTTGATCAGAAGGTTGAACAATCACTCACTGATCATCTACTGATGTCATGTCAGACTCTGTGATTACGCTAAGTCCCAAAGTTGAAGTTCAGTTAAACTGCATCTTAGGCCTCGTCTCTAAAGGGCAAGAAAGAGTCCCCAGGTATCATTTTCAGAACCCACCTGCCAATCTGAAACTCTGTCCCCAGTCAGATGCAGTCTGCACATTGCTGCTCCCTCAGTCCTACTTGGGACATCTTGCTAGGAACAAGCAGCAAAGTCTCTTCCCCAGGCCCACACCCAGGCATGCTGGGAGTGATTAGGGGACATTAGACTGGCACCATTGTGCCTGGTTGAGCACGGAACAAAAGTGACCACTGTAGGAACTATAATTGCCACTGACAGAGACCTGGGAGGCAGGCAGAGGGAAGTGGTGCCATTGCATAGTAAATCCTGCTGCCCGGCACGAGATGGTGCAGCCAGCCCCAGGTTGCCTTTCCCACTTCCTTTTGATGCCCAAATTGTGTTCTGACTGGTGAGAACAAGAAGCCTGGCCACTGCCAGGGGCTTCCTGGCATCATCTGGAGCTGCTCCCGGAGTTTCTGTGCACTGGGGACTCTCTTGGTGCCTTGGAGTCACCAAATACCCATGCTATCCAAGTCCCACAAAGCACATCTCTGCCTTGAAGGGCCAATACCTGAAATGACACCGTCCCCACCTCTGCTCTCTCCCCCTGCTCTAGTCTGCCATTTTATGGTCTATGTGGATTACTCTATTCCCCTACTCAAAGCCTTCCCATAGCTCATCTGCCAGGCTTCCTATGATCTGGACATAGTCTGTCTTCCAACATACGTGATGCATGTACCCCTGAAGCCAGCCACACTGGAATGGAGAAGGAGTGAGCAGCCAGACAAAACAGGGCTCTGCTAACCCGCCAACAACCCACGCTAAATAAGTGTTTCTCAAACCTGAATGTGCATTCCAGTCGCTGGAAATCTTTTAGAATACAAATGTTGATCCAGGACATCTGGAGTGGATTTCAGATTCTGCATTTCTAGGAAGATCCCAGATTTCCTGGCTGTGAACGTGGCTGGTCACATTGAGTAGCAAAGAACCCTGTCATCTTCCTAACTCCTGGGTGGGAGGGGGAAGCTGTACTCAAAGTAATTTCATTTTAAGAACATGTTCGCTCTATAAAAGCATCATTTTTGTAGATCAAAAGGTCAATTTCATAGTGTTCAACCTAACAGAATAGGCAGTTCATCAACCAAGTGCTAACAGAAACCAAAGCTCATAAGATCAGAATCCTAGGCAACTCGCCTTGGAACACGGAGGAGGTAAGACTTCAAATCAAAATCCTGAATGTGTTACCATGAGCCTGAGGCAGAGCACAGCCTCACCCCCGCACACATCCGCCCTGTTCTCATAGCCCCCAGCCCTTGGCTGAATCCTACCCCATGGGGCAGCCAGTGACCTGGAAGATTTCTCCCTGCCTTATTTTTTAGCTTGCAAGTTGGGGAGAAAAATCACTCCCCTGGATTGCCTTCCTCTCCCCTGCTCTGGTGTTCAGAGCATGCTTCAATTTCAATGCATATCTTAAAGCACTGACACATCCCCAGGTAACTTTGTAAGCCACCTGGGTCAGACAGGAGGATCTTAGCAGATGGTGGTATATATGTTGATCTCATTGAAAAAAAGCTCACTCAGCACCGGAAAGAAGAGGGTGTTGAGTGTATGAGACCCCTGGCTCTTCCAAGGGCAACACGCCTCCACTTGCAAAAAGTCCCAGTTGTGTCGGGGAACAAAGGAGGGACCACAAACACAGGCCTGATGGAATCCTGCACAGGCAGGGCATTCACCAGCTCCTGCCTTTGGTGGCCTTCTGACAACAGCTGAGTTGCTGCCATGCCACAATCTGGCTCCACTGGCAAAACGCACAAGAAGGAAACAAAAAGCAATAAGCAAATGGAAGCTCAACGGCAGTGATAGCAGAGGCTCCCTCCATGAGGAGTTCCACTGGTTCGGATGCTCGGACATTCTCAGATGAAAGGCACCATCCATCTGAGAAGGCTCCATGGGCTACTGATGCTTATTGATGTTCCACTGGCTCTCAACTCCAGCTGCCTTCTAACCAAAGAGCTTTTAACAAATACCACTGCCTGATTCCCACCCCAAATCAATAAAACCAGGATCGGAGGGGGCAGGCAGGCACAGGAGGACTTTCAAAACACCCAGGTGATCCGGATGCACAGCAAAGGTTGCAAACCATTGCATCAGAGATATTTTTTTTTCCCAAAGTTCAAGGAAAAGCATCTTTTTTGATCATCGCCTTTCTCAACTTCTAAAACTTCACTCCTTTTTTCAATGCAATACAGGATATGGCAATAATGAATACTCTCTTATACTTTCAGAGTCACAAATCACCTTTACAGGCACAACCTTATTAGATTCTCAAATCAGCCTGTGGAAAACGCTAACACCATTACAGAAAGATATATGATGCGCTTGCTGTGACATTGTTTATAAGAGACAAAAAAATGGAAACAACCCGAAAGCCAGTGAGAGAATGGTTAAATACGTGATGGGGCGTTCATGCAGCAAGGGAGGCTGCAGCCATTAGGGAGAGTAAGGCAGATCTGTATGCACTGACTTAGGCAGCCATGAGCTAGTCTTCCATTTTTAAAAAGCAGGTTCACATTCATAATTATAAATGATTCCATCTGTATTGTTTTTTAAACCCTATTTCCATGAGCGTGATTTATAAGCATGAAGAGGTGTCTGAAAAGATCTATACTAAACTTAATAGTGGTATTGCTCGGGCTGGGATGAGCCAGAGGTGGAGGAATCTATCACTGTTTTTTACGTCTATATTTTTCATTTTTTACAAAACCTATAGTTCTGTACTGTTGAAAAAATATCTATTTTAAATTCACTGACCTGAGATGAATTCCAAGACATTCATACCCATTTTTCAGAGGAAGCAATTGAGTCAGCTATGTGGCAAAGAATCGGTGGTGCATTGGTTTGAACACACATGTATGCTATGTTTTTCAATTTTAAGCAAGTTTTTAAAAAATATGTAACAGAGGGAAAACCTGGATTGCTGGAGCCTGAATCCAGGGCTCCATTTGCTCCCCACATGGCCCATTGCATAAGGCTTCTGCTAAAGGGGGAGGAAGTGACATTTTGCACAACTATGTGACCTGTGAAGGTTGACACATCAGAAGCTGAGCCTCCATCTCTCTCTGCAGCAGAATCGCTGCGCCCTCCACCCTGGTCAGTCTCCACTGAAAGCCACTGGCTGGCTCAGGACCTACCAGTCCCCTGCTTGTCCCAAAGGCTGCCAGGAAGATTTTCTCAGTGGCAGCTGTTGGTGAAGCCAGGAGAGTGCGTGGGCCCCTGCAGGGCTGTTCCATTCCTAATAAGGAAATTCACTTTACACACACTTTAGGGGAAATGTCCTAGGAGGCAGCCAGGAGCAGATGGATACTGAGCTTATTAAAAGCATGCTTGTTACCGGAAGACATTTGCAAATACGTATGGGATATGTGTGTGTCCGTGCATGTGTGTGTGTGCATTTTACACACAGGGGCACACATTTTCATATGCCTCTGAAATCCCTCCAGTTAAAAGGCTGTCTCTCTGATTGTTCTTCCACATACTTTGCGGTTAGTTCACTCTAATGGGGGCGGGGGCACCTGCTATTCCTCACCCCTTTAATGCTGGCTGGTTGTTCTTACTCTCGTTTTTTCCCTCCTGATAGGTGCAGCTTATCCACTATAACCACGAGTTATATACAAATGTCACAGAAGCTGCAAAGAGTCCGAATGGATTGGTGGTAGTTTCTATATTTATAAAAGTAAGTGTCTTGTATTCCTTCATTCTTCTCTTCCTGCCTTTCCCCACCCCAATCAGGAAAATCAGTCTCTGTTGAAGTTAGATATTTTACAGGGTGTGATATGGATTAATGTCCATGCCTAAGAAAAGCTGCAGGGTCTCATGACTTTAATATCCATAAGATTCATGAAACATGCAGTCCCCTGCAGCAAGATGTAAAAATGATGGGCTCCATTTCAAGCATCAAGGCCTGAGGGTTCAGGCAGTTTTTGTCCTAGAGAGAAAAAAGTTCTGGGTCTAGGGACCAGCTTCAGATCCCCCTAAAGCAGTGAAATCAGAAGAATGTAATAGCAGAAGGGGAGGAGGTCTCCCACTGATGCCTCCTGAAGACCTGTCCATCAATCTGCTGCTCCTGGGAAAACAAGGGAGATGGCCCTCCTCTGCAAGCTCTGCACTAGACAGCTCCTCCTGGCTTCCCCGGGCTTCTCCTGGCTCTGAGGAATATCTTCCTCTCTCACTTTCCTGCTGTTGGACTTTAGGACATTCTGGGGAGGCACCTGCCTTAACCATCTCCCTAACAGGCAAAAACAGCATAAAACTCCAACCAAGCAAATTCTAATTTATTGTATAAAATTCCCTTTAACATTTTGGCAGATGTAGAGTGAGGCAGATAAAAAATTTTTTTTTCTAATTAAAAAACATTCCTTTCCAACTAGAAAGAAAATAGATTTAAAAAAAAAAAAAAGAGCAGTATGTGGCAATCCCAAAAATCAGCAATGACTGCGCTAACCCTTGGGAAGGTATTGGCCAGATTATTAGAGAAAGAGGGCCAATCAGAGCTTGGAATCTGATAATCAATCAAAACCAAGCTTTCGACTAGGTACAGTGGCAGTGACTCATGCCTATAATCCCAGCAACTCAGGAGGCTGAGATAGGAGGATCTCGGGTTCAAGTCCAGCCTGGGCAACATAGCAAGACCTCTCAAACAAAAAGAAAAAGAAAAGAAAAGAAATCCAGCATTAACCATCAAGAAATGGTAGCTTGCAATGATGTCACCATCATTACTCAAAAGAATGACAAGTAATGCAACCCCAGGGCTCCACTCCTCCCCCAAAGCATGACCCTGTGCAATACACACTTCTCCCTGCCCATCCTCCCAGACACCATGCCTCCCCTAACATCCTTGCCCTCATCAGGGTCAGGGCAGGGCAGAGCTATGCACTGCACAGGGGCATCTATGACAAGATATGGCCCCTAGCTGCAAACCCCAAACTCCTCCATTAGCAAAATCAGGAAGGAGCATTTAGCCAAGGAAGCCTGTTTTGGGCTTTTTCTATCTTCATGGTCCCAGCACAGAACCTGCTGCTCCCTGCTCTGTGTCTTTGACACAGAGGAGCAGATTCCCAGGTCAGGCACTCTAGTATGTGTTTTGCATCTATTTCATTATTGAACCCTAATAGTCTTGGAGACGAGGAAGATGGTTCAGAGAATCCGTGGCATTCACCCAAGTTCATGCAGCTCACAAGAGCCCAGCCAGGAAAGGATTCCCAGTCTTGCCTAACTTTAATACTCATGACCTTATTCCTACCATTTGCCTCCCCAGCAGAGCTTGGGGGAAGCGACAAGGGCAAGAACATAGAAAACGACATTTAAAAACATCCCCCTCCTCACCCTGGGCCACCCACAGCACAGGGCTCACCTAGTCCAGAACAAAATATGGCAGTAGTAACCAATTGGTGCATTCAACCTGGGTCACGCTCATTGTCAAGAAGCCTGCGGATATGCCACATGTTGTCACGAGGAACCTACCTCCCCCTGTGACTTTCCCAGTGCCGACCCTTCCATGAGTTTCTCCTACAGGCCAACCTGCCTGCCCTGACAATTCTTGCCCTTTGGAGGGCGTCCTAGCCCCTGACCTGGCCTCATTTTGCTCAGAGATCCTGAGTCAGTAAATGTCATCATTACAGTTGACAGAGTGATTGACAGGCTGCTATACAGATAGCCTCTTGGACAGCAAACTGTGGGCGTGTGTCACAGCTCTTGCAGGAACATTGTTCCACCACAGTTGAGTGCTTCCCTGAAGGTACTTGGGTGGTACTCACACCCCCAGGGCCTGAGGTCAGTGAAGAGCTGGCAACTAACTCCTGTATCTTCTCTGGCCAGTTTGGCCCCTGGGGATGTTCCTGATGATTTCCTGAGTGAACCTGAAAATTTCTGGCTCCATCTCAAAATAAGCCACAAAATTTCTTCTTTGTTCCACATAATCATCTCCCAGATAATCAAGTCCAGGCAAGTTACCCAAGCTGTGCCTTATCATTCACTTCTCTAAAAACTCTGATTGAGCATGGGATACAGGCCAGCCCTCTGCTCAGCACTGGTACCCAGAAATGAAATGGGCTGAGCACTTGGTCTCTAAGGATGCACAACCTCTTCTTATCATCCCTTCCTTCTGATCTCCCTGCCTCCCTTTCCCAGATCTCTGCTGGCTGGGCAAGAACAAGGGATAAGAAGTCCCACATTTAGGGAGTGTAGCCCTAGAGTTGCCACCCTGTCCAAAAGCTGGGGGCTTGGAGTTATTGGCTAAAAGAAGAGACTCGTACATCTGTGGAGTTTTTTTTTTTTTTTTTATCTCTGTCCTCAACTAATCCCCATCCTTCCCATGACCACAGGGAATGGAGATTTGGCTGTAATTGCTGTTCAATCACACACCATTAACTTCCCACTTAAGCTCACTTATACCAAGTACATATTTTATCCTCTCACCCACACAGCCTGCACACTAGTGCCCACAAATCATCTGTGAGCACTTTGGAAATTTCTCAATTATTTTTAATCATCCCAAAAGGGGCTGGTCTCAGTGTTAATGCTTCCTGGACTCACCAGGTACCAGGAGCCTGAGACCCCCAGAAATTAAGGGACATGGCAGATCCCTTATCAACCATGACCACATATTTTTGGCCCTCCTTCCTTAATGGAGTGCCTCAGTACAAACAGGGGGCTTCTAGCTGTCTTTGAAGTGCTAAAGGGTATGTCACAGGAGAAGTTGAATCTAGCACTAAAGTGTCTGGGGAGCAACAATGTTCAATTAGGGGCTTTTCTCCATTTGGAGTGGACTTTAGCCTCCATTGAGGCTAACGCTTGTCATCGGCCAAGCTCCCCTTGGTGTGTGTCTCACCACAATGCACCCAGGAAAGTGTGTGAAAAGAGAGACAGATGGAGGGAAAATAAACAGCCTGTGCTTTCCCCAAACCAAAATTACCTGTTGCTTATCTAATAATACTAATCATCTGCTGCAATTTTTCCAACCTTCAGAATAAATCAGATTTAAAATGTTGATGTGTCACAACATCCGATTAACAGCTGAGGCGTAAATTGCAGAGCAGAGCTGAACTGAGCAAGGTAGGAGAGAAATGATGAGCATGAACAGGGGCACTCAGGAGAGGCTGAGTAAAAAGGCGTTGTTAAGAAAACAGTTCACACGGTTACGTGGAGCCGCACCGTGATCTCATAAATGGTGGAACCATAAAAGGTGGCTCTAGGCTCCTTGAAGCTTAGCTCCTCCTCCCAAAGGAGGAATTTGGAGATATAAGGGCATATGCATAAAATGGGAACTCATCCCTGAACATCTAGTATACATTTGACCAATGATAGGCACTTGGTGAATATTCAGTGGATGGATGGATGGATGGATGGATGGATGGATGGATCCATCCATTCAGTGGACGGATGGACAGAAAACTGACTGGCTGAATGGTATGACTTATGGATATTCAATTCATATAGTAATTACCAGTGATATAACAAGGTTCTATTTTACTTTTTAGAGTGGTTTCCCATCTGCTGATACCTCTGTTCTGGATACTCTTTCCCTCTCACTCTTTGCTTAGATAAATAACCCTTTCCTAACATGTCACTCTGTACCCCCTACTCAAAATACTTTGATAGTTCCCCATTCCTACAGAATAGAATGTGAATGTCCTAAAGTGACCTTCAAAGCCTGATGGGTCAGCCTCTGCCCATCCTCTAGCCTCGCCCTCCATCCTTCCCCGTAACCTCAGCTCCCGCTGCACTGCAAGTCTGAAATGCTTCCATGAGCATGTTAGGTTCTCCCTCCCCGATCCAAGGATGCACAGGTCCTCCACGAGGGATGTTTTTGTTGCCTTTCCTCCTTTTCCATACTCTACCCCCAAAACACCTGCTAACTTCCACCCATCCTCCAAAGTACACATGAGCCCAAATCCCCTGGTTGCCTGATATCATCACACCTGTGACTACCATAGCACTCCCCATATCGTATGAGAACCATTCACTCACTTACTCACCTGCCTTCCTTCTCTAGACTGGGCATTCCTACAGGGTAGGGTGTATGTCTGTGATCTCTGACTTTCCAGCCATCATAGAGTTGGGTCCATGGTGGGCACTCAGTAAGTATGAATGGGCAGGGGATTGCTCAGAGGTGATGTTCATCCTGGGAAAGTGCCACCCAGTCACTCCTGTTTTCTTTCCCCCCACCCTAGGTTTCTGATTCATCAAACCCATTTCTTAATCGAATGCTCAACAGAGATACCATCACAAGAATAACGTATAAAAGTAAGTTTGGTTCAATTTCCTCTTCAGCAACGCTTCTATAAAGGTTAGTCGTGTCGAAAGGCAAGAAGCCAGAACTGATCATCTCCGTGGGCCCCTTTCAGCTTCATGATCCTTTAATTCTCCAGAAATTCACTCTTGAGAGTCAGGGTTTGGCCAAGAAGCAGCTCATTTTGAGCAGAAGTCCCTGGGGTGTCTTAGTCATCCACGCCTATCTGAGGCAATGATGATTATGATGATGTGGTCATCGTTATCCTGCGGATTGGTAACGAGCTGGGGACTCTGATGACTGACTGGCTAACTCCACCATGTCAGCTGTCCACAGCTGGGGCTTTGCCAATGGAGTGATTGATAAAGCACCCACCAGGCACTTGATGTCCACCGTGACACCTAACAGAGTCCCTCTGCTGGACCAAGTCTCCTTCTCCTTATGGCTGGGTCCCCCTTCCAGGAAGAGGCAGGGGGTGGCATCTTTTTTCATTCTCTGTGGCCCATGGATCTGCAGACTCTGTCCAGCTCCCTTGAGTTTTTGGAGTGTTTCATCCCAGATTTCTTTAGCAGAAAAAAGAGAACAGTGAAGAGTTGAAGGAGGAGAGAAATGAAGGTGCTGCTACCGTCCTCAGCAATCCCAGAAGTTGCAGGATTTAGAGAAAGTTGCGTGAGAGAGCACAAACCAAGAGCTGAAAGAAACATGCATGGTGGGGGAAATGGGTTTTGCCTAATTAGAAGCAAAAAGAAACTGGGACCCAAGTTTTGGCTTTGTCCTTCAACAAGTAGTTTCCCCACTTCAACTCTATTTCCTCACCTGCAAATCTGTTTCCTCATCTGTAAACGTGTTGAACTTCCGATTCCTAAAGTCGTCCCGTCTAGGGTTTTGAATCAATCAATAAGTCCACAATTATTTCCGCCAAAGGGAAAAATAGCAATCAAACGTTCTAACTCCCCACATCTCTCCGGCACATCCTCGAACCAGAGCTCACCTTTCCCTGCTTCTTCTACCTCCAACAGTGATGTGGGACAGAGTATACAGTTTACAGGTCTCCCTTTGGGTGAGGGGAGGAAGAGTGTAGAGATCACTGCCCTCGCTCGCTCATTTATTCATTCAACAAACACTTCCTATAATAAGGCAAAGATGGTCCAGATGCCAGCCCTCCCCACAAGATGCTCACCACCAGATCCTCCTGTTTAAGGAGGTAGAGGTGCTGCTGGGGTGAGGGATGAGCCTGGAGATTCACCCCCACCAGATAGACATAATCTAGAAGAATGAACTAAGTTGTCTCCACACACATGGTGCCCATCCTCATCAGTATGCTGGAGGAGGCCTCTCTGGGCACACACTTAGATTGCTCAGCTAAGGGAGATATTTCCGTCTTGCTTGTAAATAGCACATTTATAACTGCCCATAAAAGATTATTATTCTTTTAACTTTTTTTGATTAAAAAAGCATGAAAATTAAATAAAATGTTTTCAAATAATCTTGAATTTGCGGTTTAGAGACCGTGAAAAGCCATGAAATTGCACATTAAGCCCCAACACACAATCTGACAGATTGCCACTTGCAGTCAATCATGACAGGGGCTTTTCTCCCCGCCCCACTCCACCCCCAGCCCTGGTCTGATTAATATTATGTGATGTGGTTGCTGTCACAGAGGGAGGAGCAAGAGAGAGGAAGGGGAGAGAGAGAGAGAGAGAAGGAAAGCAAAGGAGTGGAAGAAAGGAAGAAGGGAGGGAAAGAGGGAGCCAAAGCA
Source organism: Glaucomys volans (assembly GCA_020662805.1). Lineage (NCBI taxonomy): Eukaryota > Metazoa > Chordata > Mammalia > Rodentia > Sciuridae > Glaucomys > Glaucomys volans. The sequence continues at coordinate 691,848 of JAJEJO010003974.1, read as the reverse complement.
TTCCAAGTAGAGGGAGCAGAATATGCAAAACTGGGAGAGCACTGAGGAGACTGCCAAGAGTTCAGAGGGAGGAGCCCCATCTCTGCTGGCCCTTGTTCACAGAGCGCAAGGTGAAGTATGCCCCATGCGCTTCGGTGAAGCCCAAGTGCATGGAGGAAGGATGGCCTCCTCAGTAAGGGGTGAGGGGTGGCAGGAAGGGTGCTCTGGAGGTGGACCTCAAGGCCTCGCTGAGGAGTTTGAGCCTCCTCTGAAGACTCTCTTAGAAATGCAGGAGAAGACGTAGGAGACCCTCTCCTCCACCTGTCCCCCAGGTTCCAGGCCTACAAGAGCCACAGGAAGAGAAAGGGGAGTCCAAGCAGGATAAAGAGAGCCTGGCCTGCATGCGGGAGGGGGCTGTCTCTGCCCCCTAATAACAGGTATTCTGTGCTCTGACAGCCCAGCAGGGAGTAATGTAGGTGTTCCCCACGGCGACCTCTGTCACACACCTGAAGGGAGCAGCACCACAGGGATAATGATGGCCTGAGAGGTGGGGATGGCCTGGACACCCTCTGCACAGGACACTGGCGGAAAGGGATTGATTTGCTCAACAGGAGACAGCTCTCTTCCATCTGGCTAAACTCCCTGAAGCCACCAGCTTGTGGAGGGTTGACCTGGTGACAAGTGGGGCAGGGGGCAGGGTCCTTGGGGGATCTGGAATAGGACACAGCCAGTGGCAGAGGGAGAGGCACCAGCCTGGGAGTCCCCCCCAGAGACTGTGCAAGAGGCAGCAGGTTAGACTGGCGTCAGCCCGTGAATTCCAGTCCTGATGCAGACAAGGCCACCTGCTCCAGGGTACCTATCAGGATGTCTGCCTCCATGACCGTGCGACACAAAGCAATCAACACACACACACACACACACACACACAGAGGCACTGCCACCACAGTACCCAGGGTCACCTGACCTCAGCATCCCCACTCCCCCAACCAGCCCATTCCAGAATGATACTCCCCCCCCCCCCCCCCACCCCCACCCCACAGAGCTCCAATTTCCCCTGCTGGTGAGATGCAGTACCTACTCCAGGATAAGGAACCTTGGGGACGCTCTCTGAGCACCTTTCCCCTCTGGGCTCGGTGCATACATGCAGCACCTCCACTGATGCTCACAAAGTGCTCCAAAGTGGGTACAGCTGCTAGCCCAGCTTACAGAGGAGCCCAGGGATGCCACCTAGTCGGTGGCCCCGTAAGTCAGCAACTTCTGCATAATAAACAAGCACGCAACAGTAAGTGCTGAATCTTCGCTGCTGCACATGTGGTCCGCCGGGGTGGCTCTGTCTCCAGCTGGAGCTCTGCAGATTAGCTAGGCGGCTTGCTCCACATGGCTCACATTCTTCCAGGACCAGAAGCAATAGTTTTCCTGGTGGAGGTCAGAAACACGTGATGTTACCCAAGACCTCTGCTCACTTTCCACTGGCCAACACAAGTCACATGGCCAAGCCCCAAATCAAAATCCACCCATGGAGATGGAGGAAAGGAGAGAACACACATTTAATCAACAACAGTCCACTCTTCCTCACTAGAGAGCAAGGATTCTGCTACCTAGGTCATTTCCTTTATCATGCTTCCCACAGACAAAGAAAATTTAGCTCTGAGGTCTTAAAACTAGTTTTAATCCTGATATGTTGATATTGAATGAAATTTGTCAGCATTTGAAACTTACTTACAAGTTTGAAGAGCTCTTTTTCTTCTTTCTGTATTGGTTCCACTTGGAAGGACAGAAACTAACAACAGAACTAACACCATGGGCATTTGTTCAGGCTCTTCCCCACCCAACCTCTCTGTAACTCCTACCTGTGTTTCCCTTGGAATGGGACTTCCAGTGGAAATCAGTGTCATCTAGAGGGACAAGAGTGGCACTGTCATTAAGGGCATATACAGTAAGCAGAAAAGGCTCAGAGATTGCTTTCAAATGAACTCAGTCTTCCCCAAGTCTTCCTCTTGGAGACAATGTTGTAACTAGAAGCCAGTCTAAGACTTCAAGCCAAGTGACATGATCTGCTGAAAGGACACTCAGGTCTTGTTTAAGGATAGACTTCAGAGGATCACGGGAGAGAGAAATGAAGGCAGCCATCCAAATCGTGAAATTTTGATCATAGCCAGGTCAATGGGAAGGGGTGGTGACAAATGATCGGATCTATCTTAAAGAAAAGCTAAGAGATTTCTTGATAAATCAGATGGATGAAATAGGAGGAAGAGAGATGTCAAAGATGACTGTAAGGTTTTTAGCTGGGGCTAGAAGACATTCCCATCCATTGAGATGGGGAAAATTTGGAGGAAGCCTATCTGTGGGTGGAAAGGGAATCACAAATTTTGAACACGCTGAGCTTGAGATGTCTATTAGGCACCCAAGAAGAGGTGTGGTGTGGGCAGTTGGATGAGTCTAGATTTCAGGAGAGAGGACTGAAATGTAAATGTGGAAGACATCAACATCCAGATGGCATTTAAACTTGGGCGAAATCATGGAATTAAGAATAAATAGACAAGAGAGGCGGGACATGTCCTCACTTTCGAAAGAGCAGCTCAAATCTTCATGACTTAGAATTGGAAAACACTTCTAAAGATATCTGTAAAATCCCACCATGGAAGAGGCTTCTCTGTGGCCACCTCCTCAACCAGTTATGGAGGAGGGATTTTTATCTTTGTGGTGCTCAGTCATGACAATGTGATTCCTAGGAAACAGATTTCCCTGGAAACCTGGGGGAAATCACCACAAAATGGTGGCTGGTGGAGACAGCCTATTTGCCTAGTCCATAGAATTGGGCCTGGCTAGGAAAGGGGAAATTGTGCAGAATCATTCTTTTGAACCAGTTAGCAAAAATCAAAGCCAGGGAATCCATAAAAGGAGGAAAGAAAGAGCACCTTGCCAAGAGCGTGGGAGAACATTGGAAGCCAGACTGCTGAAGGCCACCATACTCGGGGGCAGTGTGTTCTTATGGTGAGAGAAGGAACTGAGCAGACCTGGGCTCCTAGCCTGGCTCTGCCACTTCCTTTGACGTGACTTCAGGCAATTTCTTAATTCAGTATCTCTGAGGGAGGATTCTCTAATCAGTAAGATAAAGATATTAATACTGGTGTTGAGAGGGTTGAGATTAGGACAAAGCAAAGTGATGAGTCAATTATCTGGACCATAACTGGCATAAACTTGGTGAGGAATATATATATTCCTAAATTGATATAAGGTAAATTTCTGTTAATCAGCTCCCTGAAGGGGAGGAATCAGGTCACTTTGATGCCAAATAAAAATTATACCAAAGACTAACACAGCACAGGGCACAAAAGCAACAGAATTTTCTTACTTTAATTGAAGCATGGCTCCTGTTTGTACCCATACTGTACATCATTAACAGCAGTAAGACTCTACCGCATTCCTTGGAAGCTTAGATGTCTTACCTCTGAGTAAAAACTTATAAAACACTAACTGGGATCCACAGTGGGAAAAACCAACCCAAATTAACTTCAGGTTGAATTTAGAAAGTTTTATAAAGAAAATCCATTTTGTTAAAGTTAAATTCCCCTTCAATAGAGTGAGGAGCATGATTGCAACCATGACATCGAAGAAGGAATTTTCTGGAAAGATTTTCTTGAGAAGGTACTGGTGATTTACTTGAGATATTCCAATTTTTTATGTAGTGTGTTGGAGTAATGTCTCCAGCCCTCCGTTTTCCTTGTGTGAATTAATTAACAGGCTCAGACCCCAATAACATAGAAGATAGCATTCCTCTCCTTTGAGTATCCACCTGATTTCATTGAATGATTTCATCATTCTTTTTTTAAAAGGGGGGATTTTATGGTATTTTCAGATGGCACAATGAATGACAGAGTGCGAAAGGCCATCTTAAGTGATAAGAGGAAGCACTTCTTAGAACACTGTCTATAAATGAGCAATCTTCTAACATCTTGGACAGTGTGTTATTTTACTTCATGTGCCCTTCAGTTTTGTGTGCCCCATTCATGTCACGGAATGTACATATGAGGGTGGGCTTCAATCCAAGAGGAATCCAAAGGATCACAAAGTCCAAATTTTAAAAGATCTGGTTACTGTTTTAATGAACTTCCTCCAAGGGAGTGAAGGTGGCCCACTGAAGTATCTGGAAGAAAGCTTTTGCATATGGTGCCTGGCAATGGAGCAAGCCCATTAAAAGATCTTCTGCAGGCTCATTTGTTTTAAGTCTGCCTTGGCCCCAGATCCCCCAAAACCCTCTGCTAAAAGATGAATGTGCAGGCCACGATGGGTCCCATTGCAGCTGCCTTCTACTACACAGTTCTTGGGGAAGTGTTCTCTGCACTGCTCCTTAAGGGACGCGGTGTTAAATGTGATGAAATATCACTGAGGAGTTTAAGCATATTGCTCCGGGTGCCTTTCTCTATGCTTAATTGAACTTGTACTTTCATTTCAAAGGAATGGCTTTGGAAATGTTTTCACAGAATGCAAAATGCAGCACGCCACTTCCCATGTCGCAAACTAAGTAGTTATTCATGTCAGCAAGGAGCAGAAAAGGGGCAGCTTACCTCCAAGAATCCAATTCTCAGAATCCCTTCTTTTCATTTATTGTTTGTGTAAAACAAAAAAACCTTATTACTTTATTCTTTAGTAATTGCTTTTTTTCATTTCAATTGAATTTGACTCAGATTACAAGAGGAAATGTCATTCCGTATAATAAAATTGCCAAATAGTTCCATATTGATCAGACACTGTATTGATCTCCGGAAGCGCCAAGCCTTTTTCTCATTGGCGTGGTTTGCTTTGAACAGAAACTGCTTAAGTGGGAAGAGGCGATGTTAACTCTCATCAGTGGTCCACATAAGTAAGCAGGACACACTTGACAGAGGCTGGAAGCTCAGACCAAGGAAAAGATTCCACTACTACCTCGTCCCAGGCATTTCATCATAGTGTACTTTTTACAAAACAAAACAAAAAGTCAAGTTGGGAGTTGTAACCATGACTAAGAACTCAGTACAAAATACATCATAGATTCAGCAAGAGCATGCCATAAAACCAAAGCACAGCTGTCAATTTTGCAGTCATTTGAAAGACTAAAATGGGGCTGTGTATTGTGCTTAAATATTCTATTATTATTGATTATCCAGGGGTCTCCTGTACTAGAAAGATACAGCCAATGCATAAGAAACTACAACACTGTCATGCCAAAAATCTGCCTTAGCAAAGACAAATTTGACTACATAGATTTGCTTTATTCTGAGAGACATTTCAGAATCCATATATATAAATATAAATATATATTTATATACTTATATATAAATATAAATATATATAAATATATATGTATATATTTCAGAATCCATATATATAAATATAAATATATATGTATATATTATACATATATATAATTTATATTTATAATATATAATATGTATTTATATTTATAATCTATCATTTATATATATATATTTTTGGGGGGGGGGTACTGGGGATTGAACCCAGGGCACTCCACCACTGAACCACATCCCCAGCCCTATTTTTTTGTATTTTATTTAGAGACAGGGTCTCACTGAGTTGCTTAGGGCCTCGCTAAGTTGCTGAGGCTGGCTTTGAACTCACGATCCTCCTGCCTCAGCCTCCCAAGTGCTGGGATTACAGACGTGCACCGCATCTATATATTTTTTTATGTGAAGATGGCCTTAGCATTTATGCACAATTGGTACCACAAGTAAGAGGTTACAGAACTTACATGTGAAGAAATCACAAGCTACAGGCAAAGGCACAGTTGAACTTGGATTAAGACTCTTGACTTGAAGTCCAGAGATGATTTGCCCTCTAAAAGATATGATAGGTGATAGATAGATAGAGACAGACAGACAGATAGATAAAAGATAGATGATAGATGATAGATAGATAGATAGATAGATAGATATAGATCTCTTTATAAAAATGATCCATGAAAAGCTATTTGAACTTTTGCCTTAACTTCCTCTCTATGAATGTCCTCAAAGCTAGAAGCGGCATGGATCATTACCCCATTGGCTTTGAGCTCCGTGCCATATTGTGTATCCCTGTGTACAAACAACCCTGACCTTCTCTAGATGTTTTGCCCTCCTTACTAATGACTGGAGCCTTGACAGTTTGAAGAGGAGGATCCAACATCCAGTGCATTAATTCTTGGGTTTCCATTCAGTCTGCAACAACCAGATGATAACACTAACATACACAAAAGGCTGGGCATCTGCTGGCTGCTGTGTGGACGAGATAGCTGTGGGTCATAACTAGTCCCAGGCCTGGTTAGCCAGGGAAAACTCCCCAAAATGCCTGGAACTAGGACTGTAAACTTCTAGTTTGGCTGTATTCCTTTCTTGAATCCCAGGGCCTCTGTCCTACCAAATACAAGCAAGCTTCCATGAGGGAGAAAGAAGATGCAAAAAGGTGGCCTGCAGCTCTCAAATCTTAATACCTAAAAGGGAGACCATTGATGTAATGGCAGCCTTTGAGGCAAAGTGGTGAGACGAAAGGACAAATGTCACAAGTTAAATGCTTACCAATTTCAGTAATGTCATATGAGGGTACAGGCTTACTTGGTATAGACACATGGAAATTCCACATGGAGATGGAGACAGAGCCCTCAGTCTCATCCTGATGTCCTGGGGTGTGACAGGTAAGGAGGCGTGATAGGCAGCATGTGTCTCAGCTAATCATACAGGCTGGAACCTCAGAGATGCCTTCCATCATCTGACAGATGTAGCCTCTTCCTGCCTTGGTTCTGCCCAGCACCACCAGCAAGCGGAGCTTCCAGGCAGAAACCATTTCATAGATTCATTCAATCTCTATTTATTGAGCACCTACTATGTAGAGGACTTCATGCTGGCAATTGGAATTCAGACATAAAAGATGCAAATAATTCTCTGAAAGGCTCCCAGCTTACTGGGAACAAATAGGTAAATAATCACTGGCAAACTATTTCAGTAAATACATTTAAAAAAAACAAGAGGGCACCAACCCAGTGGGAGAAACCAGGAGTCCTGGGGAGGAAAGCAGTGGTCATCCCCAGAAGCTGGGGAAGGACACTGCATATCAAAGGAGGTGACACCAGTGCTACCCAGCATCGCTACTTACCTGGGCTGGGCCTTGTGCTGGAGAACACTTGCAAAGCCTGTTTGCATTCATTCCTCAAACACCCCTGTGAGCCAAGTATTCCCATCTGCTTCCCAGATGTGGAAGCAGAGGCCGAGCTGGTTACCTGTGGGTCCAAGTTCATGCAGACAATGAGCAACAAAATCAGCCTCCAAACTCAGGCTGGAGTCCAAAGCTCAGACTCTTCACGCTGGGTCTTTCCTAGTTCTGTAGCCAGGAAATAAAAACGGCATGAGGTGAACATTAAGCATGAACAAGATTCAACCAAAGAATACCGGGGGCAGGGGGGTGAATAAAGATCTGCCCAGGCTTTCTGCTGCTACCACATCTCACAGAGGAAACTGACCAGGAGGAATCTTCTCAGCAGGTGGAACCTGCAGTCACAGCACTGTGATGTTTTGCAAACAGTTGTCCCCCCACTTCCTGGGGCAAATTCACCAACATAACCCTCTGCCCTTGGCCCCTGGCCTGCGCCCACCTCCAGCCCTTTCTTCAAGTGTGGCTACAATACAAAGGCTGGTCATCATTTCAGCATAGAGCTGAGCTGCTGTTTCTTTCCTCGGGTCATGCCTGGAATGCCCCTCAAGCTGCTGCCTTCCCTCCTCCCCACTGCCCTGAATAAAATAAAATACAATAATAGCAGCATGCTAGAGTACCCAATATGCTCCTTGTGCAAGCTTGGTTAAACAAATCACATTGACCTTTAATAAGAATGTGCCGGATGCTTCTTTCTCTCATCCAATATGTTAATCTGGGGGCCAAACCACCGTCGGAGCAAGCCTCATTAAGTGCAAATCTGATCATGCCATCCCCGGCTTCAAACCCTTCAGTGGTTCCGAATGGCCTCCAGCATGAAGCCCCAACTCCCAACAGCACACAGAAGGGCCTTCTCCCTGTGGCCGGCGCTGACCCTGCCAGGCTCATTTCCCACAATAGCCCTCCCCCTGCATCCCACTCACACTCTAGCCGTCCCCAAGTACACGCCACGCTAAACTTCCTGAGCTCTTTCTCTAGCTTGGCTCTGTCCACGGTGCCCTTGACAACCACCCGCGGCCAGCCACACACTGATTATCTCCTGTCACAAGATGCAGTTCGGGTCAGCTCCTCGATCCATCCTTTCCCGAGCTCCCCAAGCAGAACTGATAGACTGTCTCTGGGCCAGTGCGGAGGCATATCACTGTCACTGTGGCTCCCAGCTACATTCACTTAATTATGTCCTGCTCACCTACACTGAGCTGAGAGCCTGACACACAGTAGGGGCTAAGAACAGTTACCAGCGGCTAATTCCCCACGCAAGCTTAGTGTAGTGGTGCCTCATCTGGCACCCGAGGATTGTCACATGGTGGGAGCACCTGACCACACGAGCCATGGTGTGGACCCAGCCTGGTCATCTCCAATCACTCCTTCCCTCTTGAACTGACCCTGGATACTTTGTGTTTGGAGGAAAGTGTTCGTTTCTATTCAGCAGCACGTGGAAGAAAGTCCTTCCTCTCAGGGTTGATCAGGTTGACCAAATTCTCTTCCTCAGGGACTTTGCATGGATAAAGCCCCTGGATGGGGCTCTGCTATCCCATCTGGGGAGCTGGAGGCCAGTAAGGGCAGTTAGGTTGGAGAAAGAAAATGATTTTTTAAATATCATTTCAAAGGACTGGCTCAACGTATTGGTTCATAATTTAATTAACAAGCAAAGAAACTGGAATTCAAGTTCCCTTGGCAAAGATACCTCTTTCTTATCAGAGAGAGTTAAATGAGCAATTTCTGGAGGAAGACATAAGGGGTAGGTAAGTGCACTTAGCTCCCTGACATCATAGTCTACTTCCATTTTGGCATTTGCCATCTAGCTCTTCAATTAGAATGAGGCAGACAATGCACTTGTCTTCTCCATAGCTCTATCCCCAGCACCTAACCCAAGAGATGCTTAGTGAATATTTGTTGAGTGAATATATGACCTCAGAGTAGAGGCCAGGAGAGTTGGCTTCCAGTTCCCACTCTGCAGTCACCTGCTGGCTCTGTGATTTAGGGATATTTACTTTGTCTCTGATCTTTATTTTCTTGTTGATGAGAATATTAATCTCTACCTGACCCATCTCACTGGCTCAGTATGAAGTTCCAGCTACGTGTGCAAGTTCTTTACTGACATATTTGCACAAAACTGAGTTTGAGGAATTAGATTAATCACTGAAGAGCTGGTCCTTTCTCACCAGGAGTTAGATACCTGGATAAGAGAACATGTGTGAATCCAGGGTTACTGCAGAAGCCAGACTCATCCCTCTGCCAGCCAGGCTTTGGGTTCCTGCCAAGTGTTCTCCAGGCCACCTAGGCTGACCGCGGTGATTGGCATTCATGGCACACTGGGGGGTGTGACCCTCTACCTCTGGGGATGTAGATCTGGAATCACTAGGGTGCAGAGAACAATTGGAGCCATGATAGGTGGACTGCCCAGGATGAGGGCATATATTGAGACAGAAGGGAGGCCTGGGCTGGTCCTCAGGGTGTGCAGCTCCATGAGAAGCAGGTGAAGATAAGAGTCAGCAACAGACTGAGAAGCAATGGCCAGAAAAAGAACCCTGACAGCTGTGATGTGGGAGCCAGGAGAAGAGGGCACCGCAAGCAAAACAGAAGGGAGGAGGGAACCTAGGGAGAGAGGAAGAGGGAGAGTCAGTGCAAGGTCTCAGGGACCATCATGAAGGACTTGGCTTTTCCAATAGTCCCTGTGGTGGAGCACGTTGCTTTTAGCTCTCCAACATTCGCTGCCCCATCCCATGGGACAAATGTGTTTCCTTGCAGCCCTGATTTCAGCCTTGGTCATGTGACTCTCTGGGTCCCCAAATGAGAGCAGAAGTAAATATGTCATTTCTGGGATGGAAGCCTTCAGAGCCAACAAACATTTCACCATACCTGCTTTTCCTTCTGTCATTATGATCCACAAATCACTACGCAGCCAGACAGTGGCTGCTTGAAGAGTCTGGGTCCCAAAATGTGAATAACAATGACATGCAGGGAAGTCTTCAGCCAAACTGACCTGGACATGTTTGAGAGCAACACATAAAACTTTGTTGTTTGAAATGATTGAAATAGGGAAAGGGGGTAAGGGGACTATTTGTTATTGCAACCTATCCTGACAGATACAAGTTTTCTGGAATCCAAAAAGAAATATATACCAGCAATACCAGCACTTTCTTAAGAAACTTAACATTTAAGTCTTTGTTACCTTCTTTTCTAGATGATGCATATTTACTACAGGGACTTAACATAGAGGAACTATATCCAGAGACCTCCAGTTTCATTACATATGATGGGTCAATGACCATCCCTCCCTGCTATGAGACAGCAAGTTGGATAATAATGAACAAGCCTGTCTACATAACCAGGATGCAGGTGAGCTTAGCTGTGCTCCTTTAGCTACTGGGGAAGGTGATGTAAAATTCTTTACATCACCTTTACTGGCTGGGTTGGCTTACAAGGGCTGTTGTAAAGCAGCACAAACTGGGTGGTTTAAACAATAGAAACATATCGACTCATGGTTCTGAAGGCTAGAAGCCCAAGATCAAGGTGTCAGAAAGATTGATTCCTGGGCTGGGATTGTGGCTCAGTGGTAGAGCACTTGCCTAGCATGTGTGAGGCACTGAGTTCAATCCTCAGCACCACATGTAAATAAATGAAATAAAGGTATTGTGTCCATCTATGACTAAAAAAAAAAAATATATATATATATATACATACATATAGATAGATAGATAGATAGATGATAGATAGATAGATAGATTCCTTATGAAAGATAAGGATACTCTGTGCCTCTCTTTGGCTTTGAGTAGTTTGCTGACTATCTCTGGTGCTACTTGGCATGAGAAGCAACACCCCCAATCTCTACCTTCAGCTTCATGTGACATTCTCACTGCTTCTAAGTCTATGTCCAAATTCCTCCTTCATATATATATATATATATATATATATATATACCAACCATACTGCATTTGAAGAGCCCATTCCAGTAACCTCATCTTAACTTAGCTAACTACCTCTACAGTGACCCTATTTCCAAGTAAGGTCACATCCTGAGGTACTCAGGGTTACCAGGACCTTTGACTTATGAGTTTAAGGGTTACACAGTTCAACTCTTAACACCTGTGTTTGAAGAGCCAGCCTCAGGGCTTAGCCTGAACCAGTTACAGAAGCATCCCACCCTTCTGAGTGAGAAAAGACAGCAGAGTTCCCAAAGTGTGTGCTATGGTCATACTGCTCAAAGAGCATGGGAGATGGGGCTGGGGACATAGCTCAGTTGGTAGAGTGCTTGCCTCGCAAGCCCAAGGGCCTGGGTTCAATCCCCAGCACCGCAAAAAAAAAAAAAAAAAGCACGGGAGCAAAATGAACAATAGCATCAGATGTGTTTGGAAAGAAGGTGGGTTTTTAAAAGTTACATGTTTTATTGTGGAAGGATTTCTCAGGCCTCTGCAAAATGATAATACATGCATCAGACTCCAAGAGGAGGCAACATGATATGGGGTATTCCACACACACATTTGAATATGGAATGTTCTAGATCCACTCACAGATGATCCTCTCCTCAGAACTGGACAAGAGCCAGATCTGCCCTCCTGGGCCAGCTTTGCTTGGTGGCTCATGGTACACTTCAAGTTTGTCACCCTGCTCTGTGAAATCAATATTCCTCCTCCTCATCACGAGGAGTCGATTACATGCTCTCATATTCTATAATTGCGAGAGGTCATCAAAACTTAAAGGACAGATGAGCAAACGAAGCAGAATTTGGTCTCTTGACAAGAGACATGTTCACAACCTCCTATCTGTATTGATTGGGACTCATTGAATGACAAGCAACGGGAACCACCTGCAGGTAACTTGGATAAAGAATTTATTCAAGAGATACTGGGGCTTCTTGTGGAATATGAGATCAGGAACGAACGGGTGTCAGGAACTCCCCAGAACCAGAAGCCCTTCCTTTGCTTTCCTCTTACTGCACATGAGCTTCATTGTTCTCTCCTGCTAGGGCTGGGCTTCCTCCACTTCTCAGTCCTGGGGTGGGACATGGCTACAGGTGTTATAGGTCAGACACCTGCTCTGAGATGCACAGAAAAGGAATTGAGTTGATCCAGCTTAGTTTAGCTCTGAGCCCCCCGGGGTCAATCACTATGTTCTGGGTAATACCCACCTGGGGGTCAGGGAATTAATGAACCATGTAGTGTCCAAGAAAGAAGGGACCCCGGAGAGCACCTAGCTAGAGTTTCTCCTTTAACAGATGGCACTCGTGACGGGGGCAGTAAATAACCTGTTAGAGACATGCATGAGCAGGTGGGCCAGGAGCAAGGCTCTCTCTGTGCCTGGAGGCCTCAGCAGCCCTTCAACTCAACTGAACCCAGGAGACAAGGGGCTCTGGGCGGCTGGTGCCCTCTCTCAGACAGCCGGGGCCACCTGGCCAAGTCTGCTCGGTCTTACTTCATGCCTCATGCATTGAAGAGCATGGCTGGATCTCACGGCTGTTTCTCTCTCCTCAGATGCATTCCTTACGCCTACTCAGCCAGAATCAGCCATCTCAGATCTTTCTGAGCATGAGTGACAACTTCAGGCCAGTGCAGCCACTCAACAACCGCTGCATCCGCACCAACATCAACTTCAGTTTACAGGGGAAGGACTGCCCAAACAACCGAGCCCAGAAGCTTCAGTATAGAGGTGGGTGCAGGGGCTCAGAGAGCAGGGGACCCAGGCCAGAGCTCCATCTTCCTCTTAGACCCGTTCTTAAAAGCCTGGCACTGTCTCCCATTATAGGAATCATCACTATACATGACGAGGGGACCACCCACCATTTGCATGGTGCTTTTCTATTGGGAAAGCCTATGTATTGAGAATAGATGGTGATAAATGTTTGATATATAGGATGCACATCTACATGTACTTTGCAGTTTGATGTCACATGTATCAAACCTTCACATCCTCTGGTTCAGGTCAGACAGCACTTTTTATTGCCATTTAAAACAGGAGCCCAGAAAGACTGCTTCCCCAAAGGTCATAAGTTAGAGCAGGACAAGAAGAAGCAGTAGAGCCTTTGGTCATGTGTCCCCCAAAGTTGAGCAATGCTCTGGATGCCAGGCCTTCCCGGTCCAGTGAGGTAATATGTGTGAGCCTAATTTTGTCCAGTATTCTGACAAGAATTGGTTATTATTCCTACTAAAAGGTACACTTAAGATGACTTTTGCCTCCTGCAACTCTCTGACCTACACCCAGCCCTCTCTCTTTGCTTCTGCACATTAGCTAAATATCTGGTGGTCATTGTGGCAAACCATCAGTGTGGAAAGGAAGGTGGAGGTGGAACCATGTCTTAGATATATCCTAGACTGGGTGTCAGGACACCTGAGGTCCAGACCTGGTTTTAACAAACTGCAAATTCCCAACCATCTCATTGGCCCTCTGCACCTGGCTTCTTTTTGGCAGGCCCTGTCCCCATTTACTTCCTTGCTTGATGTGTGGGACAAACAAGAACCTGGAGAGGAAGCCTTTCTTAGAAATAACACGCTCTCCAAATACGGGGCTGTGGCTCTTCCCAGGCAGGTTTGGAAGCAGCTGCCACTGCTGCTCTGGGCTCCCCACATGCCTGTCTTTCTCTTTTCTCCAGATACACTGACAAAGTGCCTAGACCAATGGTTTTCTATTCCCTTCAAGCCAGAACTGCTAGACAAATAAATGCACAACTCATTCACTGCCCCTTCTCTTCATTCAGCGTCTATTCATTGTGTGCCTACTACGTGCCAGACACTTAGGTAGACCATGGCAAGACAGGAGTGATGAAGACAGGTACAACCCTAACCCCGCAGAGCTACCGTCTACACCAGGAGTCAGCACACTTTCTTTGTCAAGGAGCAGTGAGCAGATATCTTAAGCTTCATGGGTCATACAGTCTCTGCTTCACTCTAATGACATAGCGTGACATCGGCCACAGACAATAACCAAACGATTGGGTATGGATGACCATACATAAAAGTTTATTTACGATAAACAATAAAATATTACAATAAAACTTTATTTACAAAAACAGGTAATGGTCTGAAGTTTGCCCATCCCTGGTCAAGACCAGTGCCATTCTCTAGAACTTTCTGCCAGAATGGAAATGATCTGTATCTGCATGGTCCAACATAGCAGCTACTAACCATGTGTGGCTGTTGAACAGTTGAAGTGTGGGTAGTATAAACTTTCCATTTTAACTCATTTGGATTTTGTAGGCCACACGTGGCTAGTGACGACCATATTGAACTGCACACATCTAGAGGGTCTTGGGGAAGGGAATAGCTGGGATACTAATAAGTAAGCAGGCATTTACAAGATAGCCCCTTCCCCTTAGGAGTAAGGCCCCATTCATGTGCAAATTAATTCAGTTATGCTTTGTTTTGTGTTGTGTATGTGTGTGTGTGTGGTTTCTCTCTTTCTCTCTCTCTCTTTCCAGTAAATGAATGGCTCCTCAAGTAGGGAACTAAGCCAAGAAGAATCCCACCTCAGTGAAACACTACGACTGTGAATTGGCGTAACCTAGAATGTTCCCCTTCTTTCTTCTCTCTACTCCCTTCCCCAAGCCTCATTCACTCTTTGGATTGGCCCCTTCTTCATGAAAATTGTCTGCAAAAACCATGGCCGAGGAACGCATCTCTCACACACACTCCTACACACACACACACACACAAGTGCTCACACACACACACACACACACACACACTACACATACTCGCTCATACAACCTCTGTGATGGGGAGTCAGTTTCAGAAACAAAAGCGTCCTTCGTAAGAGGTCTTAAAAGAAAATAACCAGTTAACCCAATTACACTTTTGATACCATTTTCCTGAATTAATAAATCTCCCGATGAGACTTTTCAGCCTTTGTACATACAAGATTCTTCCAAAAGAGAGAGAGAGGAGAAAACAGCTCTGAAGGCATCAACCGGACACTACATCGAGTCCTCTCCGACAGTGTCCCAGGATCCTTTGAGGATGCCGGTGACAGTAAACCAGGACAAAGCTGATCAAGGACACTTATTTCTAGATAATGATTCTTCTGTTTACGCGACGATTTAAAAAAGAAATTAAACAAAGGACAGACACTGAAGAGCTACACATTGTGTATATATATATCACTGCAGACTATAAAGAAATGGAATTATTTCCCTCTTTGTCACATATCTGTAGTAGGATTTGCCAAGATCAGAACTGATCCATTTGCTGTTTCTTGTTTTCCAAAGGTCATACATTGTGTTTGGTTATTGTTAACAGCTCAATAAATGTGTTGAATGAGTTGACTTCATTTTTCCGGCTCGGGTCTGTTCTCCTTCCTAGCAGGCTGAGCCCTGGATCCACGCAGTCCCATTCTTTGGTTTCCCTTTTCCTCCATCTACATGTCCGTTCATTTGCAGCCAGTTTTACTGGGTTTGTGGCAATCAGGAATGCATTTGCTAAGCAAGTATAACTAACTCCACTCCATGGCACCATCATTCATACAAGGTGAGCTTCAGCCTGACGTTGCAGGCGACAGATTTCTTGCGTTTCAAAAACTGCCATCCCCCCTGTGATGCTCCCGTGAAGGAATGCACTTTGCCTTGTAAATTCCCGGGAAAGGGGTGTCTTTCTCTCCAGGTGCAGCCGGATCTCACAAAGTACAAACGAATGCCTTTCTTTTCTTGTTTATAATGGTCCCTCACTGTGTTTGGTTACTGTCAAAAAAATCAATAAATGTGTTTAACAAGTTACCCAGAACCTATGTCTGAGTTTATTGAGAAGGAGGATGCTCCCTGCTGAAGTCTCTGGGTCCTGCCGGGTCCACAGCAATTGCATGCAGCCGGCAGGGCAGCCAGAGCTGCCAGAACAGGCTGTCTGGCCATTCCCAGAGCCAGGTCATTAATACCCTGTTGAGAAAACATATAGACTTAGCTGCTAGAAGGGAAGGCCTGGATGTTCGTTCAGTGACCAAATTAAAAATAACTTTAATCTCTCCTTTCCGTCACGATCTCCAGGAGAGAAAGCAAAGACACGTGGAGTTTGTACAAATGGAAAATTCACAAGCATAACAAAAGCTTCACCAGGTGACAAGGTATACTGACAATGAGAAATTCCAACAGCCAGTTTTTGGGGTTTTTTTGTTGTTTTTTTTGTTTTTGTTTTTGTATTTGAAATCATACACTTAACTGAATTTTCATTTTCACTTTTTGCATCACTATTCCATGACAGCCTTGGCCATGATGGCATCTAGGCCTATTTTGGAGCACTTGCATCTTTCCAGAAAACAAAATACTTACACAGGTTTAGGGCAAACAGGTGGCAGTCTTTTCTTTTTGTGTTTTGCTGCTTCCTTTCTGGTTCAGAAACTTCCTTAATCTGCAATAAATAGCAGGCAGTGTAATGGTTGAATATGAAGAGTGAATCAGCTTTACTCTGCCACTTGTCTCGTGTGCGACCCCAGGCAGGTGGCTTTACTTCTCTGATCATCTGTACATTAGGAATACTAATAAGAGCCTCCACGAGTTATGAGGCCTAACTACTAGATAGTTACTTAAAACAATTAGTACAACACCAGCACTGCTGTCTAAATGGGACCTAGGGAGGGAGCATCTATGTAGCCTACCTACTAGAAGTTTATCTGAATCCTACCTCGCCTCCCTTTACAGGGTTAGCATTAATCACTGTGGGGACACCAGATTGTTGTCACATGGGAGCAGCAGACAGGACAAAGGTACATGCCTGAGGTGTGCTGAGGAAGGAGCACAGGCACAGGTGACAAAGGCAGGCAGGGCCTGGGCATCCTCTGTGACTCAGAGCAAGTCAACCCTGTTCCCTGGAACTGAGCTATTTTCTACAAACATTCTGAACAAGATGACCTCCCACGGCCTTTCCACCCATCATTCCCCCTCTGTGTCTTATTTAGCTCTTCAGTCCAAGAGGAACCAAGAAAATCCCAGGGACTCGCCCCTCCCACCCCAGGGCCCCTGAGCATGAGCAGAATTTCACCTTGACCAAACAGAACTCGAAATGGGGCGAAGGTCCTCCCACCTTCTGGCCAGTCCTAAATGCCTCTTCTCCACATCCAAGGGGATTCATAGGCACCAGGTCCTCAAACCACATGGGAGCAGTGAAGATAGCTGGATTAGTACCTTGCTACAAAAAATAAAAAATAAAAAGAAGTTTTCAAACTACCAAAAATCCCTGGAACTTGGCCTGGTGAAAACATGGAGAAATAAAAATCCACAAATGCACTCAGTCAGGGGGCTCAGGAAGGGGTGGAAGCAGTGCCCCTAAGCTCTGCAACCTGTGCCCACCTGCTAGCTCTGCCAGTCAGAGCCTCAGGATGACAGGGGCATCACTTCCATCCTGGAGAGGGCATCTGCCACAGGGGACAAATACTCGGTCTCTAGGACATGCAGAAGGAGGGGAATTACCCTAGAGAGTTCTGGGAAAATGGAGAAAAAGAGAAAACATGGTATGGACATCCAGGCCCCATCTAAAGGACAAATTTTATGGTTTCCAAGACCATTTGGGGCCATTCAGGGCCTTGTTCCATCTCCCTAGGTACCAGTTTGGTTGCCATGGTGACATCAGGACAACCACAACTCACTGCACTAGGTGGTACAGAACAGCCTGAGGGTGACATGGAACCTGGGGTAGAGCAGGGCTCCAAGAGCCATACCACCCACGTCAGGCGGAGTCCAATGGACCACAAGGTTGACATATGCCAACACCCCCAGGGTGGACCCTTCCTGCTGGACCCCAGAGCACTTGCAGTACATGAGATTAACCCAGGTTTCCTGTCCCAGAAATCCTAAGAGTAGGACTTTCAGGAGCAAAAACTCACACTAACACATTGGGCAACTAGCAGATTGAACCAAAGGAAAGACCTGCCAAGACCCCAGCTGAGGAACCACACTGAGAAAATCCAGCCTGGGTTACACCATTCCTGCAGCATAGACCCTGAGCTAAGCAGTCGGCAGTGCCAACTCATTTCACCCATTCAGTGACCCTAGACACACTCACCACCACTGACCTCATGCGATAAATGCAGAAACTGAACTTCTTAAAGACCAAGCAACAGACACAGGGTTATATAGCTATACATGGTAAAGCAAGATCCAACTCTTTCAAGTCAGTGGTCCTCAACGTGGGGTCCTAACCATTAGCATCACTTGGGGACCAGTTAAAAATGCAAGTTCTTCTATTGATGTTCTGGGATGAGATTCAGTTATCTATGTTTTTAACAACACTCCCCAAGGTGATTCTGATGCACACTCAAGATTCTACATATTAGAATCTCCTTAACATAATGTCCTCCTGGTTCATCCATGTCTTAGCAAACGCCTGGATTCCCCTCATTTCCAAGGCTGAATGATATTCCATTGCTTAGATATGCCACATTTTCTTTATCCATTCTTCTGTCAATGGAAATGTAGATTTTTTCCATGTTTTTACCATTCTAACTAATGTAGCCATGAACACAGTTGTGCAAATATCTCTTCCCAATCCTGATTTCAATCCTTTTGAAATCGGGGATAGCTGAGTCATTAATTTTTTATAGAACCTCCTTACTGTTTTCCATAATGACTATACTAATTTACATTCCTGCCAATATTGTACAAAGTTTCCTTTCTTTTTCCCAACTCCTTGCCAATATTTGTTTTCTTCTCTTGATAACAGTCATCCCAGCAGATGTAAGGTGGTTATCTCCAAAGTTTTCATTCACATTTCCCCAATAATTAGTGATATTGAGCACCTTCTCATATGACTGGCAGTCATTACTTGTGGTCTTTGGAGAAATAACTATTCAGGTCTTTTACCCACATTTTAATCTGATCTTTGCCATTGAGTTGTAGGAAAACCAGACACAACAAATACTACATGATCCCACTTGTATTAGAAATCTAAAGTAGTCAAACTCATAAAAGCAGACTGGAGGTTTCTAGGGGCTGGTGGTAGTTAGTTGTAGTTATAGAAGATGACAAAGTCCTACAGATCCACAGTACAGCACATTACCTGTCATCAACAATACTATATTCTTTACTGAAAAATTGAATACTTCAAAATAAGAAGGTTGACCCTATGTTAAATGTTCTTATCACCAAAAAGACGGGAAAACTTTTGGAAGTGAAGGTCAAGTTCATGCCATTGTTTATGGTGATGGTTGCAAAGATATATACCTATCTTCAATCATTAAGATGTCTATGTTAAATACGTACAGCTTCCTTGCACGTCAATCATATCTCAGTAAAAATATATAACAATAATTTTTTAAACAATAATATCTTGGAAGTCTTTGAACACCTCAGTGCCCAGGTAACACCGCTTACCACCTAAGTCATGAAGTGTGGAGTTGTAGCCAGGCTTCAGTGTTTCGTAGGGATGCAGATGATTCCAACAAACAGCAAAGTGTGGGCCCACACTTCTGTCTAAGGACCTACTCAGAGGAGGGCTCCCTGGGAGGCATGTCCTTGGGAGCCTAGAGGACAGCATTATCTAATGAGCATTCCCTTTTCAGAATCACATCCTGCTCCCTATGCAGATTAACTATTTTGGATCATTTCAGAATGTTCCCCAGCCTCCTTCTCCAAATCTTCTATTAACATATGCAGAGTTTGAATAACAAATCTCTCTTTTTAAATAAAAGAAGTATTAGTATTTGAATAATGGTTCTGCACCAGCCTTCTAAAACCCACCACAGGTCATCTCTCCTAACCACTCTGATTGCAAAGTCTCCAAGATATCAAACCATCATGAACAAATTAAAACAAGTTGTGAGTCAGGAAACCAGGAGTTTGGGAAGATGGAAAGATGGGTAGGTATTAAAAGTCATAAGCATGTTATAGCTCTGCGAGTTCTAACTTTGTGATGTCTTTTCCATCCAGGGCTCATTCCCCCTAACTCTGCAGCCCTGTGACAAGTCCTAGTCCCAGTGATACCCCTGGTTATGGGTGATGAGTACTGATTCCTCAAATGTTGAAGCTTGAACATTACAGAAGCATGCCGAGGCAAGAATATAAAGCAAATTTTATTTAAAGGTAGTACACAGACTTCTCCCGGAGGGAGAGGGAGGCGATGGCTGGTATTCTGGAATCCCAAGAAGAGAAAGCACCCTGCATCTTTTATAGACTAAAGTTTCCTTTGTTCTCCTGCTCTCTCCCTGCTTATCTCTCTCCTTCCTGCCTAGATGACGAGGCCCAGGAGATGCCAGTGAGATGGCAAAAAGGTAAGAAGTAGATGGGCAGGGGAGGGCCAAATGGAGTGATGCAGGCAGGTAACAGCCCAGGGGGCATAAATTAGCAGTTCCCTGTCTGCACCCTTTTGGGAGGGGTAGTAAAGGCAGGTAAACTTGGTGATCAAAGGGTGCTGGAGACAGTGACATTCCATTCTCCCAGGGGCGGTCTCCAACTTCCCAGACTCAGATCAGCCTCCATTTTCTCCATTCAACCCAATTCCCTATTCTACACTAACTGCTTGTCTTATTTTGGCTTCACCAGCCCTCATCATCTCAGGCCTTGACTATATCAATAACCACCCAACAGGGTCTCCTGCCTCCAGTCTCCACATAAGTGAAAGACTCTGGACTAAGGGCACAAAAATGCCCACACTCTTCTCTCAAACAGAGAGAACCTGAGTCCTCCCTAAAGAGAGGTTGCAGGAAGTTTAGGCTGGGCCAGGGAGTGGTTAAAGGGAACTCTGAGACATTTTCTAGGGGCAAGACCAAAGTGCAAAGCTAAGCAGAAAACCCAAAGGGGAAGCACTCCAAACTGATTTGGTGGAGAAATAGGTTCCAGGTACAAAGCATATAGCAAGAGAACAGAACTTAGATGCCAGAGCTGGAGTGGAAGTAGGAATCAGGACCCAGGTGACTTCTTGAGCTGCTTTTCAAGGAGTATCTGAGGCCTTGGCCATGGTCCATGGTGGAGAGAAGGGGTAGTGTCATATCCTGACCCAGACATGGCCAACCACTCCCATCCTGAAGCCAGAATTGACAGGCAGTTAGTATAGAAATCAGGGAATCTGGTCAAATTGAGGAATGAAGTCTGGGAAGTTGGAGACGCCCCTGGGAGATTGGAATGTCAGTGCCTCCAGAGGCATTTTGATCACCAAGGTTACCTGCTTAACTGCCCCTCCCCAAAAGCTGCAGGCAGGGAGTTGCTAATTAATGCCTCCTGGTCCCCCACCTGAATCTCTATGTGGCCCTTCCCCTCTGCCATTTGCACCTCACCTTTTTTGCTGTGTCACCACCACCATATGGACAGGAAGGAGAGATAAGGGTCAAAGGAAGGGGCAGAACAAAAGAAGACCCTAACCTAAAAAAGAGGGAGGGTGCGCTCACTTATGGGGATTCCAGAACATCAGCCATGGCCCCCCTTCTCCCACTTGGGAGAAGTTTGCGTTACTACTTTTAAATAAAGCCTGCTTAACATGCTTGCCTTGGCGTGCTTCTCTGGCATTATACTTCAAAACCGGAGGAAGCAGATCTCGTCACCAGTGTGCGATGGTATCAATCCCACCACTGCAATCAGAGAACATCTCCCAAGACTCACATTTTCAACAGTCCCCAGGAGTT
The DNA here is from genome assembly GCA_020662805.1 of Glaucomys volans. Taxonomy (NCBI): domain Eukaryota; kingdom Metazoa; phylum Chordata; class Mammalia; order Rodentia; family Sciuridae; genus Glaucomys; species Glaucomys volans. Next base: position 670,161 of record JAJEJO010003974.1, on the reverse strand, counting down.
TTCAGGCTAAAGGATCCAATTCTTTACCTTCCTTCATGGGTTCGCAGCAGAGGTCCAGAAATGCCTGTCTCCACCCTGATGCAGGTTATGAATCAGCCACCCAGACTCCTTGCTAATTATTATACTCATATTTTCCAGTCTCCTGTCCTCACTCAGCTTGGATTACTATTCAGGCGAAGGTTAAGGTCACGCCATTTTTAATGGTAAGGGTTGCAAAGGTGTATACTTATCTTCTACTCACATCTTTAAAGAGGACCTGCTCAAATGCCACCTCAGGCTTCCTTGATCCCTGCCAAGGTGTGCTTGAGAGAATTCTTCTGTCCTCTGAGCTGAGACAGCACACTGATTGTGTCTCTAACACTGACTTCATTTGGTACTCTATTAGAAATATGTATAATATATAAAGGCTTCACATGGTTCTTTATTCTCTTTTCTGTGCGTGCCAAGTTGAAGTTCCCTGAAGGCAGAGATGATCTCCCCGTTCATCTTTGCTATCTCTCCCCACTGTGCACAGATAGAGAAGGAAACTATATCGAAATGCCTTGCAACTAGTAGATATTAAAAAAAAAAAAGGTGATATACAGAATTTTCCTATTGGAATGAGAACAGCATTTGATTCCTTTCCATTCAGAATTGAGCTCCTTCTGTGTACCAAGTATGTACCAAGCACAGTTCTGGGTTCTTTTACATATATTATAAATGTGTTATTTTTTTTAGTACATCTAGCAGCTCTGCCAAATAGTTCTTGGCCTCTTTGTAGAGGTTAACAATCAGAGACCTAAAGATACACACCCAGGATCACACAGCTGATGAGTTTTGGAACCAGAAAGTTGTAGCAAAGTCTAGATTACCCGTAGACTTCTCTCTGATGCTAGAAAAAAACTCACATAACATGCTTCTGACTGAGGCCAGAATGGAAGGGTGCTTCCCTTTAAGACTCTAGTCATTTAGTTTTCATCTTTATAATGAACTTGCTATCGTCTGAATATTTATACCCTCCCTAAACCTCAAGGCGATGGTATTAGGAGGCTTAAGTCACAAATAATTATTGTTGAAACTTTCAGAAGCAAGTTGGCTGAGTATGATTGTATAGTCTGCACACTGCACAAGAGGGCCCAGCTGAGAGGAAGACTGAGAACACCTTTTTGCAGACTTTTGGGAAATGGGTAGGTCATACAGATGGAGCCCTCATGAATGGGATCAATGCCCTGATAAAACAGGCCAGAGAGAGACCTCTCACTTCCCACCATGTAAGCACATAGCAAGGAGGCATCATCTGCAAGCCAGAGAGTGGGCCCTCACTAGGCGCTGAATCTGCCTTGATCTTGGACTCCCCCGTCTCCAGAACTGTAGGAAATAAATGTCCATTGTTTACAAAGCATCCAATCTACAGTATTTTGTTATGACAACGTGAACCAAGCAAAGCTCAAGGCACAGGAACTTTGCCAATGGTTCACAGCCCCAGAACAATTAAAGTCTCTGACTTTTCATTCAGGCCATCAGTAGATTTTCTGAAAGCCACTGATGATTCCACTCTGCCATCTGTACTATTGGCCGCCCGTCAGAACTGACTGAGATGCTTACGAAGGGCCCTAGCTACCACTGGTAGTTCTGAAAGTTCTCCAGGTAAGTCTGGATTCAGCCAAGGCAGAAACTCACTGTTGTATGCCAAGGTGTTTTCCAAACAGTTCCAGGTATTTATACTTGACTGCTTGACTCTTGAAAAGATTCTCAAATAGAATGGTAGAATGGAGAGTCAAGAAAAGAACAATTGCTTTAGGGCCCAGGCTGCTAGGTGCTGACACAAGAACCCAGTGGGATGCCAGCAGGATTTCTGGAGCTGAGAAGGAAACTCAACCCTCCCAACCGCAGGTGTAGCATCTCAGGGTTCAGACCAAGTGGGAATTCCAAGGATAATCAATGGTTAACTTCAGGAAAGCCTCCAGAGAATGAAAGAGAGCCAAACGATCACTGTGTCTAAGCATGTCCACCAGAGTGAGTGGCAGCTGTTACCCCTGTCACCAGTCAAGGAGATGAGATGCTTCTGCCTCCTGGGTTTAAGCAAAATGGATATAATCATTTCTGTTCTCGAATCCTAACAGGTTGGGAAAACAAAACCAGCTAAGAGGTGAGAAAAATCTTGGGGAAAGTGATAAACCAATGTCAGGTGGTGCTAATAGAAGGGACACAAATGTTTCTGCCACAGTGAACGAAGATGCCCTGCTGGAAACTGTGCACAACTACGGACCCTGGTGGACCCTGATCCCACAGTCATTGAGTGAGGGCCTACTGCGTGCCAGACACAAGACCTCCTCAGAGAGTTTAGTGTAAAAGGGATGAAGCAGTCCCAATAAGTACATTTGGATTCACCTCCCTGGTACAGATTTCAGAGATAAAAACTGGAACTACATCTGATGAAACGTTTTTGAGAGTTAGGAATTGTGGCTGGAAGGGAAAGACCACCTAGGGAATTGTAGAAGGGAGAAATTAATTCCAATGGAGGCTTCTGGGAAAGAAGACTGTCCTGGGGAATTCACTTGCACTGATAAAGCTCAAAGCATAGTGGGGTGAATCAGGAAGGAGCCCACACTTCAAAGAGGAAATAGCCTGAAGAACAGCCAGGGCGCCAAGGTGGCCAAGGTCACTTGTGCTGTCTGTTGACTCTTCTCTGCAGGAGTTTGATGGGTTCCTTCAGAACCAAGACTGACACAAACTTCCTCCAATTCACTTTGTTTGTTGGACACTGGAGACAGCATGTGGCTCTGGACCAGACACAATGGCCAAAACTGAAGGCTAAATCATGGTTCCTGCCCTCAAGAAGCTTAAAATCCACTTGAAGCAGACAATTAATGAATGTGGGACTCTTGCAATCTATGTGACTGTAAATCACAAAAAATTATTTTTGAAATTGTCAGAAAAACAAATTGGGTGAGTTTAATTGTATAGGCTGCACACTGCACAAAAGGACCCACCTGAGAGGAACACTGAGGACATCTTTTTGTAATTAATTAGCCTACAGGGAATGAAGACTTCTTGTAATTCACACAAAGAGACTGCTTGTGCTCATTGCCACTCAGAGAGCAGCAACTTTAAGAATGATAGGAAATTCAGAAATCAAGAACAAGGTCTTGATTGAAAAGCAGAGTGGGAAGCCTTAGTGAAGTAAGAGGGATTTGAATAAAGCCTTGGCAGGATTGGAATAGGTGGGGAGGCAGATGATATTCCAGACAAGCAGAGAACTGAGGGTATGACCAGCCCAGCAGGTACCCGGGGGAAGATGAGAATTCCCTGGTTTAGTGAAGACCTGATGAAAGTGAACTGAGACACAAAATCAGCTGGATTCAATGATAAGAGACCAGAGCAGGTGGCAGTGTGCAAACCAGAGGGGGTGACAGCGTGCAAAGCAGAAGAATCAGGTGCTCCTGGGTCTGACCAGCATAATCAAATTCAAGCTCTGCAATTCACAGGCTGATGGCCCTTGACAATTCTTTTATGCCTCTAAGATTCCTCATTTAGTGAAAAGCAGAGGAAACTCCCTCACCCTTTTGCAGGTAGATACTCAGAAATAAAATAGGGAGAGGAGGACTTACTATGTGGGGTTTAGAGGAGTTGCCTTAGTAAGAGACGATGGAAACTGTTGTAAGTCTTGAGCAGAATAAGCCATTGCCAGAGGGCTCTGGGGGTACACTGGGTCATAGATCCCAGGGGTCTGCTAAGGGGAGGAAGAAGATGGCTTTAGGTGCTTGCTGGTCAGGTGGGAAGAAACTCAAAACCAAGATCTTCTAAAGTTAGTTCATGTCTGATCTTCCTCCAGACTTCCAAGACTCCATGTGATAAGGGGTCAACCCAGTTGTTCAACCACCTTGTCTGAGAAGAAACATCAGACACCAGCAGCTCAAGGAAATGAATGAGAAATCTGAAAACAAATGAATTCAAAAGGAGATTCCAGGAAGTTCCAGGAGAGGATAACAGTGGTTGCTGATATCCACTAAACACAGACTATGTGCTTGACAGGAACTGATTCCTTTAATCATCACAATGAGTGGGGAACAGATGACCAAGAGGTTGATGTTATTCAACTAGTAAGTAACAAAAAAGAGAGCCTGATCCCAGAGCCTTCCTGACTTACCACTGTCATGGCGCCTTTCAGAAAACACGCTAATAAAAAACACAGCAGAGATGAATGAAGATAAGTAACCAGTATACATGAAAAGAACTGAAAACACGTGCTCAAATACAGGTATGAGCATACTCACAACAGCAAGAAGGTGGAAACAGACTGAACATTCATCAAGGGACAAATGGATAAACGGTGGCATATACACTCAATGGACTAGAGGTCCATCCATGAAAAGGAAAGGACTGCTGATACATGCTACCACCTGGGTGGACCCGAAACGCATTCTGTTCAGTGAAAGAATCTACACAAAAAGCCACAAATGATATGATTTTGTTTATGTGAAATAGGTAAATACAAAGAGACAGAACACAGATGGGTGGTTACCAGAAGTTAGGAAGAAAGGAGAACAGGAGCAATTGCCTAACAGGTAAGGACTTTTCTTTTTAATGATAATGTTTTGGATCTAGGCAGAGGCAGAGGTTGGACAACATTGGGAATGTACTGAATATCAATGGATGTCTCGCTTTAACATGGTGAACTTCATGTTGTGTGGATTGCTCATCAACTCAAAAGGTCAAGATTGGAAACACAAGGGAAGCAAGGCACCTGCTTGAGAGACAGGAAATTACAGGCAAGCAGAGAATACAAATGTTTTAATTCACTTTTCCTTTGCTGTAACCAAAAGACCTGACAAGAACAATGTAAAGAAGGAAAAGTTTATTTTGGCTCAGTGTTTCAGAGGTTCAGTCTGAGATCAGTGGGCTCCACACCTCTGGGCCTAAGGTGAGGCAGAACATCATGGAGGAAGGTCATGGTGGAGGGAAGCAGTTTAGATGTGACAACTAGAAAGGAGAGAGAGAGAGAGAGAGAATGCTCTGCTCACCAGGGACAGAATATAAGCCCCAAAGTCATGCTCCCAGTCACCTACTGCCTCCAGTCACACCCCACCTGGCTACGTTACCACCCAGTTAATCCATATCTGTGGATTAACCCACAGACTAATCATCTCACCTCTGAACCTTCTTGCATTGTCTCACATATGAACTTTTGGGGGACTCCTCATATCTAAACCCTAACAACACATGATCAGCCACTGGCCTGGAGATCACAGCCTTGCTTATGCATCCCACTTGATTAGCAGGGAAAATATGGTGAATAGCCATGTCTGTTGGTCATTGAAAACCTCACATGTTCCAAGCCATGTGTTACGCAGTTTGCTGGTGTAATTCATCCAACATTCCAACAGTCTTATGTGATTAAAAATAAATACTTGTTATCCCCAAGCTCAGTGAACCAAACAGAGATTCAGAGTGTCCAAGTAACTTGCCCAAAAGCCTACTCTTCATAAGTGACAGAACCAGAATTCACACCCAGGTCTCTTGAACTGTTCAGTACTATACCTTATATCCTCATCCCTCTGTCTCCAAATATCAGAGTCCTCCTCACACCTGGGACTGGGAGATCACCACCCTAGACATCCATCTTTAAATCCTTTGGGCAAAAATAGGTGAGCTCCTTCTCCCCTCAGCAGTTTGTCCTAGAACTTCCTGCCTTGAGAGCAGTATGGATTGAGAGTGGGCAGCTCAGAAGTGTCATTTCTGACTTTCTTTCCCAGCCAGAGATGAGCAGAGAGTAGTCTTTGGAACTCAGAGATATTGTTTTGTTTTCTAGTAAAATAAAACAACTGTCAAACCACTTAGGCTACCTTCTGGAGGGTGGCTACAGAATTATTCAGAAAGAAATTTGCATGAAAGAGACCCAAACCAATTATAGTGAGAAGCCTAATATCAGAGAGAATCCATGCTCCTTTCTGCAGTGTCTGAAGTGTGGAAATAACTAAGGATCTGTCAGACACCCAAGTGAAGCAGAGGATGAAAAATGGATAATAAATCTTTTCAAGAGAAACTTGGCACTGACGAGAGAAAATGGTAGAAGCAGCCCGAATCCAGGAATTCAGACAGCCCAACTGCCACTCATGTGCTAAACCACCCAGGCTTTCTGGAAAAGCCAGAGTTGGAAAGGATCAATAACATCAGGGAAAGCTTAATAGGATAGCATAATTTGATGCAAAAGAGGAGATATATGGTGACCCCAGAAGATACCCTAAGAAACAACCACACCTTAGCTCTTGTTTGATTGAGATCAAAGACACAGCTGATTGGGCTGTCATTGAGGACATTCTACAAAAACTAATGACTTTTGGAAAAAAAGAGAGAAAATCATAGGTTGATATTCATAGTACTGAAATCTATAACAACATCAACAGAAGCTGTTTAGCAGAAGCAAGGTAGGGTAAGACCTTCATTTGGGTGGAGAGATTTGTCAAGATTGGGAACTTCTGTGCCAGTTACCCCACCTACCAAAGGTGCAGGCCCTCCCCCAGGCCTGGTTACCCTCATGCTGAAGTGTGGCTACACGACAGGTTATTTAGAAAATTGAGCAGGAATGATCCTGGAAGCTCTGGTTGGAGACTCACCACTTTCTAAAGGAATTTTGATTATTAATAAAAGAAAGAGATGACGGCATTGAACATGGATTCATATCCCAGTGCTTCATCTTACTAGCCTGGTGAACTGGGCATGCCACTTCACTTTCATGAGCTTCGGTCTTCTCACATAAAGGAGTAGGATATCTGTTTCCACTCTTTCTAAGTTTTTTTTCCACTGAGAACACACACATACAGACAGTTCTACACGATGCTTGGAGAAGCTTTCTGAATTCTGACAGCTCATTTATTCTGGGTCCCCTCTGCATTACAGATAATATTCTTCTTCACATAACCTAATTCTTCTTCATATGCCATTTCGAAAGTCTTTCTTGCGTTGTTTCATCTGAAGGTCTCCTCTCCCAGATTATTAGCAACTTGGTGGCTCCCCCACTATGCAGTGATAGAAAAGTTATTTAATTTCTTTGAGCCACAGTGTCCTCTTATGCAAAACAGGGATAATAAATAATAAATATTTATTTAATTTTTAATAAATAATATCTGACTCTCACAATCGTTGAGAGGATTAAACAAGTTAATGTGTGAAAATACTTAGCATTTTAAAAATACGTATCTAGCAAAGTGTTGACCACTTAGAACTAAACAGGTATCATTTCCATCCTTTCCTAAGATTGGAACACCCAAACAGAGCATCTCCTCCCTCATAGATGAATAAAAATTTTTCCCCTGATTTCCTCCATTTGTGGTGTCATCAATAGGTATAGACTAAGCAGTGGCTAGCCAGTGACGGGAAGGAGGAAGATGTATTAGTTAGTGAGGTTAATTAAAACTAGCTGCTGTCATCATCAACACCAAAATCTCAGTCCGTAGCTCCCATAATAAAGATTTATGTCTCTTGTGCATTACAGTTCAATACCAAAGTCAAAGCTTCCCTTGATAGCTCTCCTCTAAGAGAAGAGAACTGAATTCGTACAGCTCAACAGGTGAAAGTTTTATTTTAGAACTCTACGCATGGTCATAATATTTGCAAAGTGAATAAACAATTTCAGATTTTTTTCAAGAATCTATTCTAAGAGAGAATCTGACCAATGGGTGGGTGGGTGACTCAGGGAACCAGTTCCCTTCACGTAGGAGACTGCCATGTCAAACACATAACCACCACTGTCAACTTTGAAGAGAGCTCCTGCTTCTAGCTACCTAGATGGGGAAAACCAGAGAGCTCTGTGTGTGGACAATGACCCAAGAGGTTTTGTTACCAAGCCCAGAAATGCCAAGTGTCATTTCTAGCTACATCTTAGCTGACAGAATGCAGTCATGCTAACTGCAAAAAAAGAAAAAAAAAAAAAACTAAATTTTTTTTTTTAAAAAAAACTAGGAAATAGTAGTTTTGCTGGGACCAAAGAGAAAATGGAAATAGTTGGATGAGCCTGCAGCAATGCCTCCAGTGCAGTCTGGACAGAGACACAGGGAAGGATGCCTGCCCACCCTGCTTGACACATCACCCACTCCATCTCCTGGGACATCAGCCCAGCCAAGGCCTTGCCTGCTCTTGAGAAGCTTTGCTGGCACTTGCTTGGTCACTTGGGGCTTCCCTGGGAAGAAGCTGGGCCTGATAAGCAGGAGGTGAGAATCTCACTCCATCCGCCTGGACCTCCTTCAACCTGTGCAATACCTGGGACAGGGAGACTAGACTCACCTCCCGCAGGCAGGGGCTCCTGGGAACATGAATGTCTCTGAAGGAACAGAAGCCCTTGGCAGACACCTAGCCCTGGACCACTCCATCCTCAAGCCCTAGGACCAAAGTTCCTTACTTCCCCCCGGGTGCTATTGTCTCCTTTTGTCCTTCTAGACCCTTCTTCACCCTGCTCTGTGCCCTAGGAGACTGACCTTGTGAACCCATTAGCAGCCTCTCCGGCTCTCGCTCTCCCATTTGGGAGCAGCCTTAGGGCTTGTCATAAGCAGGAGACCATAGAGGAGGGAGGAGGGGAGGATGGCAAGGTGGAGGGATTTGTTCCCACAGCACTGTCCCTTCGTAGGAGGTTGACAGTGTCTGGACTCTATCACTCCAACAACCAGCCCCCCTGTTGCTGAGAGTTGCTGGAACCACAAGTGTCACTCATCCAATGTGCCAGGCTCCACCACACACCCTTGGTCAAGACGCTCACACTGTGCCTGGGGTTGGGGGCAGGGACACGGCAGCCTCCCCAGGACAACAGCTACATCCCACGCTAAAGTTTCAGAAGCCAAGTGAGAACTGGACCCCCAAGATCAAAAGACCCACAGGCAGCCTGGGGGTCTGCAGGGAAGAATCCTGATTCTAGATCCATGAGAGGCAATGATCTGTTTCACAAATGAGGGTGAACGCCTTGGCCTCTCTGGGCCTCATTTTTCTTATCTGAACATTGTGATAGCACCCTGCCATGAGGACTAAATGAGCAACGTATATGTCAGCTAGCTCCTTCTCCCTCTCCTCCTCCCTCCTTTCCTTCTCCTTCTCTCACTCCTACCTCTCTCTTTAGTTCCTCACCTGTAAGATAAAGGAGGGATTTTTAAAAATAAGATTTAAAGCACACCTTCATAAAATGCACCTTCCACGTGCCTGCAACCCTCAGCATGGTATGGCGGACACAAGGCTTCCATGACCCTGTGTCTTCTTCCAGAGAGGTTAGGACCCCGAAAAGTGGACAGCTAGATTGCCGGCACCTGCAAAGAGCAGGCAGTGGTAAACCAAGGCTAAGCAAGACAGCAACGGAGCAAGAGCAGGCCTAGGCGGTGGAGCGCTCTAGGAGACAGCTGGGACTGTTAATTGCCTATTCACAGCAAGCACCTCATTTTGAACAGCAACTGTCACTGTGTGGCAGGCTGGGCCAGTCGTCCAGTTCTGCCTGGGGCCAAACACTCTTCAGAGTGTAAATGACATTTTCTTACGCTTTTGTCCAAAAACTGAAAAATAATGCAAAAAGGGGGAAGACAACAGTGCTTCACACTCTGGGTTCCAGCAGCAGTGGTGACAGAGCTGACCTGTTGAGGAAGTCTCTGGGAGACCCCCTTCCACGTCCCCAGGGCAGTGTCACTGCCACAGCCCCTCACATGCTGTGGCACTTGTTATTCCCTGCTCACACTTTCCGAGGTCCCCCATTGCCCTAGGAATAAAAATGAAACTCAAGCCATTTAGTCTGGTCCATGAGGACTTTCATCATCTGACCCGCCTACCTGCCCTGCCCCAGGACGCCCAGATGCCCCCATACAGCCTGTGGTCCAGTCACACGTTCCCACAAGGCCTCAAACAAACCCCAGTATTTCAAGCCGTGATGTGTGATTTCCCCTCTGCTTGGCACATCCTTCCCCAACTCGCGCCTCTCACCTGCTTATTAAAAGCTAACTTTAAGTACCACCTCCTGCCAGAAACCCTTCTGACTTCCTCATCTGAACCACCTGCCCCTCCCCCATATGTGTGCCTGTACCACAGGCTCTTTGAACAGGACCTTGCATCTTTGCTTCTCTATCACCCACTGGACTAGCAAATAAATCCCTGGAGGCAAGCGCCATGTCTTATGTGAAATCTGAGCCCCAAGCATGATGCCCAGCACCCGGCGGAGGCCCAATTGATGTGGAATGAATGCAATAAAAAGTGAGTGAGTGATGAGAGAACTACTCAGAGATCACTCATTCATTCAACCTGTCATGTTAAACTCCCAGGCTAAGGGGAGTTGTTAAGAGCGGTGACAGGGAATGGGAGAACAGTGACTGAGATTGGGGGTCTCTGATGTCCTCATGGCTGTGGCATGCCCAGTGCCTGGGAATGTTTCTGTGCAAGGGCATGGGATGCTTAGCTGCTGTGGCAATGCCCTGCATGAGGAGGCTCCGTGCAAGAGTCCTGCCAGCTATAACCTTGATCTCAGGTGCATGGCTCCTGGGAAGAAAGGAACTCTTATGCTAGACAACCATAATGTTTCACCAACTCTGCTTCTCCAGTTCCTGCCTGCCTTACAGTAACTTTAAACAATGGACTTTCTTGAAAGCTACACAGAGCTCCTAACATTGCACTTTGCAACTGTGGATTGCAACTGTGGAAAAGGTATGTAGATGTCCTGGTTTCTGTAACTTTCCTGAATACAAAGAATAATGTGGGGGTGAAGGGGTGAGAGAAGAATGGAGGAATTTTGGATTACATAGAAGGAAATGAGAGGGGGTTGGGGCAGGGGTATGAAAAATGGTGGAATGAGACAGACATCATTACCCTATGCACATGTATGATTAACAAGAATGGTATGAATATACATCATGCACAACCAAAGAAATGAAAAGTTGTACCCCATGCGTGTACAATGAATCAAAATGAAGTCTGTAAAAATTAAAAATAAAAAAAAGAATAATGGTTGCATAGGCTTTAACCTGATAATGAGACATATATAAATAAAGATTGCTGGAGTAACTCTTTAGATCTGCATCTCCATCAGAGAGCAGAGCTCCACCTGATCCCAGCTTAATCTTCAAGATCTGTGTCTGGTGAATCTTTATTTTCCAATCCCCCTTCACCCCTCACTGGACCTGAGAGTTTGGTTGGGCTGGATGTAACAGGAAGTGTTTTGAGTCATGTGCCAGCTAGTGGGTACGCAAGGGATGCCACTCTGGTGAGAGGGAACAGAATAACCAGTCAGCAGTCACAGGAAATCAAGCTGCATCTTAGAGGAAATGGACAGGGTCCGAGCTTGCTGCAATCCTGTGTCCTACATACAGACTTCACTTCACACATTAGGCAACACGGCACTCACCCATGATCCCAAAGCTGATGTGTGGGGAGCCAGATTTCCCACTCAGGTGACCTGATGTCAGGGCCATGTGACAACCTCTATACACAGCCTCCCAACTTGGTGAGATCACCATCACTTGCCCGGTCACAACATACCTGGCTCTGCTTCCTACCCATACTTTTAATGACATGATTCTAACTGACCCCCAGGGTCTCTGCCCTGCACCTGCCCTGCCAGGTCTGTGATTCTCTGAACCAAAGGGCCAGATGGGAGGTTCTCCCATGGAGGCCTTGGGAAGGAACAGCAAAAGCAGGAGTGAGGGACCAGGTAACACACAGAGTGTACCGTGTGAGCCTCCCTGAGCTCAGCGCAGGGAGGAGCCTTTGAGGGAAAAGACGCAGGCTGCCTGGAAAAACACACAGGGAGGTGGGAGTAAAGTTCCAACCAACCCACGTAGAAAGCTGTCCCCAAAGCATCTCTATCTATCCGCATGGCATAAGTCTAGATAAGGACCTACTCAAATTGTTTGTTGTTTCTCAGAGGAAATGTCACCTAGGAGCTGTCAGCCTATGCCTCAGAGAAGCCAGAATTAAAAATACCAGCAGAATTCTTAGACTCATAGACTCCTTGAACATTAGAGTCGAATAATGACAGTTATGATGAAAGCTACAGTTACTACACCTGCCAGGCTCTGGGATAAGCACTTGATAGTTATTCATCTAATTTTCACAACTTTCCCCATCAGTTAGTGTTATCATCCTGATTTTCATGGCTGAACCACCTCAGGATCAGAAAGATTCAATAATTTGTCTAGGGTGTCAAGCTCGGAGGTCACCTCTACGTCTCATCTCAATTCTCAAGCCCTTTCCCCAGGACCAACGCTTTTCTCCCTACAAGCATCACCCTCCTGACTGCTGTTTCAAATAAAGTTTTATTGGAACACAACTTCTTGTAACGTATTCAAGAATTTTGCAAATTGATGTTAAACTGTCAGTGGCTTGAAACCGACTTACATTTACACCATGGAAATTGGCAAACACTGAAAATTAGGGCTTTTCCCCCACTGGAGAGCTGGTTTTACCAGCATATAACTGTCAAAGTAAACAGCTTAGTAGTGGCCAAAGCATCAGGGTCAATAGTTAGTTCCAGGGACTTTGCCTGGGAATAAGATGAATGAAGGAAAAACTCTTTATCATAACGTACTCCATTCTATGAGACGAGGGTTTAAGGGGGGGCAATTTTCCTTTCCTTGAGACTGGGGTTCTTGAAATGTTTTCCCACTCCAATATCAGATAGAACCCAGTCTCTGAATTCCCAGACTCAGATTTCCCAATACCCTGCCTGGCACCCATTCCTCTCCCAACCTCAAAGAAAGCACGTCAGAATGTCACGAGTGCTTGGGAGGCAGGGGGACATTGATAAATGTAATCTTGAGGCTGCTCTCTTTTGCTACGTCCATCATTTGCAAACACTGCTACTTCATTACTACCAACAAATTGGTGGTGACAGACCAGCAAGGAGTCAAGGCCCAGGCTATTGAGAACGGTCACACTAAGCAGCTGACTGTGCCTTATATCTTGTATTCAATCCAGATTCTTCATTTTTCAAGCTGACTTTAAAGCTGAATTACATTCTCTGAATTGATTTGGAAAAGGAGAAAAAAAAAATCATCACCTCAGAGGTGCCACTTGTGATTTCACACCCAGACTTTTTCATAAGAACTCAGTTATTTGCTCATCTATCCATTCAGTAAATGCAGAGCGAGCGCCTCTCACGTCTCCATCCTTCAACTGCCACCAGGGCAGCCCTCAAAAATGCAGGACTGGGCCCCTCCCTTGTCTCCTCAGGCCCTGCTGCAGCTGTCCCCTGCCTGCATGAGAGTTTGAACTTGAGTCTGTCACATAGGGCTCCCGTGGTCTGGCCCAGCACGTTCCAACACCCCTGTGCAGCTTCTGGAATGAGATGTGCTCTGACACCTCAGACTCTTCCTTCAAAAATAATCCAAGAATAGGGCTGGGGATATAGCTCAGTTGGTAGAGTGCTTGCCTAGCAAGCACAAGGCCCTGGGTTCAATCCCCAGCACTGCAGGAAAAAAAAAAAGAAAATCAAGAAACACATGCTCAGAATTAAATGTTTAAAATTTAGAGATTAAAAAAAGAAGTTCCTACTTGTCCTTCACCTCTGACCCTCAATTTTATCCTCCTCCTCAGAGATAACCACACAGCAATATAACAATTTAGGTTTTCTCTTCACAAACTTTTTAGAAATGCACACATATGTGTGTGTGCATGTGTGTGTTGCACATATGAATATAGTACATCAATTTTAAAATAACAAATGAGGTCATATGTTACATACATACTATGTGAAATATACAATGTAATTTTTTTTATTTTAGAATAGGTTTTACAGATCTTCCCCTGTCTGTACATGCGCATCTCTCTGTCTCATGATCCTAAACAATTAAATCTATCTCCACCGTATAAATGTATCAAATTATTTAATCAACTTCCTCTTGACAGACAGTTTGGTAACTTTTTCACAATTGCAAACAATTTTGGAATGAACATCCTTGCACATATTTGTGCACATGGATAAATATTCCTCTAGAACAAATTTCTGAAATTGGAATTTCTGAATGAAAGCATACTCATCTAGAATTGCACTTCCAATTGGACTTTCCAATTACCCCTCATAGAGACTCTACTGACTTATACTTTCTTTATAGATGAATATTCCTATTGCCTCACAATTCCATTTAATCTTAGATTTTATCACCTTTCAATTTTCCTGATCTAGTTTTTAAAATGACATCTAGCTCATTATCACTGAAATTTTTATTTCTCTAATTATTAAAGAATGTATGTAATATTTCAAATATTTATTGTCAGTCTTCTTTTTTTCTTCTTTGAATTATCTGTACTCTTTGTCCACTTATCTCTTGGCTTATCTTTCTTATTGATTGGTAGGAGTTCTTTATATATTGAGAAGAATGCTCTTATGGATGTTAACTCATCACCCCTTTGCTTTGGGGTCAGAGGGCTTGAATGGGAAAAGCATCTCTAATGGATACAGGATTATTTTTCATATACACAAAGAATCCTTACAAACACCTGCTCACCTATGTATCTCCTCCTTTAACAGGTGTAAGCATTGCCCCTTCCTGCCCTTGTGATACAATCACTTAGCAATCAGGGTCTTCCATCCAATAGGGTTGAATGTGGCCCTTCAATCTGTGTCAATGAGATGCTTCAAGTACCTAATATAAATCAAACAAAATTATCCTAAGAAAGTAAACCTCCCTTCACATCAGCTGTAAAATACACATGGTGCATGGTTAAGGATGCACCATGCTGTCTTAAGAAGCATTCCTCCTCTTTCCTCCTCAGTCCTTGATCTCTAGGCATGTACTCCAGAACTCCTCCTCAGTATAGGGATCCAGGGGAAAATTCCAGCTCTGTCTTATGCTTCTAATATGTGGAAAGAGAAGGAAGCCTGAAGCTCCATGTTCAATGTGCTCTTCAGATGAGAGTCAGGAAGGGTCCCTCTCTAGACGTGGCTTTCAAGGCATTAGGCTGTGGGGTGTAGCTAGTCCCCAACATTCCTCCTGAACTGGGTAACTCAGTTCATCTTATATTGCCCCTGATAGCAAACAGCCTCTCTTCTCTTCAAACAGAAATGAGATTTATTAAATCAGATCTCAACTTGGGTCAACCAGTCATCCTAAGGCTGAGTCTCAGCAGAAAAAGAATTAAGGGATAGAGTCACACAGCAGCAAGTTCACAACTTCACCTGCTTGTGAAGTTGACCCGGTCAGCCTTACCTGTGGTGTCAGAAGAAACTGGTTTCTTCTTCTTGGAAAAACACTTTTTTTTACTCACACAGCGCTTCTGACACTAAATGTATGGAGTTTTTTTCACACCAAGCAATTTTCTAACTCTCTGGACACCAACAGAGTATCCAATGATTCAGTTTAATTCTGACACTGTCTACCTGGAGTTGGGGTCAGATGATGCTCAAGGGAAAAGCTCAGTGCCCAAGATGGCCTGCACTTCAGATGCCAATGGCAAGTCCAGGCCTCCAGTCCCCCTCATTTACCTGCTACAAATCACAGGGTCCTACAGCTCCCCTCCTCTGGTTTGATAATTTGGTAGTATGACTCACAGGACACAGGGAAGCATTTGACGTATGTTTACTATGGTTACTGGATTTTCATGAAGAAAGCAACCAGGAACAGCCAGATGGGAGAGATGCGATGGCCAGGTTCTGGGGGAGGACGGTGTGGGAGTGGAGCTCTATGCCTGCCCGGTGCACACAACCCTCCCAGCGCCTCCATGGCCCATCAACTGGAACTCAGCAAATTTTGCTGTGTAAGACTTCTTAGAGATCTTTTTTGTTTTGTTTGTTGGGATGCTGGGAACCAAACCCAGGGTCCCAGCCCCTATTTTAGAGACCTTGGTCTCCAGGCATCCCCCTTTCCCTGGAGGTGAGTGGGGGACTGAAAGTGCCCTCCCTCTGATCACTAGGCCTTGCATGTGGACAGCCCTATCTTGAGGCTACCTAGGGACCTACCTTAAGTCACCCCTTAACTCAGGTCTGATCAAAAGGGGCTCATTATGATTAATGAAAGACACTCCTCTGACTCAATAAACTCTGAAGGTTTTAGGAGTTCTGTTCTTGGAACAAATTAAATATACTTCTTATTGTACTATACTTCTGTTTCCTGGGGAAAAAAAGAAGCAAAGGCAAGCATTAGAGTACCTGGTGATTGTGTTCCTGACATGTCACAGACACCCAGGAAACCTAATGCCCCATCTCTCCTAACTCCTGAATCCTATGTGCATTCCAATACTTATCTTCTTGTTCTACAGCTGTTACCTGTGAGCTTCTTGAGGGTAGGGATGAGGCCATATTCTAATTTTTCAGCCTAGGCATTTGACTGACACTCTGCAGCTATTCCGAAACTGTTCTTGCACTAATGAATGAAGGGATGCTGCCTCCACCCATGGCTGCAAAATTATTCTGTTAGGCCCTGTGCTAAGCACATCACATGCTTCGTGTATTATTTAATCCTCATACCAATGCTATGAGGTTGGCATCGTTATATATATTGGACGACTGGTGAAACTAAGAGTTAAGAGAAATTAAGTGGGTTCCCTAAAATAACACAGTTTATAGTGGCAGACCCCAAAATAATGCCACGGTCTGCCTGAATCCAAAGCCCACTACTCTGAGTCACTGCTCTGCACTGCCTCCAGCTGAAGTCGGGTGCATGGAAAAGCAAGATTGTGACATCATCTTTATGGAGCAAAATATATGACTATACTTTTGTGCTAGTCAACTTTTCATTGCTGTGACAAAAATACCTGACACGAACAACTTAGAGAAGGTCATGATTTCAGAGGTTCAGTCTGTGATCAGCCTACTCCATTGCTCTGGGACCAAGGCAAAGCAGAATATCATGGTGGAAGGGCATGGCAGAAAAAAACTGCTGAGTCATGGCAGCCAGGAAGTAAGAGAGAGAGGAGGAGCCAGGGGACAAGATATAATATATCCCCCGGGGTATGTCCCCAGTGACCATCCTCCTCCAGCCATGCCCCACCAGCCTACGGTTACCACCCAGGACAGCAATCCTTTCAAATTATCAATCCATCAAATGGATCCATCCACTGATTAGTTTACAGCTCTCATAATGGAATCATATCACCTCTGAACATTCCCACACTAACATAGGAAATTTGGGGAACCCTTCATATCCAAACCACAACATTGAATACACAAAATACACTGCACACAAAAATAGGATATTTCAGCTACTCTGAATGATACTGAAATAACTACATACTAATAAGAAAAGTACATATAATATACTATAAAGAGAAAAACAGCCATTTTTAGAACAAGATGTTCCCATCATATGTCTTTAATTATATACAGAAAAATCTAGAAGAAAATACACTAGGGATTAGAGTAATTATCATGGGTCTTGAAGAACTGTCTTCTTTTTTCTATTTTTAGTTGACACACAATAATGGTACATATTTATGAGATACAGTGTGATATTTCAATACATGTATACAAAGTATATTGATCAAATCAGGATAATCAGCATATCCATCATCTCAAACATTTATCATTTTTGTGTTGGGAACATTGAAACTCCCTTATTCTAGCTATTTTTAAGTATATAATAAATTATTGTCAATTATAGGCACTAGTACACTAGAACTTATTTTTTCCTCTCTTTGAACTTATCTATATTTTCTAATGTAGTTGAGTATGAACCACTCTTCCAGTGTAGGGTGCAAATAAGCCATATTTGCACTTATTCATACATCAGGTAATCACTCAAATGTTCTCACATAAGCAAGATGCTCATTTTCTTATGCTTGAGCTTCACCCCCTTCTTGAATGGTCCAAGAATCATCAAGCTTGCTCAGTTCTATTTTCAACTGCTAAGTAAAAAGAAAATTAGAGGATGTCCTCAGTCCACTGGCAGACACTGGTCCATTTTCATGAACCCCGTTGCTGTTAAAAATCAGCCTGCTGTTTCTTTGTTGATTATTACTCTTGCTCTCCCAGATCCTTGTCCAAGCCAAGGGTATCTTTGGATGTCCTTGATGTTCACCCTTTGAGGATCCTCCATAGTCGCTCATCTGAGGTGCTTCTTGCGTGGGTATCCACAGCCGTGGATCCTTAGTTCACATTCACAGGCAGATCATTTTCTCCAGGTTCAGTCACCAACCAAACTCCTGTCTCTCATAACAAGTACCTCTTGGAACCCTTACTCCTCTTTCCAATCAGCACATCTGCCTGGGGCCCACTGCAATCCATCTGGGAGTGTCTGATAACTTTGAACCTCAAAATGGTTTGATCCTTTCTTCCCAGTGGTTCCTTGGGCCCAGTACAAATGGACCCATCTTTTCAAAGCACCAGACAGTATATCAAAGTGTTTCCAGGAAGCAACCTCTGTCAGGTGACCAAAGGCCCTCTCACATCCTTTCTCCATGATGGAGAGGAGCCACTGGGTCTTACTTTTCTATAACCTTCAAAGCCAGTTGATTAACTCTTCCCTGAAGGAAGATCTGCTCCAAGTCTCGTTGTCTGTCCAGCCAGACAAGGCCACCATCTGCACCCAGCAACTTCATAAAGACCTCACAAATGGGTCCCCCATTTGCTACAGCTTGAATATGGTTTATCCCCTCAAAACCTATACTGGAATCTAATTCCCAGTGTGAAGTTTTGAGAGGGTGAAAACTTAATCCAGCTGTGTGTTTAGAGACAGGGCCTTTAGGAGTTGAATAGGATTGAGCAAGGTTATCGGGACAGCATCCTGGCTACTGAATCCTGGCGGTTTATAAAAGAGAGAGTCAGAGGACACGCACACACAACACACACAAATGTGGCACAAATCTCACCACGTGATGCCCTGCACCATCTCCAGACTTGGACAGCAAGAAGGTCAACACCAGAAGCAGCCTCTAGATCTTGAACCTCAAGAACCATGAGCCAAAATAACCCTGTTTTTGTTAAAACACACCCAGTCTATGGTAATATGTGAACAACAGACTAAGTGCATTCCAGTAATTTGTCTACAATGGATGTGTACTGCTTGTTTAAGAAGAAAAAAGTTTGCTTCTTATTAAAATACAATCTTCACTTTGAGTCCCTCACGTTGGGAGTATCTTGACCAAGAAGAGGATGATCCAACTATCAAGTTACACTTCTCTAAAAATGTGAATGGGATCCAAATATGTTCTCCATGATGACTATTTTGAAAACTTTTCTTTCCATTCCTAGCCATATCTGGTCCTCCAACACCTAGTCTAGGCTTAATTTTCTCTCTCTCCACCTTCTTTCCCATCCCCAAACTCTGCTCTCTTGAGTTTCCAAATAAAAAAAGGAAAGAAATGAGCAGGAATGTATGGGATTAGTCATTGTATTCATGTATATATGTATATGTATATATATAAAATATATGTGTATATATATTATGTATATATGTATACATAATATTTATACTACACACACACACATACATACATATGGATTATTCATGGGGCTATGTATCCAGCTACTGGGTGGTAACTGTGGTACCCACATAATAAAAGCATAATTAGACATTAACAAAAGAGCTGCCAATGCTGGGCTAGGTGGTGAGTGGGTTGCCCAATGGAATTTCATAAAGGAAGCATCCACTTTTAGCTCAGACCTCAATTGGCAACTATCTCTTCCCATTCCAGGCAATGGAAATCCTCTTCCCTTTGCAGTACGGGAACTGTCACCACTAACCTGAGCATTCTGGTGAAAAAGAGTCAGAGAAATTGGCGCATGTTCCATCCATGGGAATGGACAGACAGCCAAGTATGCTGGCGCATAGGAGAGAAAAGTGTCATCTTCCATAGAAATCAATGAGGAATGATGGAATTCTTAGAGACTTCTTTTTGAGAAGGTGAGGTTGGTTATTAGGGCTTGTAGTAAGAAGCCAACTTGGGAAGCAGAGGATCCCCAGAACCTTAAGGAAGAAGGATTCATGCCAAGCCATCACCAGCCCTGACTGAGGGAGTCCAGACACCTGCCTCAGCCTTTGGATATCCTTCCAGTTCACTTCTGAAAAGGATGTAGGCTAAGTGATTCCATTATAGAGTGAAGCTTCACGAATTCTTCCTACGCCTCTTGAGCACTTTCTGTTGCTTTGCTTTTTAAAATTACACCTGATACAACCCCAGTACCTATAGTAAGACAAGCCAAAGCAAACAGGATCACATATAGAATGCTTTCTTAATGAAATATAATATGGTTATACAGTCCAATTGTATAAGTTCATTTGTTTCATTGTTGGAAAAATATGTCCAAGCAATATAGAAATTCTGTACCATGGGTTTGGTGGGAGACACCTGTCTACTTCTCACCTTTCTAAAAATCTGTGTGTGGCAGAAACTACTATTTTCCTTCCTCATATCTGGTCTATCTCCTCGTCCTGAATGTTATGGAGAGCAGTAATGTGACAAACTAAAACACAGCATATACTGGAAGGTGGGATTGTCTAATGGCACATAAATGGAAATCACTGGACAGAACTTTTAGGAAAGTTATTTAAAAGGCCTTTGCCTTTGCAACTTCCTCTGATCTGTTACTTGAAATATAAATGTGATGGCTGGAGCTGCAGTGGCCACTTTGAGATTTTGAAGGGGCTTTGAAGGTGAAAGCCATATACATCTTTTCTCTTCTCTTAGTCGATAAGAGAACAGAAAGATGGCAGGATTCTGAGTCCCTGCTAATATGGTGAAGCTAACATATAAGCCCTGAATGACTGACTGGGAAAAAAAAAACATAAACATCTAGATCCTAAGCTACTAATATTTGAATTTCCTGTTTCACGTAGATTTCACTATAATTCATATGCTACATCATCCTTATGATATTAAAAGAAAACAGTGCCCTGAAGATGCAAATTCTTATACTAGCAGGAAACTGATGTTCAGAGATGTGAAATAAAATAGTGCAAAATATTAAAGTTAATAATAAAGTAATAATACAAGAATAACCCCATTTTGCAGATAAGAACAGTGAAACTGAAAAACAGAAAGCAACTCACCCAAGTTCACTCAGCTCCTGAGCAAAATATCCAAGATGAGAGTCAGATTTTCCGTGTCCCAGTTCAGGGTATCACCAACCTATAGTACAACCCACTTCCTCCAGCCATGCTGAATGAAGGGCACTCTGGCAGAGCCAAAAAGAGTATATGATGATACCTTGCACCAAGCCCCCTTTCCCTGTCACTCTCTCCCTCCCAAGGTGACCTCATCAAGAATTCCAAGATGGATTTTTTTTTTTTGGTGCTAATACACAATAAGGTGGGTAGGGGGTGCAGAATAGAAGTTCATTGGATTAGACAAAAGGGAATGAAGGGAAGGGAGTGGGATGGGAATAGGAAATACAATGGAATGAATCAGTCATAACTTTCCTGTGTTGGTAAGTGAATACACGACCAGTGAAACTCCACATCGTATAAAACCACAAGAATGGGATCTAATTAGAAAAAGTTATACTCCATGTATATATACTATGTCAAACTACACTCAACTGTCATGTATACCTGCAAATTTTTTTAATGACAGATTAAAAACATTCAGATTAAAAGTAGAATGGCAATTATCAAGAATGTAAGCAACAATAAATGTTGGCAAGGATGTGGGGGAAAAGATTCACTAATACATTGCTGGTAGGAATACAAATTGGTACAAATACTCTGGAAAGCAGCATGGAGATTCCTCAGAAAACCTAAAATGGAACTACCACTTGACCCTATTATCCCACTCCTCAGTTTATACCCAAAGGACCTAAAATCAGCATACTACAATGACAGACACTTCAGTGTTTATTATCAGCTCAATTCATAATAGCTAAACTATGGAACCAACCTAAGTGCCCTTCAATAGATAAATGGATAAAGAAAATGTGGTTAATATACACTGCGGAATATTACTCAGTCATAAAGAAAATTAAATTATAGCATTTGCTGGTAAATGGATGGAACTGGAGAATGCTATGCTAAGCGAAATAAGCCAATCCCAAAAAACCAAAGATAGAATGTTCTCTCTGATATGTGGATGCTAACCCACAAGAAGGGAGGGGATGATTAGAAGTTCATTGGACTACAAGGAGGGGAATGAAGGGGGGGATTGGAATAGGTAAGATGGTAGAATGAATGGGACATATCTTTCCTATCATATATAAATATATGACTAATGTAACTCCACATCATGTACAACCACAATAATGGGATCCTAATTGGAACAAGTTGTACTTGTTCTATGTATGTATAATATTTCAAAATATACTCTACTATCCTATAAAAATTTTAAAACTAAATAAATATAAAAAGAAGGCAAAAAGAATTCTAAGATGGAATACTATCATTTCTGAAAAGGCACTTTTAAATAAACAACAAATGCACAAATATACAAGAAAAGTAAGATGGCAGAAAATAAAATCACTCTAAAACAGAGGTCAACAAACTAAGATTCCCGAGCCAAATCTAACCCACTGCCTGTTTTTATCAATAAAGTTTTATTGGAACACATTCATGTCCATTCCTCTACATTTGTCTTTGGGAGTTTAATAAAACTCCCAAGGATAGTTCTGGCATCAATCCACCAATCAGAACAGGTGCTGACAGGTGAGCCAAGCAGGCGTGCACCAGCTGGCCCTGGCAGTGGCACAGCGATGCCCAGGGTGGATTTGTGAAAAAGGGGCAAAATCTTTATTATCCAGCCATTACAGAAAAAGCGTGCTGGCCCCTGGTGTACTTTCCACTTGGGTGATGCTCAATAGCAATGACCAGTAACCCAGCAAAGAACCCCCCAGCAAGCTTCAGAAGTGGCCATTAAAAGCCATTACCCACATGATCTCTCCCAGCAACTCCAGCAGGCATAGAGGAAGGAGGTAAGAACACATTCAATGCTTGGGGTTTCTTTTTTTCCCCCAATAAGATAAAAATCACAAACCATTAGAACACAACTAAAGGTCAATGGGACTGTTAAGAGAGAGTGACGATGGGACCAGCTATGAAAGGAACGCTGTCAGGGATATCTGCAAGATCCCCAATGATCAAGCAGCCTCCTTCAGGAACAGCAGCCCATCCAAAGAGCTGGAAAGGTCAGGGAAGACTAGGGCTGATGTGCAAAAGGAAAGAAGGGAAATTGGAAAAGGCAGGGTATTCATAAACGGGGACAGGAGAGACAGATGGACTGTCAAGGAGGGTAAATTGCTCTGAGGATGAGCAATGTGCCCAGAGCTAAGAGAAAATCAAATCCTGGACCCACCACCCGAGGTGGGGAGGGGAATAATAAAGACAAAACTGCAAGGAAAATGATGTACAAATGGTAGTTTTTCCAGAAATAGACTAATAAAATGCAGATGAAACCCATCAAATTGAAAAATGCTCTTCATCACCTGAAATGCAGCAGCAGCATAGTGTGCTAAAAAGTGTGTGGCTGCGGAAGCCAGTT
This sequence comes from Glaucomys volans, assembly GCA_020662805.1. Taxonomy (NCBI): domain Eukaryota; kingdom Metazoa; phylum Chordata; class Mammalia; order Rodentia; family Sciuridae; genus Glaucomys; species Glaucomys volans. The sequence goes on along the minus strand of JAJEJO010003974.1, from coordinate 646,827 downwards.
AGAAAGTTCCATTGCTTCCTAGCACACCCATGTCAAAATGCCCTTTCCCGAGAACAAATCCTGTCCCTGGTCCTGCTTGCCTCACGTGCCTCTCTGCTGGCACCCGAACCTGGACTGATCCTGGTGTTTACATCAGGCGTGATATTCAAAACTCCCAAGGATAGTTCTGGCATCAATCCACCAATCAGAACAGGTGCTGACAGGTGAGCCAGGCAGGTGTGCACCAGCTGACCCTGACGGTGGCACAGCGATGCCCAGGGTGGATTTGTGAAAAAGGGGCAGAGCCTCACTCCAGAATAAGAACTGCTCCCCGTGCACATGTGTGTTAAATGAACTAGAAGAAGATGTGAGTTCCATGTTGGTTATCATGGTGACAATTTTCAGTGTGGACCCAGGAAGGATCCTTCCTTCTTCCTCCAGATTTTGGAGATTATCTGTTTCCCAAGTTGGCTTCTTACCACAGGTCGTAGTATCTAATCTCACCTTCTCAAAGAGAAATCTTTAAGAATGTAATTGTTTTCATCAATTTTCCTGAAAGGTGACTCTCCTCTCCCGTGCTCCATCAAGCACACACAGTATTGTCTGTCTGTTCCCCAAAATGGGAAAGGCTCCTGGTTCTCTGACTCTTTTTCACCAGCATGCCCAGGTTGGTGGCAGCAGTCCCCACACTATGCAAGAAGAGGAGGATTCTCATCGCCTTGAATGGGAAGAGACTTGATGATTGAGGTCTGAGCCGAAAAATGCATGAAACATGTATTGTTGACCTTTCTGGACCTCGGTTTCCTCGCCTGTAGAATGGGTGTAGCAGAATGAAGAAACTATTTTAGCAGCTGAAACATGTTTGGGGTGTTGCCTTATCAGTGAGATAAGAAACCAAATAAAACAAGAGTTTGGTTTTCGGTCAATGTGGTATGGTGAAAAGAACACAGACTGAAAGCCAATACCACAGGCCCGGGTTCAAGTCTGCTCCTGGCATCAACTGTCAGATGTAAGTTCAAGTCTAGGATGGCAGTTCCTCTGGAACTCAGGGACCCCAGAGAATGAGGCTAGACTCTGGGATCCTTTCCACTCCCTGTTGTCAATCCATCTCTACCCAAACAACGTCCTATCATCTGTTTTATATTTTTTTCTGTCCAAGTACAATTTATTAAATAAAAAGGGACCATTAGTTAAGAAAATAAAAACTTTGAAAACCCCCAATAACATTTTTTGCTTCTGTAACTTGATTATTTTTTAAATCATCTTAAAGTATTTTTGTCTGATGAAAATGTAGTAGTTGATGGTAAAATCCAAAGACATCATCAGGAAAAATACGGAGGATCAACCCAGGCATTTACTGGAGAAGAGTAAAAAGATATAAAAGTTTTCCTCTCCCTGTTTCAAAATGGGAATGGGCAGCTGGGGGGAGCACTGGGTTGGTAATGCTCATCATAAGTGGTCTGTGTCCCAGTCTGTTGGGAAATGTTCTCAAATTCACGGACCTTGTCTTCTCAACCCTAAGACTGGGCTGATCTTCCAGAGGCACACGGTCATCCTGAAAGGCAAGGCCATTGGTTTCTTACTGCTGCTCAAATAAATGGCCATAAACTTAGGGACTTGAAACAACACACATTTATTATCTTACACTTTCAGAGGTCAGAGGTCTGCACAGGGGCTCACTGGACAAAAACCAAGGTTCTGGACAGAATCGTTTTTCCTGGAGCATCTGGGGGTGGGGACCTATTCTTTTATTTCCCTGTTTCTAGAAGCTGCTCACAACACCGAGCTCACAGCCTCCTCCATCTTCAAAGGCAGAAATGGTAGTGGTTGGAACCTCTCTTGCATCTACCATGCTGATCCTGACTCTCCTGCCCTTCTCTGTCCCTTGTGTGGACATCATGATTCCACTGGGCCCACCCAGATAATCCCTCCATCCAAGGTCAACCGACGGGCCACCTTCACTCCATTTGCCACCTTCTTCCCCCCTGCCATGTAACATGACATCCTCACAGCTTCTGGAAACAGAACCTTAACATCTCCACAGGGTGGGAAGGAGGAGGACATCATCTGCCTACCACAGGCCATTTACAAGATCTCAGGACCTGCTGGAGCAGGAGGAGGCAGCAGGTGATGGAAGGAAGAAGGGTCATTAGCAGGACACCTCCAAGCATTTGTGACAGGGGAGAAGGAGAAACTGAAAGGACAGATTGGGAGATGAATGTACAGAGCTCTAGTCAAGCAAGCTGGTGTCGGAACTGGAAGTCTTCATCAGAGGTGGGAACAGAGAGATGGACGAGGGTCAGCATAAGGAGATGGCTGGACAAGCAAGAAATCAGGATGGTGCAGAGCTGGTGATGGACACCTGAGTCCCAAAAGCACCAACAGTGCTAACAGCAACTCCCTTTCCTTGAGTGCTTATCACATGCCAAATAGAATACTGAGCACTTGAGACTCTCTCTCAGTCCTAACCATCCCGTGAGCAAGTGGTAACCCCATAGTAACTTCAAATTTTAATCTAAAATGAATTCGTAGAATCAAAAATAAATTTTAAAAAGACATTCTTTAATTCTCAACTTTCATAACTTTTTATTTTAAGGGTTTTTAACCACACTTTCTAATATCAGATAATTGATGAGCACCACACAAGGCACCTTAGGCTACGTGTTTGGAAAATGTTTTCCCAATCGACAGGCATTTTACAGATGTTAATGACACTTCCATTTTCAAAGCATCACCTGGGGAGTGTTGTGCCTGGCGTTACAATCCTGCCTGGGGATGGAGAAACTGCAGACAGAACCTCCGCCCCGAGGTGTCCATCCCTTTTCTCTGTTCACTTCTTTTTTATCCCAGAAGTTGCCCATTCTTCCCTCCAGGTCTCTGAACACTAGGCATAGTATTCAGCTCCCTGGAGTTGCTAGGGGAAAGACAGATGATCATTTAATTTTGTTTTCCAGAGTTTATTGGATGAAAATTCAAATTGGCATTGATTCACCTCCAGCAGAAAATATACCCACAGAATGCTTTGGCATTTGAGGCAAAGGTGGCTTTCCTTCTAATCTAAAGGACAATAGGAAAAGACCTTTCAAGACTGAGTTATGGGTCCTCTGCTCACAGACTCCCACTGAGGCTCTGACAGTCCCTGTCCTTGATGTATCACTTCCATACACAGGCACCCGGTGTCACGGTGAGACTCCTGGCCTAAAAAGATAAGGTGTTCTCCCAAAGGGGTCGCCATACACCTGGCCAACAATAGTTTGTCAGGCTGTAAGAGTTAGAGACCGTATGCAAGGAGAGCACACTTTCTAAAATAAAACCAGATCACAGCGTTCCTCTTTGATCCTCCAGTAACCCTCGGTCACCTAGTGGACTCATCCAAACTACTTAGTAAAGTTCAAAAGTCTGTTCATAACCTGGCCTCTCCAGCCTCAGTTCCAAGTTTTTCTCCAATCGGCAGACAAAGCCTATGCTCTGACCTTACCCAACTGTTCAGTTTCTAAGTGCACCAAGTCCTAAGAGATTTACACATGTGTTCTTTGTTCTGCCTGGAAAACAAATTCTTCACCTCAACCTCCACCATTGGTGGGGCTAACCACTCACTTCTCAACCTCTTAAGACCTCTTAAGACCCTAGCCAGACATGACCTTGCCCATCCATCCATCCATTTGCCTATCATCACATCAGTAGCGTCATATATATATAATATATTTTCACATGAATACATGTAACCCAGAAGCTGAGATGGCAGAGAAGGCACTGCATCTCTCCCTAGCTGTTTCCGCTTCCCTTCAGATCCCTAACTCAATGTCAGGGTTTGAATTTCTCTCCCTCTATGGTTTAGACCCATAGGAGTAGATAAATCTGCAGAGACCAACTTTAGAGTATCTGATTTAAGGACCAGACAGACCAGCTTCCTAATCCTGACCCCTCACCTTATTATTTCATCTTGCATAAATTAATTTACTATTCTGACCCTGGTTGTTCTCTTCCTTTAAATAGGGGTGCTAATGTCTACACTGTAGAAATTTCATGTAAATTAGTTAATAGAGCTTATATAAGGTAACTAGCAGCGTCTAGCACCAGCAGCATTTGGCACATAATGGGTGCTCAATAAATGGTATTATGTGTTCCATATGTGTTTTAGTCAGTTTTTGCGTTGCTGTGATTAAAATACCTGACAAGAACAACTTAGAGGAGGAAAAGTTTATTTGGGGCTCACAGGTCTCAGTCCACAGATGGCCGACTCCATTGCTCTGGGTCCAAGGTGAGGCAGCACATTGTGGGGAAAGGGCCCAGCAGAGAAAGCTGCTCAACTCATCATGGAGTCAGGAAGGGGGGGGTGGGCAACAAGAAAAATAACCCTTCCAGGTCACATCCCCAGTGACTTACCTCCTCTAGTCATGCCCCACCTGCCTACACGTAGACTGAGTGGACTGCCTGTCAATGCACTCAAACTTGGATGGACTGATTAGGTCACAGCTCTTATAATCTAATCATTTCACCTTTGAATATTCCTGCATTAATCCAGGAGTTTGGGGGAGGGCACCTCTTTTCCAAACCATAACAATATGTAACAAATTAAAAGTTCATGTTTTAATAAAAAGGAAAACATACAGCCATTCCATTGTATCCATAGGGGATCTGCTCCAGGATCCAGGCATATTCAATTCTTTTATAAAATACAGTGTAGTATTTGTGTTGATTCAATGCACATCTTCCCATAAACTTTAAATTGGCTCTAGATTACTTACAATACCTAGTACAATGTAAATGCTATGTGCTATGGCTTGGGAATGGTGTGTGCACGTCCTCCGAAGTTTCATATGCTAGAAACTTGGTGATTTTGATGGAATCCAGTGGGAGGTAATAGACCTTTATTAAGGATTAATATTTTTCTTGTATTGAGTGTATTCTTGTTCTCTTAAGAGTGGCTGTTAGAAGCAAAATTGGCACCTCTTCTGAATCTCTCTTGGTTCCTATCTCACCATATGATCTCTTCTCCACAAGTACCCCCACCATTGTGATGCTATCCTCTCTGAGGCCCTCACCAGTGCCATGCTTTGAATCTCCAGATCTCTGAGCTCAATAAACCTCTTTTCTTTATAAATTACCCAATCTCAGGTATTCTGTTGTAGCAACACAAAACAGGCCAAGACACTATGTGAATAGTGGTTATACTGCATTGTTTAGGGAGTACTTACAAGAAAAAAAATGTCTGCAAGTTCAATACAGATGTAATTTTTTTTTAATATGTTTGATCTGTGGTTGGTTGAATCCATGGATGCAGAATGCATTGGTATGGAGAGATGACTGCGATACAACACGTTTCAAACACTTCTTTCAGAAGTGGAGCTGAAATGGTAAAGACGCATACCCCAGGAGAAGTGGGAGAATGAGTGACAGAGCATCTCTAGATGGCTGGTCATTAACTGCCTCTCCTTTATGAAGGGTGTTCAAAATGTCACAACTATAAAAGAGCTCAGAGATCATCCAATCCAACTCCCCAACCTTGTACTTTTCAAGAAGGAATCAAAGACCCAGTGGAACTGCTGTGAAACCTTAGAGTCCAGAAGCGTCAAAGGACAAGGGTGGAAAGTAATTAAGACAAGTTAGCTGCCTCAAACTGGTTTTGGAAGCAGGTGGGGCATAAATAATACATAAAATAAATTAAGAAGATTAATACTTTTCTTCTTAAGAATAGCAGAGACTCCCTGAAGCTGAAAAATCAGAAACCAAGTGAAAAAGACCCTGTAGATGAGAGACAGATATTAAACCACCTTCAATCATAAAAGAAGGGCAATATTCAGATAAGAGGGATGAATCAGAGTAAAACAGTCTTCAAAGGAAGAGCATCGGTGACAAAATGCACCTTATTTATAAGCAGTGACTAGAAATTAATGTGTCCTTTTTTTTAAATAAAGAAAGGCTTTTTAGGAAAGCATGCATGAGTGTAAAGCAGGTCCATTTATTATAAGTTACTGCAAACAGAAAGTTCCCCAAAGTGTTCACATCATTTTTAGAAGAATCTATGTTCCCAAGGCTAGTATTTCACTCCTTAAATGATGTTACTGATGAAATATTTATTTATTCAGCAAATATTTATTGAACACCTATTAAGTACCAGGCACTGTTTGCCCAGGCCCCAGGAATATGCTAGCAAAGAAAACAAAGTCCTGCCAGAGAAGGGAGATGGAGGGTAAGCAAATAAGCAAGATCATCTTTTAGGGAGTGACGGTGGAAAAATGAAACAGGGTGAGGAGGAGGAGAGGAGCTTAGGTGATAAGGAATAGATCCCTGAGGCAAGGCCACAGTTGCGCTGACTGACAGAGGGCTGGAGAAGTGAGGATCTGGGACAGCATTCTGAGCAGAAGAGCCCAAGCTGAAAGGCCCTAAGGAATGAGCTAGGGCTTTGTTCAAGGAACAGAGGAAAACTGAGCGCCACTGGAGGAAAAAAAGCAAAAGGGAGTAGACAGAAAGAAACCAGAAAGGCAGGAAGGGCCCAGCAGGCCAAAGGAAGCAGCTTGAATTTTCTTCCACTTACTGTGGGAAGTTATTTGAGGCTTTAAGCATGAAAGTGAAATAATCTAACTTACATTTTCAACATCGAGTTTTAAAATCATCAATATAATGGGAGTCGATCTCCGATGGGTGATCCTAGAGGAAGATCCTGACACCGGAAAGCAGCAGATGCTCCCCCCGAGTGAGGCCAGAACCTCCTTTTAAGGAACACGTGTATATGACGCGAATAAATCCCAGGGCCACTGGCCCAGTGTCAGTAGGATTCATTCATTCATTCATTTGTTCATTCATCCATTCATTCAACAAATGTTGGAAACTTGGTGCCCGGCTTAGAGCAGTAAGAAAACAAAACGTATCTCCTAATGGGTCTTACGTTTTAGGAGGGAGACAGTCAATAAACCAACACATAAATATTTAATGTTCGTGCTAAAAATTACTACTACAAATATAAAATATAAAATCACATGAAAGAATACCTGGAAATGATATTTTGATTTCTCTCCTTTTAGAGGAAAATTTCCTCTGAGGGATGGAGGTTTGAGCACACGGCTTAGAGTCATGAGCACCTCCAGAGAGGTGACGTCTTAGGCAAGGGAGTAGCAGACACAGAAGCTCTGAAGTGGGACCATGTTATGGCCACCATGTCCCACACACAGCAGAGGCCAGCAAGGCTGAAGCACACGAGCCATGGGGAGAATAGGAGGGCATGTGCTCAGAGGTCAGCTTGGTGTATGGAAGTGACCACTTTCTTCACCACTGCCCTGCTGGTCAACTTGGTCATATATCAAGTGTCCACCAATGGCCTGGGTCCATCCTGGAGCCCGCTGCTCTGTTCCATTGGTCTGTACACCTGACTAGTGCCAGTGTCATTGTGTGAGGATAGAGTCAGGAGACAAAAACCACACCAGCAATTCGAACAGTGAATTTTTAATATGAACAATTATTAATTCGTAAAAGACAGTTAACTATTTAAAAGGATTTAAAGAGACCTCTAAGAAAGACAGAAATAGCAAATGCGAAGAGTAGCTATTTACCCTAGGACTAAGGCGATACCCACACTGGGAACAAACTTGGAAAGGGGTCCTCCACCAAGGCCGAGATGGACACCTCCCTGGAGAGCAAGCAGCTGCAGCCCACTGGGTAGTGATAACATTGACCAGGACCCTGTGGGTCAGAACTGGTCTGCATCCAGCCAGACATGACTGTAGATCTGTAACTGCTTCCTGTGGTGCCCTGGCCCAGGGCTGGCAAGGTAGACGGTGCCCAATGAAGTGTTGGCAGAACGACCTGGAAGGTGAGTACCACTGAGTCTTCCACAAGCTCCCACTGAAACTTTCATACTGTAAAACCAAAGAGAAAAGCACCCCAAAACCTGGACAAGCAGTCCCTCCTTCTGCTCCACCTTGCAATGTCCCTCCAGCACTCTCTAGTGACAAAGTCTAACATTTCACCACTGGGTAACAAAGGTTTCAGGGTCCAGCTCCCCTGTCACAGAGCAGAGCCAAGGCTGGGTTTGGAACTAAGAGTCAATCATTGATAACTGACACAACTACATGATGGAAATTATTTCACTCTATAATGGATTTTGAAATCCTTTAAAATAGGTCTTGAGAAAGTCCTCCACCTTCTTACTCAGGAATGTCTCAGCTATTCCTGACCCTTCTGCATTTCCAAAACAAATTTTGGAATCAGCTTGTGGAGTTAAAAAGAAAAACATTGCCATTTTTACTGAGACTGCCCTGCATATATAAGCATTTGGGAAGTTACCGACTTTTCACAATCTTGGGCCTTTCCTTTCATGAACATATTCTAGCTCTCCACTTATTTGTTTTAAATTTTTACAATTTTTCAATTTTTCAAATTTTACAATTTTTACTCTAAATGAAAAGCTGGACCCCATTTGTGTACAATGAATCAAAATGAAGTCTGTCAAAGTAAAATTAAGATTTTTTTTTTCACATTCTAAACAGAGATTTTGCCAAGACTTTGGAATTATTTCTAGGTGTTTGGTATTTTGGGTTTGTGGCCCTGAGAGAGTATAATTACGATTTTTTTTTTTTTCAACTGCATTCAGCTGGTCAGATGCAGATACAATGTAGAAGGAGAAATTTAATCTGGGGTGGTGGTTGAGAAGAAGGACAGAGGGAAATAGGAGCAAGAAAGTTGCTCCATAGGAAAGCATTTGTACAGGGGGTTAAAATGATGGGCCATGAGATTTTACCTAGGCAATGGGGAAAGTGAGGGCATGGGAAGGGTAAGTGTGAGGTCAGTGAACTGAAGGTCCTGGAGAGTCTGAGAGTTATTAGAATTAGGTATTTGAGGGAGTGAGCTGCAGTGATAGAAGACGGTAGTCCCAGAATATAATGCTTGACATTGTAGCAAGGTCTTAGACCTTTGGCCATCTCATGGAGCTTTCTGCAATGGTTGAAATGTTCTGTCTGCACAATCCAATTTGGTAAGCACTAGTCACACGTGGCTATTGAGCACATGAGTTGTGGCTAGTGCTCCCAAAGGATTCTATTTTTTAATTTTATTTTTAAATTCAAATTTAAATAGCCACATGTGACTAGTGGCCACCATGTTGGGCAGTACAAATTGAGCGTGATGGATGGCTGAATGTGGTGAAGGACAGAATCATCTGAGATGAGGTGGCCAAGGAACTCAGAGGTCAAAACGTTGAGCGGCTCATTCAGGCAGACTTTGAAAATACCAAGAATGACAGCAGGAATGGGGGTGGAAGGAAAGAAGGAAAAGCAGGTGATTTGGTTTTCGGTGCAGGAGCTTAACCAGGAGAACTGAAGAGAAGTGCACCAGGAGGGCAGTGTGGTCTGCAGTGCAGCAGCTGTGTTCTTCAGGGTGAGGAAGGAAGAGTGTTCAGGAAGTGCTAGGGAGGAGCACACAGGACCCTGCCCCACCTCCAGGCCTAGGGGTGAGCAGCAAGCCAGGGAAGGAAATGGCCCACTTTGGGAGCTAAGGGGAGGGCATTTTCAGAGTAAGGAGAGAAAGGACTATTCCAAAGACAGCAAGAGAATACTGAGCAGTTAGCTAACCATAGACCATTGAGTTTCTAAGAACAGGAAGTCTGAGGTCCAGACTGATGAGGTGAGAGTCCAAATGATTCAGGACCATCTGAGACTCTTGAGAGACTTCTAGTAACTGGGGGAAAGTCCTTGTAGTCACTTAGAACAACAACTGTCAGTCATTTTTGACTGGAACTGAAGAAATAGCCATTTAAGTACAGCCATTTTGGAAAACAGCATGACAGTTCTGCAAACAGATTAAAACAGAATCACCATGTTAACTGCAACTGCAATCCCTCTTCTGGTGCACATACCATGGAAGCGAAATTAGTGTACAGAAAAGACATCTGCATTCCCTTGCTCACAAGAGCCAAGAGGTAGACACACCTAAGTGTTGATCAACAGATGAACGGAAAAAGAAAACATGGGGGTGTATGTGTATGAGAGAGAGATTATTCAGTTTTAAAAAAAGAAGGAACTTTCCGATCCTGGTGGCCCACACCTATAATTCCAGTGGTTCTGGAGGCTGAGGCAAGAGGATTGCAAATTCAAGGCCAGACTCAGCAACTTAGGAAGACCCTGTCTCAAAATAAAAAATAAAAAGGGCGGGGAATGTGGCTCAGTGGTAAAACCCCGCTGGGCTCAATCCCCAGTTAAATAAACAAATTGAGTTAAATTAAGGAAATTCTATCATTTGCAATCACATGGATGAATCTAGAGGACATTATGCTAAGTGACATAAACCAGGCACAGAAAGACAAATACTGCATGATCTTGCTTCTGAACCGTTAAACTCAGGAGCAGAGAATAGAATGGTGGTTATCAGAGTGTGGGAGAGGGCAGGACTCAGGGGACATTGATCAAAGTATGCAAAATTTCAGTCGGGAGCATCAACTTCAAGACTTTTATTGTACAACCTAGTGACTATAGTTAAAAACAACATATTGTACAATGCTTAGAGTCTAGGTTTTAAATGTTCTCACAGCAAAAAGCATATGATAAGGATGTGAAGGAATGGGTGTGTAGTAAGATTTAGATTATAGTAGAACAATGAGTACCAAAAGAACATGAGTGAGGCATAAGCATCATTTGCTTCAAAACTTGACACTTCAAATCAGAAATGTATTGCATTTCAAAATTTTATATGCACAGTAGGATTTTTTGAACTCAGAATAAATTTTTTCTTTAAGAATTGAAATTAAAAGCCTACCCATAGGCATGCATATTTATATATATGTACATATACTTATATTTTGCCTAAAATATAGAAATTTTATTTATATGTATATTTCTATACACACATTTAGAAGTTCTTAATTCTAAGTCGATCAGTAGATTTACAGTGATTCAGAAGCCACCTGAAGCTTTAGAAAAAATGTTGAGTGTGCAATATTCTGGCAAGAGCTTCCACAGCTCACAGAAACTGCTCAAAGGATCCACGACCTCAAGAGGATTAAGAAGCCCTGCAACAGAGCACAGGACCAAGAGCCCGAGGTTTAAGTCTCAGCTTGAGTACTTGCTGTATTGACCTTGAGCCAACTACAAAACGTCTTTGTGTCTCCCAGGTCTTCATCTTATGGTGAGAACTGAACCGAAGAATGTGGCACAACATGGTGCCTGGTTAGCACAGCACAGTGACCTGAGCTCCCAGGAACTCCTGGAACAATCCAAACTCCCAGCTCTTGTCTAGGAATATTGTGGAAAATCCTGTGAATTTTTAGTTTGCTGGCCCAGTACCCCAAACGGTCCCTTTCCCAACATTATATGGAGAAGACCAAGACAATGTTGCCTCCCTAGCATGTGCAGCTCTCAATTTTCCAACTTTCCAAGATTTCTAAAGTGAAAAGTCTTAACAGCAGCGAGATGCTTAAGAGTCCTCTTGCTGGTAAACCTCACTGCTGTCACTTCGAGATGCTCCTTTTACATAGAGCTTCCATGCTCAAATTCATCAGGCCATCACCAGAACACCAGTGCTGCACTGCCTCCTGAATGCTGACCCCTCTAAAGGGACCCTGCCCAATTTCACCCATGTGCACTTTGACATGGTAAAAATGAAAGTCGGGACTAAGAGTCCTATCGCCAGGATTTGTCCAAGCAACCTCTTGGCCACCAATTCAACTCCACCCCTACCTATTTTCACCTCCTGTTATTTTCTGATCTTCATTTCATTTCAAATCTTGGTCATTAGATTTGTTTCACTTCTTTAACTACCTACTTAGCATCTGCTAGATCTCTGTACTCTTTGGGGTGTAAATTTGCTTCTTTGCTCCTGATGCCAACAGGGATAAGCAGTGGGGCTGCTTCCTGTCCACTCCCACAGTAGAAATTTTATAAGGCCAACTGCGTCAAGGGTTGGGGTCTAATGCAGTTCTCATGTGTCTCCCCATCTGGGATCCCTGGAGTCAGGCTGAGCTGCTCCCAAGGGAAGTAAACAAGTATCAATGTTCTAGGCACATGCCCAGCAAGGCACTTATTACCAGTGATTGTTTCACATCAAAACTGTATACCAATGGGGGAAAAATTTTTGCAAGGACACCAGGAAACAAAGTCAAGGATGACCACAGAGGTAAGGCATTAGATACAAGAGAAAGTTACAATAGAAAAGGCAGATCAGGAAGGCCACAAGTTGGAGAAAAGTGGAGAAGCTCTATGTCTTAGTGTATGATCCTGAGCTTCTGCAAGCATGTAGGTCCAGGTTATCCCTTGAAAGAACATCAGGTCAACACCGTTCCTCCTTGGAATCAAACTTCTTTTCACTAACCATTGATTCTAAGCATCCATCTTTTCTAAAACTGCCCTGCTTATCCGAGTCAGGGTGGTACACAGGATGTGAACTCCTAACTAGAAAAAAATTTAATTTTTCCTCTGCCATTTAATCACTGAGATGTTAGCCCATTTGCCTCTCATTTTTCCAAGAATCGTTCTGTCAAATTCTCATTAAGATGCAGCAAAACAGAATTCTACTCTTACAGCGGTCAGCTCTGTGAAACCCAATCATCTCCTCCAGTGGAGGACACAGAGCAACCAGGGTGGGGTTGCTTTATTCTGGGATTTTTGTTTTGCTTTTATGGTTTTTGGTATTATTTTTTGCTGCTTTCCTCCGGTACAAAGCAATCTTCAGAGCTTGGTTTGCTTCCAGAAATGAAGTATAAAATAAAATAAAAACAGTAACATAAGAACCTTCTCTTATAGGGTAAATAAAAACTAAAACATGTCACACCTTCTACCTGCTTATGGGGGGACAGGAAGGACATGTCGGCAGTCAGATGAGATGCTAATATCTGGATTTAGAATTAAGAATGGACATATGAGGAGAAACTAACAATTACACAGAGAAGAAAGCAACTGCCTTGACAAGGTGATCAAAATGAACATCATCAGTGAGGGGCAGATGGACACTGGGTACCTCTAAGTGTACCTCCAGAGGGACACAGAATCACTTAGAGAGTATTCAGGGTTGGATCACTCAAAGTTAACTATAGAAAACATCAGAAAAATCTCAAAGCAAGGAACCTTCTATGAAACTCAAAAACTGGACTCTACCTTCACAAATGGCAATATCAAAACTGACAGAGGAAGACTGCAAAACGTTCCAGATTAAAGGAGACTAAAGAAACATGACAACTGAAAGAAATCCTTGATTCTACCCAGGTTCCTGTACTGAAGAGGGGGAAATACTATAAAGGACATTATCAGATCAATCCACAAAAATTGGAATATGCATGGTAAAGTATCTTATTGATGTTAAATTACTGAAGTTGGCATGTAATAAGATATTCCTATTCTTAGGAAATGCATAAAGTATTTATGAGTAAAGAGGCATGAGGTAGGTAGTCTATTATCAGATTTCTCAGAAAAGAATTATGAGTGTATGTGTGTGTTTATGTACACACGAAAGACTAAAAATCATGAAGTAAATGAGCAAAATGTTAACAACAGGTAATCTGGATGTACAGCATATTGATGGTCTTTGGGGTTTTTTTGGTTTTTTGGGTTTTTGGGGGTTTTTTTTGGTACTGGGGATTGAACCCAGCGGCACTCAACCACTGAGTCACATCCCCAGCCCCTTTTTGTATTTGTTTGAGACAGGGTCTCACTGAGTTGCTTAGGGCCTCGCTAAATTGCTGAGGCTGGCTTTGAACTCGCGATCCTCCTGCCTCAGCCTCCCAAGTGCTGGGATTACAGGCATGTGCCACCGTGCCCAGCCTCACCACCGTGCCCGGCCTATTGATGGTCTTTGGACTATTCTATTCCTTACAGTTTTTTGAAACATTTCCAAATAAAATAGGGTGGTTTTTGGTTTTTCATGCTTCATGTTGCTTTGTTCACCCTGAATTTGACATGCAAAAGCCTTAGAGATATTCTTCTCTTAAGATGAACCAAAGCAATAAGAACCCACAAAATTCCAGGATTCGGGAATGCTCACACCAAAGGAAACAGCAGAACCTGTGCTCTCTTCTGCCTCCTTTGTCAATTCAGTGTCTTTATTAATCTACACAGTGAAGCACATACATTAAACAAGATGTTGTCCTGTCCTTAGAGGTTTTTTAATTGTCTCATTCCTCCTTCCATGCCTGGTGAAAGTCCCATGGTCTTCCCAAGACCTCTGAAAATCCTGAGTATCCCCATCCCAGCATCACTTAGCAGGTGACCAAGGAACCCCATTTACCTGGCACCATGGGCCTTCCTGGGATGTGAATTTTCAGTGCTAGGATTGGGAGAGTCCTCAATGGTTGCTCTACATTGCGCTTCTGAGTTTTCTGGCTCCAGATGAAAACCAGGCGTTACTACCATCACCTACAGCGTCTTTCTTCTCTGCCCCTCTGACATAGATCTGAAACTCAGCCCCTTTTCTGTGGTGACTCTCTCCATCTGTCCCATGGTGGAAATGTTCTCTGGAGCACTCAAGGAATAATAGGCACATCAGATCTGACCAGTGATTTTGACTGCTCCCCATTGCTCAGTCCCCTCTCTCCTTTGGTTTCTGGGCTCCCTTCACTCTCTGGCTCTTATTGAAACTCAACTCCTCTCATTTCATTATGATGCAAAAACAAATTTACCTCTGGAACTCATACTCCTGAGTCTCCTTTCACATGATGTCAAACATCTTAATGTGTTTCACGGAACACGGGATCAACTCCATGTGTTTTCTCTTTAGAGGCCAGAACACAGGACATTGATTGTGGATGGTTTGTTTTTCTCTGCCATTTCCTTTTCTCTGTAATACTGAAAAAAATGTTAATATTGTGAAAGAGAATAAAATCCATACTCTATAGTTTGAACTTTGTATATATTTTATTTTATTCTAATTTGTTGAAACTAGCAATTCATGGTTGGTGTACGTGATAACATTATAATATCTCCAATATGTATATTTTAATATATAGTATTCAAAACACTCCTACATACATCACCTCATTTGATTCGTGCATCATCACTAACAGATGGACTGGACAGGTGTGTGATGCTCAGTTAGCGAATTCAAACCCTGAAGCTTAGATAATTGCTGTGACTCACGAGAAAGCAATAGAGATGTGTCTTTGACTCTACAAAGCTGAGGACTCTTGCCACCATTCCACAGCCTCATGTTCATTCTGTATTAACTATAATGCCTAATTAATCAAAAAATTGGTTCCTGAGCCATGCACCATATCAGAAGATTTACCCAACATGACAGAGCAGACCTAAGTGGGTGAGAAGAAATTCCTTCATCTTGTTAAGAAATGCCAGTCTTGCAGGTACAGTCAGGGGCTACAGGAGTCTTTGCATCCAGACTCAGGGCTAATCAGGCCCTGGACAGCCAGTAATTATTCTCTGCTACCCTGGAAGAGTGTGAGAGGCTACCTGGGGCAGGTGTTATCTCCCTTTTGAAGGCCCCTTAGCTCGGTGGAACATCTGCCACTCTTCTCTCCCAGTCCCCACCTCTGCCTCCACTTTCCCAGCAATGTTACAGCTTGAGCAATGTCACAGTTTAATTTGCCTGCAGTTCTTTCAGTGAGCAGGGCCTCTAGCCTTATCTGACAGAGTCAAGGTCCCATTTCACCTCTACTACTCAGACAAGGCTGCCCCTCGCTTTACCCTAACAGCTCCTGTCCTTGATTCTTTCTTTCTGGGCTTACTTGGAAAACAAGACAGATTTCTCTGAGTCCCTTTTTCAGGAGTCAAGATAAGACTTAGGAAGGCAATAGCCAATCAGTGTTGAGTTCTGGGGCCAGACCTATATTCAGTAGTTATTGGGGACAAAAATGGAGTGTCAGCTAATGGACAGCCAAGGATTTTAACCAAAATGATGCATTGGTTTATAGTCTAGAGCAGAACTTCTCAACCTAGCTCTAGTGACATATAGGGTTGGATTATTATTGTGGGGGGACTGTCCTCTGCACTGGACATGTTTAGAAGAAATTATACCCCCTCCCACTAGATACCAATAGCAGCTCCTCAAAATTCTGACAACTAAAACTGTTTCCAAGAATCGCCAAATTCCCTGGGTTGGAAGAGGCAAAATCCCCACCCCTACCCCCTTGAGAACCACTGACTCAGGATATGAGCACAGAGTGGAAAAAGAGAGTCTTAAGATTAGGGTCAGGTAAATGAGGAACGGGGGGGAAAAGAAAGTTGCAATATCAATCAAGTAAGAACTTTTGCCACCATCAAGAGAGAAAGATCCAACCAGGCCGTAATCTATAATCCCAGAGGCTTGGGAGGCTAAGGCAGGAGGATCACAAGTTCAAAGCCAGCCTCAGCAACTTAGTAAGACCCTAAGCAACTCAGCTATGTCTAATAAAATACAAAAAGGAGCTGGGGATTTGGCTCAGTGGTAAAGTGCCCCTGGGTTCAATTCCTGGTCCAAAAAATAAAAAATAAAAAATTTGGAAAGAAAGGCCCCAACCTGACCTTCACAGAGAGCTGGACATGAGCTTGTGGTTGAAGGAACAGAGTCTAAGGGACCTGGACATGTTCAACTAAGACCTTTCTCCTGACAACCCAGCATGGTCAGTGTCAGCACATTAGGCTGACACTCTGCAGCCCACGTCCTGATCTCACACATGGGCTCTCCCCTAACACTGAGTACAGAAGCCCACTTCCCCACCCCCATGATTTACCTCAGGGCAGTAGTGCGGATACATCCACTCTGGGTCAATTCATTGTGTCATTATCCAGGTCCCTATATCATTGGGGAATGATTTGGGCTGTGTGTTAGTCAGGGTTCTCTAGAGGAACAGAATCAACAGGAAGCATCAGTATGAAAGGGGGATTTATTAGATTGGCTTACATGACCAGAAGCTGGATAGCCCACAATGGCCGTCTGCAGGCTGGAGAGCTGGGAGAACCAGCAGCTGCACAGTCCAAGAGGCAGAAGCCCCAGAACAAGAAGGATCAACAGTGCTACCCTAGTCTGAGACCAAGGCTTCTGGAAACTACCTGGAGAATACTGGCAGAGTCCACTTTGGAAGAGTGAAAAAGCAAGAGTCCAATATCCTCAGGCAATAGAAGCATCAATCAAGAACCTGTTCAAGAAGAGTCAGCTTGCATCTGCATCTACTTCCTTGTTCTTCCAACTTTTATTCCTTTCAAACCACCATCCTATTGGGTGCTGCCCATGCTTAGGGAGGGGCTCCACTTCAGTTCACTATCCCACATTCCAGTCTTTCCTAGACATGCCCTCATTGACACACTCAGAAACCTCTTAATCACCAGCATCTCTTAATCCAATCAAGTTGACAATTCAAATTAACTATTACAGGCTGCAAGTAATAGAAAACAGAACACTAGTTTAAAAAAATAAGGATTTTTTTTCCACGTAAGAATTCTTTAGGTGAACAACTGAGAACAGCTTAGTGATCACAGGGCTAATTTCTTGCTGATCTTCTTAGCCTCTCCCATGTGGCTACACACTGGTTGCTTCAGCTCCAGGCAATTGATCCATATGTTCCAGGAAGGAAAAAAACCAGAGAGAGTATCAGCAGTACTCACATTTTTATGAATAAAATCATTTTTAGGAACAACGAAGGCTGAGGAAATGAGTATTTAGCTTTTCCAGCTTCTACAAAGCAGGTGAGCCAAAGAGAAATGGATATTGGATTAGATAAATAATGAAGTCTTCGGGGTGTTGACTTGAATTTTCCCCAGTTGCCACCTCACTACTCTCTAGAGAGAAGGCGGCCACCAAAATAAAAAGCCTAGTGAAATACTAAGACTACTAGTCTAATAAGCCTGGACTGATGATAAATCCTCCTAGAATATTCAGGGAAAAGAGGGCATCACACCAATCAGCCCCCAAAGTGGATATTTCAGTGGAATAACTTACCCTAAGGAGGAAGCAGAAGTTAAGCAAAAGGTGTTGTTGGAAGGGCAGTCCCTTTAGCACAAAGGCAGAGCTCACAGGATGCGTCTCACCACAGTCTCCATGTGTGGGGCAGGAGGACAACGACCCAAGGTCACTTCCTAGATAGATGTCAATGACAAAATCAGAAGAGAAACTCAAACCAGAAGTTTCGAGGTTCAGTCCATGGTGGGCCAACTCCATTGCTCTGGGTCTGAGGTGAGGCGGACCATCATGATAGAAAGGCATGGCAGAGGAAAGCTGCTCAGCTCATGGCAAACAGGAAGCAGAGAGTGAGCAAGCAAGGTGCCAGGGATGAAAATAAGCCTCAAAGGCACACACACACCCCCAGCGACCTGCTTCCTCCAAGCATGTCCCACCTACCTACAGTTACCACTCAGTAATCCATTCAAATTACTAATCCATCAAGTGGATTAATCCACAAAGACACACAGAAACAAAATTTTCCATTCCTCACACACCAAGCTTTTCTCATACCACATCCAACTGATCAGTGCGTTCGTCTCTCTCTTCCAAACCCTACCACAAGCTCTGCTGAGTCTCTGAACTACTTTATCCCCCTGTGCTAAGCACTGTCCAGCTTGTCTAGGCAACTAATACTGTCTTAACTGGTACCCCTGCTTCACTGGTCACCTCTCTCCATTCCATTCTCCACACAATAACCAGCAATCTCCCCACATGTCCATCAGATCACATCTCTCATTCCCCTGCTAACCTCCAGGATTATTCATTTATTATTATTTTAATAATCAAAAGCTGGAAATAATTCCAAGGGCCATTAATAAGTGAATAAGCAAACAAAGCTTGGGTTATCTGTGCATTGAACTACACCATATTAAAAAAAAAAAAAAAAAAAAAAGAGAGAGGAGAGAAAAAAGAAAAAGTCTAGAAAGTACTTACACAGGCTACAACATGGATGAACCTCAAAAAACTCATCAAAGAAGCTAAGGAAAGAAATCAAATGCAAAACACAACACATTATATGATTCCTTCACATGAAATATCCAAGAGGGACAGAGAGTAGATGAAGAGTCCTCAGGAACCAGGATGGAGATAGGAAATGACTGCAAAGAAGCGGGAGAAATTCGGGAGGACAATGGAAGTGTTCCCAAACCAAATTGCAGCAATGATGGCAGATCTCTGAAAATTTACTCAAAGTCATTTAATTGCACCCTTGAAATGGGTGAATTTTATGGTATGTAAGTTATACCTAGATGAAGCTATTTGTTAAATGGGAGACTACCAAGGATATCCCTCATGCTTAGGATAATCTTCTAAAGCACCACAGGCTGCAGCCCTTGCCCACATTTCCGTCCTTGTCATCTTGCCCCATCTCCACTGCTCACTCTCCCTGCTCCATCTCATCTTAGAGACTTTCTCCTCCTGACCTCCAGACTGGCTTCTCCTTGACATTTAGATATTGGCTCCACTGCCACTTCTGAGAGTGGCCTTCCCTGACAACCCAACCCGAAATCCCCACCAACTTCCCACCACCCTGTTTTAATTCTCTGCCTTGATTTATTTCTACCTGACATTTTCCTTGTCGTTTGCTTAACATGTGTCATCACTTGCCAGAATGTTCGTGTGACGTGGAACCTTTGTGATAGGGCCTCCCTAGTCTTATCACACTTTCCACTTAGGGAGAGTATCAGTAGATGTTCACGGAATGGATAAAGGACTGAGTAACTGAGACTATCAGAAACCCATGCTAGTAAAAATTCTGATATCTCCATTTTCCCCAAGGAAGGAAATAGGAGTTTCATGTGCTTGCTTTGAGTTATAGAGATTGTATGTCACACACACACACACACACACACACAACTCCAGATAACTTTTCTTTGACCCAGATGACTGACTCCTGATATCTAAAGAAATGTACTCCTAAAACCACAGAGGAAACTCTGAAATTAAATATGTTATTCGAAAGCACACTGATGCTCTACACAAGGCACATTACATATCAGAAAGCAAACCAATTTCAAATGGCTCTGATACTGAGGAGTTTATTATATATGCACAAACAATCGTCCTTTGGAAATCTAAGGAGTATTCCCCCAACACACACCGGTCCCCGGTACTAGGGATTGAACCCAGCAGTGCTTTCCCACTGAGCTGCATCTCCAGCCCTTTTTATTTTTTTTTTTTATCTTGAGATAGGGTCTCACTAAGTTGCTGAGGCTGATCTCAAACTTGTGATCCTCCTGCCTCAGTTTTTCCAAGTTGCTGGGATTACTGGCATTCTAAGGAGTCATTGAGACAGAAAACAATACTTTCTCCCAGATGCCACGTGGGTCCATTTTAACTTCTCTTGGCTTCTAGCACTGAGCTCCTGGGAGTTTTTCCATTTCCTTTACCATGACTTTGACCCTGAACAAATGGTGGTGTGGGAAGGTCTGTTCGTTTTCATGAAAGTTAAAAGGACAAGTCAGAGGAGTGAGTGCTTGAGTGAGACACCCAGAAGGAGGGAATGGGAGGGACCAGAGCAGAAAGAACTCAGACAGCAGAGGCACGGAGAAGGACTAGCAAGGCTGACGCGGGCAGTTCCAGGTTACTAGTTGTCACTAAGTCCGAATGGCAAAAGAAGCTCACGTGCAAGGGGCGCTGCTTATGAACAGGTGCTGAACCAGTTGAAACTGCAGTTTCTGACCTTGAAGGATTCATAGTCACTCATCAAATCTTACAAATAATTTTTTTTTTCAGTGCTGGGGATCGAACCCAGGGCCTCACACATGCTAGGCAAATGCAGTACCACTGAACCAAGTCCCCAGCCCTGGAACCTAATTTGTACCTACTATCAGGACTCAGGAGAGCCCAGGTAAGTTAGATGAGCTGATGGTAAAAAACAAAAAAACAAACAACAAAATTAAATTAAATTATGATCCAAAAACCTCCTGGGAAATAATTTATCCTACAAAAACAGAGCCAGGAAGACAGTCAGTGGTACTGATGAATCCTGATTGAAAAAGAGACATTTGGCCTAATCATCTGCAAATCTAAATCTGTCCCAGACCAAATCATGTTGTGCCCATTTTTATATGTATAAATAGCAATCATGTATTTCTTTTTGTAAAAAAAAAAATATTTTTCTTTTTAAAACATGATTTGCTGTGTGGGAGGCTATGAAAGTGAGGGAGGGAAGTTCCCCTTGGGACCCGGAAGCCGCCCTCTTGTCCCTGGCGCTGTGCTGTGCTCTCTTCGGAGGCGCCACTTCCGAGTCTGGAAACACAGGTTTCCATTCCAGTCTCAGTGCTCTGCTCCCCAAGCGCCATCCTCCACACTGGTAACAGCAGATGGCCATTCTCATCGCCATGACAGCACTGCCGTCTGTCTGTCCTCTGCAACAATTTGTGAGTCTGGTGTTTTCAACATGTTTGTGCTTGGTTTATAGCAAACCAGAGCCCACAGGAACCCAAACACCAAGATGTCAACATCAGTGACACAGCTCAGCAGAACGGCTCACTGAATAACACACAAGTCACCTCCACGGGAGCCCAGTGTGACTGAGAGGGAATGACGTCCTGTCCACGGCAGGGCTACAGATGGCAGCCACTGGGGGTCCAGAGCCACAAAGCAGCATGATGGACTTCCAGCTAAGTCTAGGATCCAGGATGAGGTACAGACAAGTGAGCCATTCAGGAGAGCAGCGGGTGGTCCAGGAGCCCGTGGTCAGCAAAGAGAAAAGGGTCCAACCTCAGGAGAGTGGTCTAGAGTAGGGGTCAGCAAGCTCTCTATAAGAAGCCGAACAGGAAATACTTTAGTCTTGATGGGCCGTAAGATCTTTGTTCTAACTACTGGGCTCTGCCATTGTAGCATGACAGCACCATGCACAACACGAAAATGAATGTGCATGGGTGTGCCCCAATAGAGCTTTATTTAGGGACATTAAAATTCAAATTTCATGTCACTTTCATGAAATACTATTCTTTTTTTGTTTGTTTGTTTTTTGGTACTGGGGATTGAACCCAGGGTCACTCCACCTCTGAGCCACATCCCCAGCCCTATTTTGTATTTTATTTAGAGACAGGGTCTCACTGAGTTGCTTAGGGCCTCGCTAAGTTGCTGAGGCTGGCTTTGAACTCGCGATCCTCCTGCCTCAGCCTCCCTAGCCGCTGGGATTACAGGCGTGCGCCACCAAGCCCAGCTGAAATATTATTCTTTTAAAGAAATTTGTTCCACCCTTTAAAAATGTAAAACCCATTCTCAGCTCATGAGCCATACAAGAACAGGCAGAAGACCAAATTTGGCTCATGAGCATATTTACCAAGCTTGTCCACAACAGTACCTTCCAATAGAAATATGAGGTGAGCTACCAGTGCAAGCCCTGTAAGTGATTTTCAATTCCTACTAGCCATGTCATTAAAATTTTAAAGAAACTGGTGATTATAGAATTATCCTGAACTCTTTCGTTCCCAGTTTCCTTTAAAATTAGGCTAAGGAATCGTGGGACTGTCATAATGTTTAAATGACTCAGATCGTGGGAAATGGGAAAACGGTGCCGAGCGCATAGCATATCCTCAACAAATTTCATTAATAACCTTTCAACAAAAATAAACAGAATATTAATTTTAATAGAACATTCTATTTAACTCAATACAACCAAAATATTATCGTTTCATACATAATCCACATAAGCAAATTAGAATTGAGACATTTTGCAATCATTTTTTTCCATATTGAATTTTTGAAATCCAGTTTATGTTTTACACTTAAATCTCACATTTCAAGTGTCCAGTAGCCATGTGTAACTAATGGTTACCATGTAGGACAGCACAAATCTAGAGCAAAGATAGATTCAAATATCAAAGGTGAGAGTCAAGCAGTAAAGCAGATCCAGGTAAACCAGGAAGAGAAAGACAGTATCACACAGAAAGCAAAGTCCAAGGTCAAGGAGGTGGACAAGGACCATGGTCCAGGATGTGAAAGAAGATCTGGGCAGCAGAGATAAGTTTCAATAACAACCATTAATTCAGGACCTTCTGGACAAAGTATAATAGGAAACACTTCACATGCATTCTCTCATTTAATCTTGACAATGATCTTGTGAGAAGACCATTCTCACCATCTTGTTAGGAGTTAGACTAAAACAAAGGAAGTGGTATGTTTTAAATCATGCATCTATCTGATCAGTAGTAGGGTGGGATTTGAATCTGTGTCTATTGGCTCCAACACCCATGCACTATTTATTGCACTACCTCATGCAGAGCCAAGATAATAAGGATGCATAAAAGATCACAACCCAGGGCAAGATACTGAGTAATGGTGCACTCGTGGTCCCATCATCCATCCACTTCTCCACCCTCACTGCTCCAGCTCCCTCATCCTCTCTTCACCTCTAACCTGAATTGTGCAGCAATCATCAACCCTAGTCTCCAATCTTCCTAGCTCCAATTTTTCCAGCATTTGATTGACAAAAATAATTGCTTAAAGTCAAATTCTGGACATATTTGACTCAAAACCCTCCACTGCTCCCCTTGGATGCAGAATAAAACCTAGGTTCAGGAAACTCAGATCCTAGTCTATCAGACTTACTCTAATTAGCCCTCTCCAACTTGGAAGCACAGTATTCCAGACCCTGAATGGCCCATCCTATCATGCTGACTTCATAATCCTCAACCTAGAATCCAGAATTTTCTAGAATCCAGGTAACCAGCCATAGCTTCCCTGGCATGATTTCACCCAAACACAACCTATAATTTTTACATCCATGCCATGGGTCACACTGTTCCTTCAATTTCAATTGCCCTTTCCTTCTACTTATTCTTCCCACCACTTCTACTAGCCCAGACCCTGAGTGCCTCAATCACATCCTTTTGTGACCCTTTGCTTCCCTTATCCCTCTGCCGGACTCTCCCGGCATAGTGGTACACTATGTCTGTACCACTTTTATAGCTCTTACCACTTTCCGCTTTGGGTCATACACACATGGGCATACTGTCCTCTCCCTTCTACACCATGAGTTTCTCAAAGAAAGGTACTGTGTCTCCCTATCTCTCATTGCATGTGCCAAAATGTGTCACACGAACAGATTAGGTACCCAGCAAGTCATTTAATTAAAAGATAAATCCATGTTAATTTAGTCAAATTGATCTATCAGGATGCTTAAAATTCTTACCATCTAATTCATTCCCTAAGAATATTCAAGAAATTTTATCTGAAATTGTACTATAGCAACCTAAAGAGATAGAATTAAGTAATATTCAGCAAGATCTCAGCCTGCTGCCCTTAACCCAAAAAGAGAACTATACCACTCATGTTCTTGTATTTGTTTGACTATTAGAAAACTCAATTGAAAATTCCGTGCTCAAGGACAAGAACATCCTTAACCTAGACCTCCAACCTCCTGCTTCTGTTGAGTGATTCAGGTTTTTTTATTCTTGCTTTGTAGGTCAATTTTAAGTATAGTTCATTGAAAGCTGTCTGAAATTCTTTTGGAAGTATGTGTGAAAGGGAGCGGATAAGTCATAAATAAATACCAGGAGTAGGACTTGTTTATAAGCTTTATTATGAGGCATTCTGAGCCCTTAAGCCCACAGGTGTATAGGAAAGTTAAGGATCCAGGATAAAGACGGCTGGAACTAAGCACTAGAGCTAGCACCTGAAGGGGAAACCATCAGCCCAAAACCCACAGCCCAGAAGGACACAGCTCTCAGGCTTGCTTGGGCTGGAGGTGCAACACAGGGGACTCCAACTCAGAGCATGAGATATGGCAGCAGGTGAAAGAATTCAGCAGCAACATAGCCAAAAAATAAATCCCTTAAGTAAAGGGACTGGTGGTCCACCTGATGGTGAGGAGTGAGGAGGAAGAGAATCCAACATGCAGGGGAAGAGTTGCCAAGATGTGGAAGAGGATCAGAGTCCCTGTTAAAGAACAAGAATTTAAAACCAGCCCAAGAATGTGACAGTAGAGATAAGCAGGGAACCAAAGCAGAAGCCACCATGAAGAATGAGCAACAATGGTAAGATTGGAGGGAGGTCACACCTTTGAGAGCCATGGTCACCCAGGCCCTTGATAACCCCTACCTAATAGTCAATGGGCTCAGAGCCACCAATTAGCCAAGAGTTTAAGTGGATATCACTTACCTCTTAGGTTAAAGACTGAAGGCTTCATTCCCTATTGGAAAATGTAATCATCATAAGTTCAAGAATCGGAAGTTCAAGGCTGGCCTCTGAAGTTTAGCAAGGCCCTAAGCAACTTAGCAAGACCCTGTCTCAAAAAATAAAATGAAATAAAAAGGACTGGGGATGTAACTCAGTGGCATTGCACCCCTGGGTTTAATCCACTGAAAAAAAAAAAAAAGATACCATGGGTCAGATTTAATGAGAGTCAGTGGGCAGGAAACCTCCAAAGAAGAAACCAAGAGCCAGAGAAGATAACTGTACCGGCAGGGAATAATATGGAGTTCAGAACACCAGGCCGTTAGAAAGCATTCTGCCAAGATGGCAACCTCACCATTTGGTCAAGTCAACTCAAGTAACAATGAGAAAAACACAAGATGGTAAGGGAATAAATAGCACTTCCTCCCTGACCACTCTGATGCACTTTCCTTTCTCCAATTTACAACAGGCATTGTGGTCCCCGTTTTAGAAGTGAGGAACTGTGCATATATGCCCAAATCATCCAGCTATCAGGAGCCAAAATTTAAACCCAAGTCCCTCAGACTTGGTGGGTTCTTCCCACAGACTGGGCGACCAACCCACAAGAGGGATAAAAAGTTATTGAAACTACTGGAGCTCAATAAAGACCCCATGCAGCACTGGGCTGAGGTACAGAGTCTCCAAGTGAGATCATCAGGCACCTGCTCTGGAGCTGAGGGACTGGGTGATTTGGGATGGAGAGCACATATCCTAGAGAGAGGTCTCATAGGAGAGCTACACTGACACCCAGAGAGAGAAGTCCCAGGCCCCAGGGCCCTCCGTCGTTTCAGTTCATGGAGAAGACCACCAAAGGGCTCTGCAGCAAGAGTGCAAGGTCAAGAGCACCATTACTCCCACCTTGACACTGCGGCCAGGCTGACCACCAAGGGCTCCATTCCAGACAATTATACCTGCTAAGAGCACAGGATGCCTCAGGCGGCCCTGCCTGACCTGGCATTTCTCCTGAATTGCCAACCCTTGCTTTTTACCTCTTTCAGAAGCTGACTCAGCTTTTCAAGCCATACATGGCATTTGGGGTCTCTTGGATTCTCACATACTGAGAATTTTCTCTGTGCAAGTGTTGTGGTAGACTCCCGGTTCCCCATCCAAAGAGAAGGAAGAAATACACAGTATCAACCACATGACAAATGTGCTGAGGACTTCTAAAGAGTCTCTTCGGGCTCCAGAAGGAGGGCTGCTGTGGCAGAGGCAGCTGTTGCTGGTCGTTCTTTATTCCTTTGGGCCTGGTGGCCAGAGCCATGGCTGCAGGGGATGTGAAGGGCAGTGAGGATGGAACACGCTGAGATATTTTAAAATAAAATAAACATTTAAAAATTAAAAAAAAAAAAACAAGCCAGGCACAGTGACACAAGTCTGTAATCCCAGCAACTTGGAAAGTTGAGGCGGGAGGATCACAAGTTCAAGGCCAGCCTCAGTAACTTAGCAAGACCCTGTCTCAAAATTGTTAGCACAAAAAGACCAGGCAGGACGCAAACCTCAAGAGCCATCTCAGCTGTTTATTCAGGAACGGGGTTGCAGGGATGAAATGGCATCAGTGGACCCAATTTCCTGGTGGAAAATGAGCCACTGAATGAAGAAAGCACCTGGGTTTATATAGGTTATTTTTGAGGGGCAGCCTAGTGAGCACTCAGGAAACAGATTTGTGAGAATTTAAAAATTTGTTCTTACTGGGGATATTTTTACTTGGAGAAGAATGGAGGGTCTGGGGTCAGCATTCAGTGTTTATCTCTTTCCCTTCAGGGTCCCATTGTATCGTCACTGGGAAAGGATTTATTTAGGGAAGAATCGTAGCTTTGGCTTCCTTTCCAGGGACTATTTTGTTACTGAGAAGGAATGCACTGAGGAAACCATCAAAGTATGGCTTCTTTTTCACTCCTTTTTCTCAGGCCTCACTGTATTGGGATTTTTAATTTCCCATATCTAATAAAAATTTTAAAAGGACTGGGAATGTGGTTTAGTGGTAAAACACCCTGGGTTCAATCCCCAGAATAAATAAATAAATAAATAAATAAATAAATAAATAAATAAGAAATCTGTAGAAGTCATGGCTAAAAGTGGGGGGAGTAATGGGGGGGCTTCACACCTTCGCCTTCTATAGCCCTTGGAGTCCTATCACCTAGAAGGTTCTGGGAAGTCAGTACCCCTTCATGGCCACTGACACCCTCTGCCTTGTGCCATGGATGCCCCTCCTTTCTGCAAGAATGTATTTAAATCAACTGCAGCCCATGAGACCATGAGATCGTTGCCCCAGTCCTTGTCCCCATACTCCTTTGTTCCCATGGAGATGGTGGAGAGAGCCTTCTGTCACCAGGATCAGGACAATGTTGCTACATTCCCAAGAAGGGGTCTCACTGTGTCTGCTCTTCCCTAAGGAACCCAAGGTGAGCTCCTCTCTGAAACAGGTCTGGAGGACATGGGAGTGGCATCACATGTGCCACACCCAAACTCTCTCCATGAATCATAGGCTCACCCCTCAGGACAAAATGATACTCAACTTCAAGGAAAAATTCTAGCCTGTGCCCAGAACTTCTCCCAGGCACATTTTGTTATATTTCTGCTTTTCTTTTGTTTTGTTTGCTAGAAAGACTTGATTTTGTTTTCTTAAGATTCAAGCACTGGTTTCAAAGGACTCTTCTAGAATATTCCAAGAGGTCTATGAAATGGCCAGGTAAGTAGTATTTCTCAAACATAATCCACTGAGCCAAAATACCCAGTGGAGTGACTGGATTAGAATCACATCCCTTAAAATCCCACTGTGTTCAGATAGACACACTGAAATCATCATATGTTTATGATTATGTAAAGAAAAATCTAGACATTAGATCTCGAAATCAGTGAAAGGCAATTTCCTCTTCAAATTTGGAACTGCAGCACTGTTCAAGCCAGAAGCCAGGAGAACTCTGGCCAGCAAGCTGTCCTAGGACCCGTGGCCATGGCGATGCAGAACTAAGGCTGCAAATGGACCTTTGTATGTTGCTGAATGAGGAACCTGGGACAGGCCCTGAGTAAAGTGTCACATGGGAGGACCAGAGCTAGTTGGTCCCAAATGACCTTAAACATGAGGGTTAAGGGTTCCCTGCTTCACACAGAACTGACTTGAAAGCATTTCCTTTTCATACCTATTCCAATACACAGCTTTGTTTCAGAGCTGCCCTGAGAGAGGTCGGGGGCTGGGAGGACATTGGGGCAGGGGCATATGAGATAATATATGCCCCTAGAGTTCACCTTGATTGATACTAATTGAATTCTAATTGCAGCCATCCATCCAGGCCCCAAGTGCACCTGAAGGAAACTTCAATATCCGGAAGCTACACCCCAGAGAGCTTGCAAGCCTCTCTCCCAGTGCACAATTCTACCAAGTACATTATTTGTCTATTAAACCCTGATACAACTTTAGAGACTCCACAGATCACCCTGCTAAAGATAAAAAGAGCACATGCTGTATTTTGGGCTGCCCTACAAAGCTGGATTTTGACCTGATAAGACTATGACAGTTCATTTAGCAGCATTGCCATACACCATGCTAATTAGAACTCGGGGACTCTTAGAATCACTGGATTATGCACTTTCCTCCCAAGCCTTCCAGTGTTGTGGTCCAAATCCTTATGAAATTTGTATTCAGTGAATAAAGAGGGACAAAAAAGAGATGGAGAATGGAGGGGAGTAGGTAGAGGTGAATAGGAATTTCATATTGCATCCATGGGTAAACAAGCCCTTCAGATATCTTTTGTTCATGCATTCCACAAGTATTTACTGAACCCCAGTATGTGCAAGGGATTGATTATTCTAGATCCCAAGGATACAACCTCTCAGAACTATATATTTTACTGGAGGGAAGCCAAACACATGCAAATGAATAAATAAAATACTTCCAGGTGTTAAGTGGAATCACAAAAACAAGGTAGTGTAGTAAGATGAAGAGCAGATTGGAGAAAGAAAGTTAGCCAGGGTTGGTGGAAAAGGCCTCTCTCAGGAAGTGGTATTTAAGAATCCAAAGATAAGAAAAAGACCCATAAGCAGATTTGAGGAAGAGGATTCCAGGACTCACCACCAGGATAAATAAAGAACTTGGCATGTCAGAGTCAGAAAGCAAGCCAGTGTGAGTGAACAAGGAGAAAGCAGAGACAGACAAGGCTGGCAAGGCAAGCGGGGACCAGATCTCATAGGTCCTTGTAGGTCATGAGACAGAATGTGTGCGGCGGAGGGAGGGGATCCTAAATGGAACCCATTCCCTTAATTGGAAAGTGTCATGATCTAATTTCTGCTTTGGAATGACCCTTCTGGCTGCTCTGGGGAAGATGGATGGGGGAAGAAGAGGAAGAGAGCTGAGAGATCAGTTAGGAAAGTGTTGCAAGGGTCCACCAAGAAATAAGGATGACTCGTACTGGGTAGGAGCAGAGAGATGAAAAAACCTGGAAACAGAGACCATGGATGTACTGATAGATTGGAGAGAGAAAATTCCAAAGCTCAGGGTTCAAGCCTGAGCTTTGGGCTAGACAGAGCTCTCTTCCCTAAGGTGCCTCCTCTCTCTGTCACATCACTGCTTGATTCCTTCTTAACACAGATTTCTCTTAGAAATTTTCTTATTTAAATCTTGTATCTTTTTTATTGTCTGTGCAAATTAAGCTCCAGGAACAACCTTGTCAGAGATACTGGGGAAGTGTCCTGACCTGATTTAAGGCTGACAGCTCTATTGGATTCCTGCGTGGGATCCTGTCTCGCCTCTTCAGGCACTGGCTTCTATGTGACTGCTGCCTTGCCATCAATGGGGTCATATCCACCAGCACACAAACATGCCATTGTGTCACTCATCCTCACGGCAAAATGAAAGATCCACGTCCCCCTTGGCCCCACACCCCTCCAGCTCTTACCCCATTTCTCTGCTTCTTTTCCTAAAAATGCAGAGAGGTCCATACTCACTGTCTCAAGTTCCTCTTCTCCTATTTTCCCCTCTTTGTTCCTCAGTTGGGTGGCCACCTCCACTGCTCCATGGAAACTCCCTTTAATAAGATCATCTGCGACCACATTCTGCTAAAACCAATGGTCAATTCTCAGAGGTAACTTTCCCAAACCTCTCACGAGCATTTGGCAGAACTAACCACTTGCTCCAGGTCTCTCCTCAAGCACCACCCCATTTCTCCTCTTCTTCATCTTGCTCTGTCTCCTGAAGTCAGTAAGGCCTTGGTAACAGCTCTGTGCCCTTTGCCCTATTCCCAACCTCTGATAGAAACCCTCTGCTCCAGCCCAGGTGAAAAATAGTTTGAAAAGCCAATATTCCTCAAGCGCCTCTGATCTCCTGGAAACTTTGCAACTAGTCTCTTGTTAAATTCTACTTTAATCCTTGCAAAAACCCCCCACCAGGTAAATGTTAGCCCCATTTTATGGACAACAATACTGAAGCTCAAGGAGCCTAAATGGAACTCCAGTCACTGTCAGAGTCTAGCCACCAGTGACTGTCAAAGCTGGTATCTGCAGCCACCTCATTCCAGATTCCTCACCTTCCCAACATCCCATTTGCATGTATAATAGAAGGAACAGGGTGGGGAGGCATGGGAGAAGGTGAAATTTTTTTTTTTTAGCTTGAAATTTCTCAAGCTAAAAAAAAAAATTCCCTCTCCACATTCCTCCTACTGAACCAAGTATCTCACTGCCATTATAATCCTAAATTAAAGATTTTTACCCTCCTGGAAACCATTCCCTTTCCAATTCTGTTTCTCAATCTACGTCTTTCATATCCTCTGGTCCTATTTACCTGGCAGGAGAGTCACGTACAGATTGGCACTTAGTAGGTGCTCATTGTGGCTATATCACCACTATTGTTCTTATTCCCTGGCCTTTCTTCTTATCATCATTAGTAGTAGGGGATCAGTTGCTAAAGGTTGTCTCAGATGTGGTTCTCTTTGTCCTGCCTCTCTTCATCCCAAGACACATGGACCACAACAAAAAAGCACACAATGTAGATAGTGCTCACTTGTACGCAGGTCACCAAACCTGGCTGTGGACTGCAATCTTGTAAGGCTCATTCATAATGCAAAGGTACAAGGAATTCC
Source organism: Glaucomys volans (assembly GCA_020662805.1). Taxonomy (NCBI): domain Eukaryota; kingdom Metazoa; phylum Chordata; class Mammalia; order Rodentia; family Sciuridae; genus Glaucomys; species Glaucomys volans. Next base: position 615,763 of record JAJEJO010003974.1, on the reverse strand, counting down.
ATCCACATCGCGGCTTTCCATTTTCCCTAGCTCATTGCTCGGAGTCACACATTATAAATCGTCTTTTATGTTATCTCTCTATTCCAGTAAACCCTTCCCCTCATCCTTTCACCCTGCCCAGAGCCCGGGCGCCGGGGCTGCCTGCAGCATCCCGCCAGAACCGAATGGGCTGCTCTTTGTACAGCTATCGATCCCTATAAACTACTTTATTAGTGGTCATTATTATTCTGTTTCTAATCACTGCTTTAATTAAAGTTTTATCATCCACATTAAAGAGGGTGTACGGCTTTTAATAGGCTGGATGGTTTCCTCTCAACCGTGAAGCATCCCCGTGAAATCAGCCAATAGACTCTTGGTTTCAAGGACTTTCTGAAGCCCATCTCCCTTCAGGATACAGGTGTGAGGTTTAAGAGCAAGAGTGGAGGCATCACGGATGGAGTCCCCTCCTGGGTGGCCCCTTTGTCTCCCCAGTACAGGACCCACCCAGATGGGAAGCACCAAACTCAGTGAGTGGTCCCTCCATTAGAACTCTCTAGTCACAATTATTAGAAGTATTTGCCTCACTTGAATGGTCTGTAAATTCAAAAGGGGATATTGATCAAGACTCCAAAATCTCCTTCAAGTCCCATTTCTTATAATACCCACTTTAGCAAAATCTCCTCCTCTTAAGGGAGTCCTCCACTCACTCAAGGACCAAAATAATACACAGAAGCAATCGCTTCTCTGACTGAACTTAGATCCAAATAAAATCGTTTGCTGATGCATCTGCCCCTGCAGGCTCCCTAATCCTCTTCCCCCACACTAAACTGAGTTCTTTGAAGAGAAGGGCATGCCTTAGTCAATTTTGTATCTGTAACACTAAGCCCAGTGCCTAGAACACAATAGGTCTTCAAAGGAGCTGAAATGGAGTTGCTGACTCTATCCAGGAGGCCAAGGCTCCAGTGGAGAGCAAAATAGAATCAACATGAAGACTGCCCTGCAGGACTTCTTTCCTTTTTATTTCTCCAAGAGTAAGTGGGAGAGTGTGCCAGGAGCAGCTTTGTTCCCAGTATCAAAAGATGGAAGCAACCTGTGAGCGGATAAACAAACTGTGGTATGTATGTGCAATGGAACCATTAAAACACCTTAAAAGGGAAGGAAATTCTAACACATGCTGCAACACATGCCCTAACCCTTGAGGGCATTATATTAAATATAGTGAGCTGGTCACAAAAGGACTGAGATTCCACTTACAAAAGGTATCCAGGGTAGTCGGACTCTAAAGACAAAGAGTTGAATGGTGAATGTTGGGGTAGGGGAGGGGGGCCAGGGGGGTTATTGTAGAATAAGTTTCTGTTGGGAAGGTGAAATTTTTCTGGAGATGGATGATGGTGATATTTGCACAATAATGTGAATGTACTTAATGCCACCAAACTGTACAAAAAATTGGTTAAAATGGGCAATTTTAGGTTCTGCATCTTTAACAATTTAAAACAAAGCAGGAGAGGGTCCTCGGTTCTTGACGGACGAGGCGAGATCATGCTTTTGCAGTTAGCCAGATGTCTTCAAAATCTCACCCTAGGGTGTCAGGAGGACTAACCACACCAACAGACACAAGCGAGTCACATTCATCTTTCCTCAGTAGACTCTAAGTGTCTACTATGTGCTAAGAACCAGAACTACAAAGATAGACTGCACACCTTGCGCAAGGGAGAGCTTCAGGGAGCTGCCAAATCCTCTGGGTCCACATGACATTGCCTTCCTCTAGTTTTACCATGCCGTCACGTGGGCTTTTCAAGAGATGAGGAGAATGTCCCTCACCCAAGTTCCTGTCATCCTTCATCACTGTGCTTGATGTCATTCTGCTCACCAATCCCTTGAGATTCTAGTGCAAACCAGCCTTTTGCCTCCAACTGACATCTTCTCTCGTCCCAGGAGGTTTGCAATGGGTCAAGAGGCCACCCTGAAAACAAACACCATCTCCCTTCTCCACAGGGTAAGGACTTGCCTTGGGCACAATTGCAAGGGGGTGCCCAAAAACTCAGTAACCAAAGCAAATGGCATTTTCATACAGCACTTTTTAAATTCAAAAATGAAGACAATATATCAAAAAATTTTGGTGCCCCTTTAATTTTGTGCCCTCTTTACGGGCTTCACTTACCTCACCTTAGTCCCAGCCCTTTTCTCCATGTCACTCTCCCCCCTCAGCATCCAGCACCTCAAACCTCCTTCTCTCAGACCTGTAGCAGCTCCTCACAACAGATAAATAGGGACCCACCTGATCATCACAGAGAATTCAGTCTGAACCATTCCAGGCTCATCACTCTGGGAGCAGGGGAGTGTACCATCTATTATGGACCAAATGTTCGTGTTCCCTCAAAATTCATACATTGGAATCCTAACCCCCAATGTGAGAAGGTTAGGAGGTGTGACCTTTGAAAGCTGATCATGTTATGAGGGTGACGCCCTCATGAACAGGGTGAGTGTCCTTATGAGAAGAGTTTCTGCCAGGACTGGTGGCACATGCCTGTAATCCCAGCATTTCGGGAGGCTGAGGCAGGAGGATTGAAAGTTCAAGGCCAGCCTCAGCAACTTGGCAAGACCCTAAGCAATTTAGGGAGACCCTGTCTCAAATTTTAATTCTTTTTTTTTTTAAAAAAAGGGGCTGGGGATGTGACTTAAACACTCCCAGGTTCAATTCCTAGTGCCAAAAAAGAAAAAAAAAAGAGAGAGAGAGAAAAAAGAGCTTACTCCTACCATGTGAGAATGCAAGGAGAGGTCAACTGTCTACAACCCAGAAGATGGTCTGCACCAGATCCTGACTATGCTGGTGACCTGATCTTGAACTTGGAGCCTCCAGAACCACCCAGTCCATGGCAGTTTGTCACCACAGCCTGAAGTGGGGAAGGCAGCACCTCTCTGCATTCTCCAGCCATCTCTCCCTTGCTGGCAAGCTCTCGAGGCAGGGTCTGTGTTTTCTTCATTGCATCTGCATTCCTAGCCTGGCACACACCTGGAACCCAGCAAGTTCTCCATCAGTGTTGTCAAACTCACTTTAACTCCTCTGAGTCCCTATGAGCATCTACAAGTAAGTACACTCACTTTCACATTCTGACTCTCATTTGCCTCCATAGCAATTTATAGTTTTCTTTTTTTTTTTTCTTTCCCCAATGCAGGTTTCTTGGAGAGGTTAAGCTGCTTTTTAATCAAATGTGTTTCCCTTGCAACCTGTTCCTCACATCGTCTCATTGAGCAGGTCGCAGACTCTCTCCTGTAATTATCCCCTATTTTCGGCTTTGCCTTCTAAGCCTTCACAGAGGAGTTCATCCCCCGTGGGTAATTTTCAGCTCTTGTGTGAGCTCAAACCAATCCCCACCCCAACCCCTAGCAACCTCTCACAGACACTCACCGTTCACTGTCTTATTTCTTTAATTGGATTTTAATTTGTCTCACTAAAACCCAGATTTACTCGAAAATTTCTCATCCCATGTTGAAATTGCAAATTGAAATGACACACTTCTTAGCAAAGAGAGACAGGATGTAGGCCAGGGAAATCACAAAGGGCAGAAATAGGGCCTTAAAAGAGGGTCAGAGAGAGTTTACCCTGCTTAATTCTCACACTAGAGAAATGTTCCAGAAAGCCCACTTTGCCCACTGATAACCCAGGGGGCCTCTGGACATTGCCTGGATTGGTCAGGGCAATATCAGACAACAACCCCACTGAACATCATAAGAAAATAGCTTGCCTTACAAAGTAACCTCAGTCATCGGAAACTACCACCACACCCTGGGAAGTAGACATCAAGTGCCATCATCTCAGAAAGTCAGCAGTGATGCATGCACGCTCCTGTGGCAAAAGGGTCCACTTCGTGTGTCACAGGTAGGGCTTTCCTGAAGCAGGTGCAGAGAGGAAATCTGAAGTGAAATTTGTTTGTTAGGGATCAATACCTGCAAAAGGAAAGAGGAAGAATCATGACTAAGCAGAAGAAACGGTCAAACTGCATTTGTAGGTGGGATCACATACTCCCTGTTGGAGTGTCCATGTCAGACCAATATCCCATATATTCCCACCTCACTCTGTCACCTGATGCAGATTGCTTCAGCTAAGATGACTCTTCTACAGTGGCAGATCCTTAAAGAGCTATGGTTTGAGGCAAGTCCTTCCTTCAAGGGGGATATAAGGTGGCACATCTCCATCTCTGCCACACAGTGGAATCAATAGACATCAATATTAATAGTGAATGGGTTGGGTTTGGAATGGTTCAAGGTCAGATGGAATTTAATAGGGTCTTAAACTCCATTCCTTTTATGAACCCTATTATAGGATCAGAGACTATGATTCTAGGAAAAATGGGAAATGAACTTCTGACAGTACAAGTGAGCAGGTGGAGGAGAGGAGACTTCCAATTTGAGAAAGCCAATTTCTTGAGCAGAACTGAACTCATGTCTTGTGTAGAAAGATCTGACCAGAAACTCATCATCCAGACCTCAGAAAACTAGGTTCTCAGGACTGCCCCTGTCAAACTCAGCTCACGATTTCCATTACCAGTATCCCAGTCAAGTACAGGTCCAATATATGCTAAGGATGTCCTCAAGATAACAGTGGGGGCCCAGTACCCAAAAGTCAGATTGGGTCCTGCTCATCAGCTATTGAAAAGCCAAAGATGTGTTCCAAATGTCATCAACGGGCATTAGGGGGTCAGATCATGTTCGTGGCTGTCTTTTTTAAGTGTCCTTCTCCAATTCAGACCGAGTCGTAGAAGCACTCGCAGTCCCATTTCAATCTGACCATCAGTAAATCGTTGGAGTGAAAGATCTCTAAAACAACAGCAACGACAAAGCATCAAGAGTCCTAATGAAGATGGTGATCTCTGGTTTTCCTTTCTATCAAGAATAGAAATAGAAATATCAATGCCCCCCACGACTCCAGATTCTGATGTATAGAGGCACTGGAGGACATGGTAGGACATGTAATCATCACCGGAATCCCCTAGCCTTCAGATGTTTGAAGACCTTCTCATAAATGAAAAGGCCATGGGTCTCAAAGTAGGAACTGCTCAAGACCAGGGGAGATCATTGTGTCAAGTCTGTAGAGGTGTCTCAGCCACTCACTCAGACTCCCTCCCCCTGTTTTCCACTCCCCTTCCCCAAGCAACCCAACAGAACCCCATCCAAAAGACATATGGTGAGTCACAGAGTCTTCCAGATCTGGAAATCCAGTCCATTGTTGACCTGCATGGGAGCAGGTTTGAGCTAAGAGGATGTTTAAGCCAAGATGTGTTCACGAAACCAGCTAAATTGTAAGTTCAACAGTTCATGGCTATTTTACAATGTTATACTCTAAAATAAACTTCCAAACTGTAGTCCAAAAAAATACACCCACTGAAAAAGCACTGACATCTTTGCTTTTGCTCACCTGTCTCTCACTACTACCCTCTTCATAAATCAGTATGATCACCCTTTAGCCCCTCCATATTCCCCACCCTTTACCCTAACCAGCACAAAAGTTCAGGAGCAAGGCAGGTGATTTTGGAATCCTCCCAGAAGGTCCTGGGGAGGTGAAGACTGTGAACACTAAGACATCACCATATTTTTGCTTCTGATACCTATGAACCTATTTTGAGGTGAATTTGTGGTAAGTACCTTATAAGTGGGCATCCCCCTTCCTGGGAGATCTGTGCATAGATGCAGACAAGACTGAAGACTGGGATGGAACTGGTATAGAAATCAAGGTCCAACTTCTCAACAGGAAGTAATGGGTGCAGGAGTCCCCCCTCCACCTTGGCCTTGAGGAATATATGGCTAGGTCCTGAATCATATCTCCCTCCCACACTCAACTTCAGTGTATCTTTAGGGACAGATTTCCTAAATTAACTCAGAACCTGTCATACGTTCCCTCCCTGCCCCCTGCTGAGTTTCTGTCATCTGGGGGACACGTTAAAAAATGACCTCCAACCCCTTTTCAGCCCCACTAATTCAGCATCCATCATGGCAGGACCCAAGTAGCTATATAACCAACAAGTATGCAAAGAGATTCTTAACATCAGGAAACCTGAGAAGTCAATGATGTCTGGAGCCTGCCCTCAGAAATTCTGAATTTCTCATCTTTGGTATTATTGACATTTTAGGGTCACATTTTTTTGAGGGCTGTGCTTTGTACTGAAGGGAGTTTGCCAGTGTCCCTGAATACCAACAGCACGTGTACCCCAGTTGTGACAAACAAGCTTTCTCCAGACATTGGCAAATGTGGAGGGGTGGGGGAGAAATCAATGTGGCTGAAATACACTCTTCTAGGCTGTGATCTGAGCATCAGGGTTATTTTTAAAGCTCTCCAGAGGATTTGGAGTGCAGCTGAGAAGCTTTAGACTAGCACTTTTCACACCTTAATGTGCATGGAGATCACCTGTAGGTCTTGTTAAAATGCAGAATCTGATTCTGTAGATCTGGATGGGGTCTGAGAGTTTGGCCCCAATAAGCCCCCAGGGGACACAATGCTGCAGGTAAGCACTTTGAGAGGCAAAGCTAAAGAGTATCCTTTAATTGAGCCAGACACAAGGTCATTTTATCCAACTGTTTAGGAATCAGCTTTCCCAAGTCAGCAAAGAAAAGATCACCATACAGTAAGGGTTGAATAGTCTGGGTAGGATGTTGACAGTCTCCATAAAGGAGGCCTTGGTTTATAGGAGATCAGTTTTCCATCAGTCAGTCTCCTGAAGAAATGATTTGCAGGAAAAATCCCCTGCACAGGAGGACGTGGAGGGACATGTAATCATCACTGGAATCCCCTAGCCTTCAGATGTTTGAAGACCTTCTTATAAATGAAAAGGCCATGGGTCTCAAAGTAGGAACTGCTCAAGACCATACTGCTCCCCTAAATACTGCACTGCAAGCTACAAATTATCCAGTGGTAGGAGGAATCTTGAGTCTGGGTAAATACCTCTGTCCATTTGCTGTCACAGTAATAGAAGAGCTGAGGCTGTGTTCTTTATAAAGAAAAAAGGTTTATTTAGCTCCAGTTCTGGAGGCTGGGCTCTAGTGAGGACCTCATGTTGGATGACATCACAGTGGCAGGAGCACATGCAAGAGGGAGAGATCACATGGTGAGACAGGAAGCCAGAGAGAGGGGAGGAGCCGGGTTAGCGCTTATTATAACAACCCTCTCAGGATAAGCCACTTAGAGTCCCATGAGAACCACCTTGACCTCTTCCAAGAGCAATGCTCTCTATGTCCCAATGACTTCTCATGAGACCCTACCTCTTAAAGGCCCCACCACCTCTTAACATCACCATGCTGGGAACTAAGCATCCAACACATGAACACTTAGAGGAAAAACTATGTTCAAACAATAGCAACGAGATCAGCCAACTCTCTCCCAGAAAAAGCCAAAGGAGGGGATGGACAGAGCCTAGTCATGGGTGATCTGATCTGATCTGTACCAGTTGAGAAAAGAGCAATTATCTGCCCATACTATTCTGTATTTTTTTTCTTATCAATAATCTTTCCAGGAACAACAAATGGAATAGGAAAAAGAGTTCTTCAGGGAAGAATGTCAGAAGAGGAATAGAAAAGAACTTATAAGCAGTAAGCAAAATGTTTATCTTCCAGCCTGATCCTTTGGACCTGGGGTCTGGTCTAGCCAAGAGCTAGGATTCTTCTCGTCTGGAATTCTTCATTTGAAGTCCCAGGAAATCCAAGAGTATGTAATGCCTAAAACCTGATAATAAAACAAAATTCCAAAAACTAGGAAGAGCTACAAAATCTTAGGAAACTAACACAAGAAAAATGCTTCTTTAATATAATAAACCAAGAACAGCTAACATCATTCTTAGTGGTGAAATTCTAAAGACATTCCCTTTAAAGTGAGGAATGAAACAAGGGTGTCCACTATCAGCTTTATTATCTGTCTTTATTATTTATTGTTCTTATTATTATTTATTGTTATTGTTACTCTAGCCAGTGATTGAGAAAATGAGAAGGAAAAAAATGGTATAAATGTTGGTGGAAAGGAAAAACATTATTATCTATCTGGAAACCCAAGAGAATTCACTGAGAACTTTTTTTTTGGTGCTGGGATTGAACCCAGGGGCGCTTAAGCACTGAGCCACATCCCCCGCCCTATTTTTTTGTATTTGATTTAGAGACAGGGTCTCACTGAGTTGCTTAGGGGCTTGCCTTTGCTGAGGCTGGCTTTGAACTCCTGATCCTCCTGCCTCAGCCTCCTGAGCCACTGGGATTACAGGCGTGCGCCACCACGCCCAGCTACTGAGAACTTTTTGATCTAATAAAAGTTTAGTTAGCTGGATAATTACAAAATGCAAACAAAAATCAATAGCTTTCCTATGCATGCTAATTATGGAAAAATGGCCTATTAATTTACCTTCTTTCACAAACACTGTAAGAAAGACTTCATGGTGGTTTTAAAGCTATGTCTACAATTCTTTAATCCTTCTTCTCTCAAGAGGTGAGGCCTGATTCACTTCCCTTGTCCTCTGACTTGGGTTTTCTCATGTGCACACCGTTGTTCTCATTTGCTCCTGGAAAAGCTAGCTACTTTATCACAAAGGCATTCAGTCTATGTAGAGGACACATGGCAAGTATTAGTCCACTCCCTGCTGCTGTGATAATAGAACACCACAAGAAAATGTGGAATTCTGTTATCCACAACGGAGTGTTATTTAGCCATAAAGAAGAATGAAATCCAACTAGAGGACATTACACTAAGTGAAATAAGCCAGTCACGGAAAGAAAAATACTGTATATTCTCTCCTATATGTGCAGGCTAAAAAAAAAAAAAAGGTGCACTGAAAGTAGAATAGTGACTAGTGACTTCTAGGGATTGGGAGGGTGTGAGGGGATGGATGGGGAAAAGTCATTGGATTGAATCAGTGCATGTTGTGTGCATGTAAGGAAATATCACACTGAAGCCCATTAGGATGTACAATTAATAGTATATGTTAAATTTAAAAATGAATATCACAGTCTGGGTAACTTATAAACAACAAATTTGTTTCTCACACATCCAGAGGCTGGGATATTCAAGACCAAGATGCCAGCAGGTTGGGACACAGTCTCTTTGCTTCTATTTGTGAGGGCAGAACGCTCATGACCTGAAACCCTCCTCTTAGGCCCCGCCTCCAAATTCTGTTGCACTGGGGAAGCTCTGGATACACAAGTTTGGCAAAGATAAAGTCATTCAAACCAGAGCAGCAAGGAATCATAGCCTGCCCGCAGCCCCCGGAGAGACTTGGAAGAAGCTCTTCCCCCTCGAGTCTTGAGATGACCACAGTACTGGTCAATAACCTGATGACCAGGCTCAGGAGAGAGCCTGCCCAAGGACCACCTCACTACGCTGCTCTGGATTCTGACCCATGGAAAACCATGAGATGGTAATTGCTCCAAAGCACTAAGGTTTGGGTGACTTGTCACTCGGTCATAGGTAACTAAGGCAGGGTGCTTTGCGTTTCAAGCTCTGGGCTTGGGTGGTGCTGAGCAGAGTCATGGATAGACAGGCAGGGCTAGAACATAGCTGGAAATAGTAGTTTGAGTGGCAAGAGCAGCGTAGGTCTGGAAGAGGAGAATGGAGAGAGTACGATGCATGGTTGGCATGCGCGTGAGAGAGCCCTTAGCCTGCCTACACCACTCAATACCATGCTTCTCTGCACCTTCTCATGAGCCTTCTAGAAAGGTTTGGGGCTTTTTATGCTTTTGTTAGTGCATTAGAGTGACACACAATATTTGGGTTCTTTTTCACATGATCATACATGTATGAAATTTAATTTTCCCCAAAAGTTTGGATTTTGATGCTTTGAATATCAAGCCTGGAATATGGCTAAATATTAGACTACTGAAATCTGCCCTGTGGCCATTCAGTTTTATTTACATATTGATCACATCAACAATAACTAGTTGAAATGTAATGGAATCATGGAGGAAAATATTCCATTCATAATATTAACAATTATAACAATGTTAATGATTGTCTCACAATGTCAACGACATAGCAAGCATGCAGGATTTATGACATACGAACAGAAATAAAGGAGAGTCGCTGATTCATTTAGTCAACAAACTCTTGGTTAAAAAAATACCACCTCACAGGAAATAAGGGGAAAGCAATTTAAAGGGTTGAGGTGGTTTAAAAGATGAGTGGAATGACCGAACGCTGTAGAATTTTTCTCCTTCCCAAACAAGCCATAGCTGTTGGACTTGAAACTTTTTGTATTCTCCCACCTAGGTGCGAGGCAGCCCTAACCCCAGCCAAGGCTGAAGCCAAAGAAGTATCACAGGCTTGGATGAGGATGTGGGGTTTGGTCTCTTCGACTAATCACCAAAAAATAAATAAATAAAATAAAACAACCAGTCAGCCTTACATGCAAAACAAGGAAGTAAAGTCTTAATTCTCTTTTAAAAAATTAAATAAATAGATAGATAGATAGATAGATGATAGATAGATAGATAAACTTTTTGGAAGGAAACCCCTCTCTTTAAAAAAAATTTTTTTAATAAATACCGCTGTGGCGTCAGGGTGTTCTAGCACAAATTTTCCCCCAAAATGTTGCATTTGAGGCACCATAGTGAATGTTTTGAATGTCCTTTCTAAATTTAAACATTTTCATCACCTTTTCGTATAATCTCTCTTGTTTCATAAAATCATCGAAAAAAAACCTTTGCAGAAATTGTCCTAATACTGATGGTGAATTTTTCAACTCTGTATATTGAGAGTGCATCAGCTGATCGCCTTTCTCTGAACTGCCGCCTTGATTCATTCACCTGGCAATAACAGAGGCAATCACTGGTGGCGTGTTCACTAAAAGGTGCCTTTTTGGAACATGTGGGAAGAAAGGTACTCTCATACATTGCCAGTAGGACTACAAATTGGTGCAACCACTCTGGAAAGCAATATGGAAATATCTTAGAAAACTTGGAATGGAACCACCATTTGACCCAGCTATCCCACTCCTTGGCCTATACCCAAAGGACTTAAAATCAGCATACTACAGTGATGCAGCCACATCAATGTTCATAGCAGCTCAACTCACAATAGCTAAACTATGGAGCCAAACTAGATGCTCTTAAACAGATAAATGGATAAGTAAAATGTGTTATATATATACAATGGAATATTACTCAGACATAAAAAAGAATGAAATTATGACATTTGCCAGTAAACGGATAGAACTGGAGACTATCATGCTAAGTGAAATAAGCCAGGTCCAAAAAAACAAAGGCCAAATGTTCTTTCTAATATGTGGATGCTAACCCGCAACAAGGGAGGTGGGGAGGGGAAGAATAGAAGCACATTGGATTAGACAAAGGGGAATGAAGGGAAGGGAGAGGGATGGGAATAGAAAAGACAGTAGAATTAATCAGACATAGCTTTCCTATCCTTGTATTTGAATATGCAACCAGTGTAACTCTGCATCATGTACTATCACAAGAATAGGATCCTAATTGGAATGATTTATACTCCTGTATGTATGATATACCAAAATACATTCTACTCTCATGTATAAGCAAAAAGAACAGATAAAAATTTTTAAAGGTGCCTTTTATATTGTCGATTTTAAATTTTATGTTACACAAACATGAAATCAAGTAACTCAGAACTGAAGTGGGCAAAATGATTGCACTCACACACAAGATGCCCATATAGTCCTCCTATGGCAGTAGGCACTGCTATGCTTCCCATTTTACAAACAAGGAAAGCAAGGATAAGGCAGGGGCCCCAGGGATGCATGGCTAGTGAAGGGGCAGAGCTGAGACCCAGATGGCAGCAGGCTCACTTCTAAGCTCCTAATCACTTCAATAGTAGAGACCTTGTTGTAGACATTAAAAAGATATGTAAATATCATGCTAAGTGAAATAAGCCAAGCCCAAAAAACCAAAGGCTGAATGTTTTCTCTGGTAAGTGGATGATACATAACAGGGTGGGAGGAGCAGAGGGGCAGGAGGGGCAAGAGAAGAATGGAAGAACTTCGGATGGTGTAGAGGAAAATGGGGCAGGAGGGGGTGAGAGAAGGAAAAAGAGTAGACTGAGACAGACATCATTACCCTATGTGCACATATGATCACACAAATGGTGTGAATCTACATTGTGAATAACCATAGAAATGAAAAGTTTTACCCCATTTGTATACAGCGAATCAAAATGCAGTCTGTAAAAATTAAAAAAAAAAATTGAAGTAAAAAAGACAATTATACCCATAAAAAATTAAAATTAAAAAAAAATAAAAATAAATAAATAAAAAGAATATGTAAGAGCAGTTGGAAAACTGGCCTTCTGAAGCCACGACAAGGCTGAGAAATCTGTGTGATCCACTCTGCCCACTTCTACCCGAGAAGCTCTGCTTTTTATTTTGCATGTTGGGAATCCACAGAAGATTTCGTTTGTAAGAATGACCAGAATGGTCACATTGAGGAGAGAATTACAGCAGAAGGTCCAATGACATGAGGAAATATAAAAGGGGGAAACGATTTTCAAAGTGACACATAGTAGACACTGATTTTGTAAAAGAGAAACACCCATACATATACCTGAAAAAAACCATGTCAAATGGTAATAGTGTCTATAGCTAGATTGTGGAAATACAAGGAATTTTTTCTCTTGTTTTTCTTTTTTGTGCATTTTAAATTTTCTGCAATGGATGCCTTTGATTTAAAAAAACAATTTAAAGCACTTAAAAATGCTCAACATCATTAGCCATTAAGGAAATGCAAATTGAAACCACAAGGAGATACTATTTCATACCCACTGATGGCTATAATTAAAAAGACAGGCACTAATAAATGTTGGTGAGGATGTGAACCCTCCTTGTTCACTACTGGTGGGAATATAAAGCAACACAGCTACTTTAGAAGACGGTTGGATGATTTCCTAAAAAGGGAAACATGAATTTGCCATGTGATCCAGCAATTCCAATCTTAGGTAACTACCCAAGAAAAAGGAAAACTTCTGTGCATATAGACTTGCACATGAACATTCTTATCAGCGCTATTCAAAACTTCAAAAAATTGGTAACTAGCCAGGCACAGTGGCACACACCTATAATCCCAGCAACTCTGGAGGCTGAGGCTGGAGGATCTCAAGTTAGAGGTTGGCCTTGGCAACTTAGTGAGACCCTGTCTCAAAATTAAAAAAATAAAAAGGACTGTGGGGTATAGCTCAGTGGTAGAACACCCCTGGGTTCAATCCTCAATACAGCAAAAATTTAAAAACGAAAACAATATAAATGTGCATCCACTGGTAGATAACAGACAGAATGTGATATGTACATGTGATTTACAGTAGTAAAAAGCACTGGGTTACCAATACTTGGCATGACACAGATGAACCTCAAAAACACTGTGCTCATTAAGACAGAGAGAAGAGACCACATACTGTTTGAGTCTATGTATGTGAAAGATCCAGAAATAGCAAAGCAATAAGGACAGAAAGCAGATTACTAACCTCTTGGGGTAGGGACAGGGACGGAGGAAAGGAGCTTTAACGTAAACACACATGAGGGATCTTACTGAGGTAATGAGGGCACTCTAAAACTAATTTATGGTGATAGTTGACAACTGGAAAAATTTAATAAAAATCATTGAATTGTACATTGCAAAAGGGTGCATTGTGCCATATGCAAAATATACCTCAATAAAGTGATTTTTAACCCATTAAAAATAAAACAACACCAGGAAGACATTCAGAGGGACTCAAAACCAAAGACACTGCATAAATCCAAAAATTAAGTGGAACAGACATCAAAGCACATCTCAATGAGTCAGAGGAAAGCGAAAGAGAGGGGTTCTTCCAAATGCTGCATCTCAAACTTTCTCAGAAAGAGCCCTTCCGCAGGAGGGGATGTGGGTCCTTGCATTTCCTCTGGAAGGTCACAACAGCCTGTGTCATGTGTTCAGAGCTACTTGAATTTCACACTGGAGTTGGGCTTTCGCTGGATCCTCGCTGCCACTTTCTAGACTTGCTCTTCTCCATTTTCTCTGAAGCTCTTATCATTGGCTCTGCCACCTGCTGCCCTCCACCCCCTCTCATCTGAGCACCCAGCAACCTCTAAGCCACTTCCCCTCATTCCTGAAGACCCTGGCACCTCTCAAGGTTTTCTGCTTCACCTCAGCAGGAGATTTCGGCCTCCAGGTGCATGATGTGCTCAGTGACTTGGCTTTGAGCTTGGGGTGGAGTCAGGATGGGGCGAGTCTCCTGAGTGTCAGGAGCAAGTGTCAGGAGAAGGTTGGAGACAGAATCTGTGAACTGGAGACTGGAAAGGCCATCCCTCTGGAAGAAAGGAGCCTGTGTGGGAAGGGAAGGCTGGAGAGGGAAATCCACAAGGTATTGGAGGCCAGTGACCTGGAAGAATGTATCTGTTTAAAAACAAAACCTACTGCACCCCTGTTAAATAGCTAAAATCAGAAAGGAAGGAAGACTGCCAACTGTTGCGACAGAAATCCTCACTCGTTGCTGGTGAGGATGCAAAGGAATGCAGTCGCTTTGGAAGAGAATCTGGCAGTTTCTTGCAAAACTAAGCAAATCTTACTATACAAACAAGCTATACACTTCTCGGTATTCACTCAACTGATTTGAAAGCTTACATCCACACAAAAACTGACCAAGAACAGCCTTAACCTTCCCCTTCGTGCACAAACTTGAACATTTTTCTTCTTATCCGTGGCCCCTAACCTCTCCCTCTTAGAGCACTAAAACTTGCAATTGTAGATTCTTCCTCTGCTCTGTCTGAGCTGTAAATCTTCTCCCTGTTTTGCCAGATTTACAACACAGGAACTTTCTCCAGTATCTAAGAGCCATCCTTTTCAAATGTAAAAAGTGTTCCAGTCTTTCAGTCCCTAGGGAAGGGTAGGATTTAACTGAAGAAGCCCCAACTAGCAAACATAGCCTGATCATGGATGCGCCTTCTCCATAACACCCTCCAGCACTTTTTCACTAGCTCAATCCAGTGCTCCAAAACTCCCTGCTTTGGTTGAGCAGAGTAGACTTCAATGTCTTACCCCTGACGCAACCGTCTTGAATAAAGTCCTCTGTGCCTCTTTAACTTGCTGATGCAATTATTCTTTTGCAAAACATACACACCAATGTTTATAGCAGCTTTATAATCAAACACACACACAAAAAACTGAAAGCAACCAAGATGTCCTTCAACAGATGATAGACAATTGAAGTGTGGTGCAGCCATCTAATGGAATGCTATTCAGCAGTAAAACAAATGCACTATCAAGCCATTCAGTCATGGCTTAAAGTTTAATGCATATTGTTAAGTGAAAGAAGACCAATCTGAAAAGATTCCTTTTTATCTGACATTCTGGGAAAACCCTAACTGTGAAGTTGGTGAACAGATCAGGGATTCAGAGTGGGAGGAAATTTTCGGGTGATGGAACATTCCTCAGTGACTGTGTAATGCTGGGTACATGGTCCCCTGCATTTGCCAAAACTCATGGAGCTCAACAACACAGAGTGAACCATGACACACCCAAAATTTAAAATGGACATTTGGGTGGTTGGAAGAGCCCAGGATGGTTGTAGACTGTAACGACAGAACCTGACTATATTACAGATATATGAAATAATCTTGCTGAAGGGGGTGAAAGGGAAAGGTGCTGATCTACATAACCTTGGAAATGACTTCGGTCTACAAGATAAAAGGCAAAAGAATTGTAGATAAGCATTCTACAGCATGTCAATCTTGGGAGTGAAGAGGCCACAGGGCAGAGGGTGGAGGCCAAGTTTCTCACTGTTACAAGGAGAGATTATAAATTAGCAAGGGAGAAGGTTAGAATGATCCGTGGCATTGACTATACATGAAAGTCTGAAAAAATCAGTATGAACTCATTTAGTTGAATATACGTGCAGATGAATACATGCAAATTTATTTATAGATATTTGCCTACACACAGACTAGTATATACACTTTAACAGATGAGAGGATCTAAAAGCAACAACATTCAAATAGCAATGAGTGTTCCTCACATCCAAATCTTAGTTTCTAATACTGTTCTCTAATTAAAGGAACCGGGACTCATGGAAGAAAGGACTGATTCTGCGACTGAGGAAGAGAATATGTAAGATGTGCCTGGAGCCTCTTCCTGGGCCAGAAAGGAAGGAAGTGCTAAAAATAACTTTTTAAAAACCACAAAAATGTGGATATGGATATGCCAAAGAGATGGAGGAGCCAACCTAGAGAGCTCCCAATGGCCAAAGCTGGAACCGTTTAATAGCAAAACCAGGAAGTTTTGGATTAAAACCCAAAGTACAAAATAATTTTCCATGAGTCCATATGGATATAAATAAAAGATTGAATAAATGAATTAATTGGGGAGAATAAACAAATCTCCCATACAGAAGAATTCCAAATAATTTATGTACCAAATGTTCTATCTTAAAGGAGATGAAGCATAACTCTCCACTCCTTAAGTGTGGGCTGCAGAGTGACTTACTTTCAGAAAGCTCTGTCTGGAGACAGGAGGAGAGAGAAGGAGAGTAACCGTACAGAGGAAGAAGCTGGCCAGCCCTCCACAAGCCATGTGATCAGGGTCGACATCAAGAGCGACTGTCATGAGCCTTTGATATGATGTGATGAGAAGGGCACCTCAGCTCTCCTAACCCCAGGTAATCATGAAAACAATGTCAGACAGATCCCAACTGAGTGACATACATTGTACAAAATACCTGATCAGTACTCTTCCAAACGGTCAATGTCATCAAAACCCAGGAAGGTCTGAGACACTGTCAGAGCTAGGAGGAGCCCCAGGAGATACGACAAAGGTAAGGTGGTACCCTGCATAGGAGGCTAGAACAGAAAAAAGGAAAATAGGCAAAACTACACAAATCTGAATGAATCGTGACCTTAGTTCATTTTTAAATTGAGTAACTACTGTATGCTTTTTATCGCCCCAACATACTTTCCTCCTATTACCCTCTGACTCAAAGTTGTCTCCCTATCTCCAACCAGGACTTGTTCATTTCAACCACTGGGTCATAAGCTCCCTGAAGCAGGAAGTACATCTGCCTCGTTCATTATTGCACAGGTAGGAGGCACTCACACAACAGGGACTCAAATCATATTTAATAATAAAGATGAAGTCCAAAAATCCTTCCTTTATCCTGCGCTAATCCTCCAGCTAATACCCAATCTCTCCTTGCGTACTCATCTGAAAGTCTCAAAAAAGTAATTTACTATTGCTCTATACTTTCCCTCCTTTCATCCTCTTTCAACCCCTAAAATTTGGCTTCTACCTCTTATCAGTGCTCTACTGAAATTGCTCCTCCTGGGTCATCAATGACCTCCAGACTGCCAAAACCTATGGACTTTTCGATGGGTGCCTGGACTCTGCCCCTATTTCTAGGGAATGGAATTTTCTCTTTATGTGTCTATTCTTTCCATGGAGATCACCTTAAGGACAAGAATTATGTCAAGGTTGTTCATGTTTGTATCTTCAGTATCTAGCACATTTCTCAGAACTTAGTAGGTGCTCAGTAAGTTCTTCCTTTTGGTTCAAACTCTGCAACGGACAGCCATAGGTGAAGAACCACTGTAAGATTGTGCTCCCAAAACAAGGTTTCTTTTTTATTTTTAGTTGTACATGACAGTAGAGTGTACTTTGACATATTGTACACACATAGAGTATAACTTCTCATTCTTGTGGTTGTACGTGATGTGGAGTTACACTGGTTGTGTATTCATATATCACAAGAGGAAAGTTATGTCTGATTCATTCTGTCTTTCCCATTCCCATCTCCCTCTCTTCCCCCCGACTCCCCCCTATACAATCCAGTGAACCTCCACTCCTTCCTTCCTCTCCCCCCCCCCCCCCACCAATTGTTAGTCGGCTTGAACATGTACGTATCAGAGAGAACATCTGGCCTTTGGTGTTTGGGGATTGGCTTATTTCGCTTAGCATGACAGTCTCCAGTTTCATCCATTTACTAGCAAATGCCATAATTTCATTCTTCTTTATGGCTGAGTAATTTTCCATTTACCACATTTTCTTCATCCATTTATGTTGAAGTGCACCTAGATTGGTTCCATAGCTTAGCTATTGTGAATTGAGCTGCTATAAACATTGATGTGGCCACATTACTATAATATGCTGATTTTGCCCTTTGGGTATATACTGAGGAGTGGGTTAACTGGGTCAAATGGTGGCTCCATTCCAAGTTTTCTGGTGGAATCTCCAAACTGCTTTCCAGAGTGGTTGCACCAATTTGCAGTCCCACCAGCAACGTATGAGTGTAACTTTTTCCCCACATCCTCGCCAACATTTATTTGCATTCGTGATAATTGCCATTCTTACTGGAGATGAAATCTCAGTGTAGTTTTAACTTGCATTTCTCTAATTGCCAGTGATGTTGAACATTTTTTCATATATTTGTTGACCAATCATATTTCTTCTTCTGCGAAGTGTCTGTTCAGTTCCTTTGCCCATTTATTGATTGGATTATTTCCAAAACACGATTTCAAAAGCCATCTTTGTGTCGAAGCTCCCCTTCACTATGGAGTTTGCTTCTTGTGTGATTATTTAATTAAGATTTGCTCACTCAAAGAAAAACAAGGAAGGTAATTCCCCTGGGCCTTGCACTCCTGATACTCAGGAGGGTTGAAACACCAACACAAACCTGCAAACTTATGGGGTGGACAAGGTCTGTATTCCACAGGAGTTCTCTGACTGGAAGTATTGCTCATGGACAGGTGCACACTCACAGGTACATGCACACCTGTCTCTGATTTCAGAAACACTAGAAGTGTTTTCCTGCATGAATATTTTCCTTCTTGACCTGCTGGCTAATCCTTTAGCCAATAGTCACTCACCTAGTTTAAGGCTTTCAGCCTTCATTTTTGGAAAAAAAAAAATCAGCAGGAAACAAGGCTGTTAGCTGGGACACAGCTTTTGTCCCAGTGAAGATGACATCCAGCTCCTTCCCTAAAAGAGTTGATGGAGAGAGTGTCTACATGAAGGGGAGCAGGGGGGAGAAGCCCATCAGGAGTGACAAGCTGGTGGAAGCTGAAAGTGTCCCCAGAAATGTCCACTTGACTAGTGTGCCCAGAGTCAGCCTTTCCAGGAATTCTGCTTGTGACAGCTCACTTCTTCTTGAATTGCTGTAGAAAGAATGGGAAAGAAAGAGGCTGAGAGTTGAAAGAATTGTCAAGTAGGGAAAAGTAGACGCTGCATGAAAAAAATCCCAGTTCCAGTCCTACCTGGGGTCACACAGCAAATAGATTGGAAACCTACACAGAACACAGGCATCCATGTCTTCCACTGAACTAAAGATATGTTGCTTCCATGTGTTTTTCTAAAGGCTATAAAGTTTTCTTTAGGAGAAAATTTGGAGTTATTAGCATGGCACTCAAGACTTTGATATACATCTCCGATTTCAGGTGACATTCCCCAAATGTTCACTCTGTCCTGCAGTCACAAGACTGCCTACTGAACCCAACGTACTATAGGGAGTCTACCTCTTTGTGCTTTAACTCTTTGATACTGTGACTTTAGATAGAGAGAGAGATATATAAATATAAAGAGAGACAGAGACAGAAAGAGAGTCAGAGACAGAGAGTCAGTTTTCATTGTTGCTTCCTGGCCAGAGCTCCTAAAATCCTTATGGTTAAGGGTGTTAGCTAGTATAATCTTTTGCTCTAATATTTGGTCTTTGATCCCAGTTTCTGATAGAGCTCTCGAATCCCTTAGAATTTCCTGGGTAATCAGATTCTTTTTGTTCAGATTATTTTTGTTCCATAAGGTAATTCTTTGGTGGGCTCCAGGATAGCTTCAGGACCCCACCCCTGATCTCCAGGGAGCAGAGAAGGGCTTCCAGCTGAACTGATCAAAATGGCCAATGATTTAATCAATTTGCCTAAGTGAAGAAGCCTCCATTCAAAACCTGAAAGGAGCTTCTGGATAGCCCGGAAGGGATGAGGGGGTTCCTGGAGTGTGGTACACCTAGAGAGGGCATGGAAGCTCTGTGACCCTTTCATCCCACCTTGCCCTATTCATCTGGTTGTTCTTCTGTATTCTATAGAATGTCCTTCATAATAAGTGGGTAAATATAAAGTATTTACTGGAGACTATGAACCACTGTATTAAATTAATTGAAACCCAGGAGACGCTCATGGGAACCATGATTCATAGCCAGTCAGAAGCCCAGGTCACAACCTATGCTTATGATTGGCATCCCTGGCAGGGGGCAGGGGGCAGTCTTGTGCGACTGGGCCCTCAACCAACCTGACGCTGTCTCTGGCTATATCTACATGTTGTATCCCCTTCCAATTTTATTTATATTCTTTTTCAATTGATGGTATGTATTTTCATATACAATTTTTTTTTGTGATACTAGAGATTAAACCCAGGGGCACTCGACCACTGAGCTACATCTCCAGCCCTTTTTTATTTTGAGACAGGGTCTCACTAAGTTGATAAGGCTGGCCTCCAACTCGTGATCCTCCTGCCTCAGCCATGAGCCTCCAGGCCCAGCCTGTACAGATATTCTTAATGATTACATAATTGTATATGAATATACCACAACTTATTTAACCATTCTTAACAGTAGGTGTTCAGGATATTTCCAAACTCATACCACAGTAAGAAAAACTGCAAGGGAACATCTCATCTTCAGCACATAGCTTTCTGCATTTCAAATCATTTCCTTAGAATAAATTGTTATAAATGGAACTACAGTATCAAACAGTATGAATATTTTTAAGGATCCTTGTACATTTTTCCAAACTGGTTTTTACCAAAAGAATCCATAATTATCTGTGAAAGCAGCCAAAATTCTCAAGTTTTCCTTACCAATGACAATTCAGAGTATTGTCTCTTATGCATTTTAGAAGTAAAGGAGATTTCTGCTTTTCATTCATTCTCATTCAGGGGATATCTTTCTTTTGTAAGGAATAAAGTTGGTCATCTTAAGAGTGATTGTTATTTGCTTCTTATTATTTCTGATCCAACAACCAAGTTCCAGTAGAACCTAGATAAAAGATAAATGAGGCTAAAAGATAAAAGTTATCAATTTATCAATCATGCTTTCCAAGTAATAAAGAACCTTTTATGTTCTCGATCTCCCTCCCTCTCTCCCTCCCTTCCCCCTCCCCCAAAACCCCCTCCATAAGGCAGTATGACAAGGTTTACTATCCTCTTGTTGCTGCTGGAGGACAGTGGGGCTCAGGGAGATGGCTCCCAAGGTCATAACTGGTGAGTGCCTAAGCCAGGTCAGTGGCCAGGTCTTCTGGCTTTGCATCTTACTTCTTTGCCTCTGGACCTCAATTGCCTCTTGTTTGTCATGCTCTGTTTAATATGGGATGGAGACATCATTGCTTGCCAAAGATGACCCACAGGTCAGCTGAGATCTCCCTTCATCTCCAGTTCTAGGTGAGATCACCCAGCCCCTTGTATTCATTTGCTAGGGCTGCCATCACAAAACGTCACAGGCCACGTGGCTTAACCAACAGAAATTTATTTCTTATAGTTATGGAGGCTGGCTGTCCAGGATCAAGATGCCAGCAGGGTTGGTTTCTCCTAAGGCCTCTCTCCTTGACTGGCAGGCGTCCATCTTCTGGTGTTCACATGGTGTTTTCTGTGGGCACACACATCCCTTGTACTTCTTCCTCTTCCTGTAAGGATACCAGTCTTACCAGATTAGGGCTTTATTTAATCTTAATTGCTTCTTTGAAGGCCCTATCTCAAAATACAGTCCCATTCTAAAGAACTGGAGATTAGGACTCCAATATATGAACTTTGAGGGGATGCTATTCAGTCCACCACATCCCTCTCTGCTCCTTCGCATGAGGGAGGTTCTTGGTGGTAGAAAGAAGGAGGAACCCTGCCCCTCCCTGGCACCAAACTCCTCCTTTCACCGAATTAAATCAGCTATTCATCTTGCCCCATCCATTCTGCTGCTGACCTATAAATGAGAACCAGCTGTAGCATGGTCCAGGGTGAAGTCATCCCCAGGAGTCATTTGGATGTGTGTTAGATATTACTAATAAGTCCAAGGAAAAATGGCATAGAAAAGGAATCTAGATGAGAAAGTTCAAGTTGGACACCTTGAAAGCCTTGTTCTCAAGAGAACCGTCTTAACCACCTGTGACTCCAAGCACCTATTCCCAACCAGTGAGCGCCCAGGAAACAGGTAAGGTGATAAATTAATAATTTATATTTTCAACACCAAAGTCAACTATGAGTACAACCACCTCCTGGTGACCACATCCCCATGGAATAGCCAGGTGCAACCTATTTGAATTGCCCTGATGACCCTCACAGCCACATGGACTATGCAAATGTACTGCAGTGACCATCTTGAAGTTATAGAGTAGCTCCTGGAACCCATGCCCGCTTGCTTTAAAACCACCAGCTATGACCCTGTAGGAAACCTGTTTGGATAAGGCTGTGGACCCAATAAAGGCCATGACCCACGGCTCCCTCTTTCTCTCTTTCTCCCTTCCTGCACTCCCTGACCTTCCTGAGCATTACCTCCAGTATGCTATGTAGCCCCAGGACCTGTAAGTAATAAAATCTTTATTTCCATCTTGTGTTTCTCCTCATCATTGGCAAGCTCTCCATTTTAAAGATCCTAGATTCAAGCACACAGAGAAAGTAGTGAAAATCCACCCCTGGAAATTTTTCACTGGCTGCTTCATTCCAGGTGGTTCCAAGCCTAGTACAATATCCAAAGTTCTTCTCTCTGTCTTAGCCTTCCCTTTTTCCTCCTAAGTCTCACCTTCTAGAATCACCCCCTGGGAACCCTGAATTCTTCTCAGTCTGTTAGGTAGAGTTTCAGCTTTCCCAGCTCCTAAGGACAAGCTCTGCTCTAGACCACCTGCCCTGAGGGCTCCACAGAATGGATGGCTTTCAATCTCGCCAGCTCCACTTTCCTTAGACTCCAGTTGCAGTTTTAATCGCATTTGTGTCTTCATTATTCAAACAAATCCTAATGATGTTGATATTAGCGAAGATAAATGTTTAACAGCTTGAGACTGAAATGATGAAGTTGCTAAATAAAGAATGAGGTCAGAGTTGCTAAAATGCTTGAGGAGTGTCAGCTGGCTTGGGTAAAGGGGCCCTCCATCGGGGAGTGGCTTTGGAATGTAAAGCACAAGCATCTGGAAGGGCAAGTAAGAGGAGGCAAGCTGCAGCCATAGGTATGCACCCAGGGACAGTCAATGATTCAGGTTAGTCCTGAGGTCATCGCTTATGACTGGGAGGAAAATCTGACCTTGGGGGGAGACACTTAGCCAGACAGTGAGAAACTGACAAAGAAATGGAGTTACCAGGAGGCTGCTGCCTCTAACCAGCCACTGAGGCCCCAAGGAAATGAACTTTGATTCCTTGCATTCAATGGCTCATAAGCAGGAAAATAAATATAACAAAAAACAAGGTGTAGGTTTAAAAAAAAAAAGAAGACATGTAAGTGGGGATTCAAACATGGGCTCTCATTCTTAGCCTCTATAGTAATTGCTTGCATATATTAATAACCCCCAACTATGTGCCAGATGCTATTCTAAACTCCCTCACGTTCCTTAAACAAACCAGACCATCCACATACTGGAATATTACTCAGCAATAAAAGGAACCAACTATTGATATAGGCGACTTGGATGAACTTCAAAGGCATTACGGTGAATGCAAGAAACCAATCCCAAAAAAACTGAATGATTCCAGTTATCTGACATTCCCAGGAAGACAAAGCTATAGTGACAGCAGATCACTGGTTGGCAGAGGGTAGGTGTGGGGAGGGTGTGATGATAAAGGGATCAAACTGTTCTCGTTTCTATCGCAGTGGTGGAACACAAACCTCCAGCTAGATGTGGAGATGTGCCCCTATAGTCCCAGCTGCTCAGAAGGCTGAAACAGAAGGATTACTTGAGCCCGGGAACCTGAGGCCAGCCTAAGCAACACAGACCCCAACTCAAACAAACAGACAAACCTACACAATCATTAAAATTCATAGAACCATACACCCTCAAAGGTTCAACCGTGGCCAGTTGCGGTGGCGCACGCCTGTAATCCCAGCACTTGGGAGGCTGAGGCAGGAGGATCGCAAGTTCAAAGCCAGCCTCAGCAATTTAGCAAGGCCCTAAGCAACTCAGTGAGACCTTGTCTCTAAATAAAATACAAAATAGGGCTGGGGATGTGGCTCAGTGGCTGAGTGCCCCTGGGTTCAATCCCCAGTACCAAAAAAAAAAAAGTTCAACCTTACTGTATAGTAATTTAAAAAGTAATTTTAATCCATCAACATAAAAAATTCAAAAGTAGACATTCACAAAATGCATCTATGGTGTGATTACATCTTATGTCTCTCCAACTCCTATGTTTCCTCAGAAGTGACCCATTGATTAGGGTAGAGATGTGGGAATCAGGGCTTTCAACTCCCCTTCACCTAGAACTTTTCACTCTAATCCAATCCATTTTGTATATTTAGATTTAAGAAACATTTCATTTGACAATATGAAGTTCAAACCATTGATATAATAAAGCCTAGTAATAAATTAGCATTCACTGAGGGCTTACCAGGTTCCAAGCACTATACAAAATGCTGTAATATGCATCATCTCATTTATTTCTCCATCTAATCCCATGGGTAGGAACTATTTACTTCAAGATGAGGAAAATGAAGCTGAAAGAAATTACTTCACTTGCCCACAATTACCTAGATAGTGGGGGGCAAAGCAGAGATCTGGACTATGGAAGCACCTCTCAGATCCTCTACTGCTGGGAGGGTAATTGATCTGCAGCCCTGAGGCCACATTCTGAAGTCCACCACCACTTTCACACCAGGCCACAGATCCTGCGGGCTGCTCTGAGTCAATAACTGAGCACGGCAGGGGTCCCAAGGCAGGCCTGCAGGAGTCCTCATCAGACGCTCTACACTTCCATTTAGCATGGCTCCTGAGAGCTATATGCAGTCCCCTCTCTCCCATTCTTCCTTCTTTCCCTCATCCTTCCTTCCCTCTTGCCTTCCTTCCACTTCTCCCTCACCCGGGCAGATCCTCACCACAATCTGATGGCTCTCCCAGCCTTCTTTGGCTCCTCCTCCATTTTCGTCCACCAATGTTTGCCCCAGTGAATTTCTGCATGACTAACTCCACTCGGTGTCACTTCCTGAAGGACCCAGATGGACACACGCAACTGCAGAAGCAAAGGTCCCATGAGCTTTGCAACAAGAGAGAAATCCAAGTCTCAGAGATGACAATACCTAAAACACATCTTAGAGATGGTTTAAGAATTAAGCTGCCTGGCACAGATGACCTGCCACTGGGTGCCTCAGCTATGGGAGATACTCAACAGTTCCTGGAAGAGTGAAATGGAAAGTTTGCATGACCATTAGCTAGCAGTGACTTAATGAAGGCGTGTTCCCTTCTGGCACTTAAAGAGAACAGAGGAGGAAACAGAAAGCAGATTCCCTCCAGGCATCTGGTAGTCCCCGTCTGAGAGTCCACAGGACCCCATCACTACCAGCCTCTTCCTCCCTCCAAACCCAGCCAGAGACAGACAGGCCTGGCGGCCTCTTCCCACCCCCATCAGCTTTTTATACAAGAAGAGTTTTCACACTGACATCCCAGCTGACCCCCACAGCTCGGGAAAGTCACTTCATGGGTTGAAAAATCTCTTTCTGAAAGAATTACTCTCATAAAGTGCTGTGAATTGGACGCTGACCTGGAGTTGACCAGAGGAATTTTTCAATACCCACTTTTATATATAAAATTTGTAACCTTTCTCTTCTCATTGAAACTAGGTAGTATTGATTGAGTAGAAATTTCAGGAGAGTGTGTTTGGGGCTTAATAGGGGTGAGCCTGTGGTAACCGTGGCTACCCGCAGTTCAATTAAGATTCCTAACCAAAAGGAGAAAATAAAATCAGAATCAATACCTGTACAGGTACGCAGTCTCGGAACTTTGTGGTGATTCGAGCAGAGCCTCATTCGGCCACGGGCAGCTCCAATTCCTGCCACAGGGCTGTTTCTCCATCATTTGTCAATAGGAGGGCAAAGAAGGAGGAACTGAAGAAGGAATAAATGGAAGGTGATTCCAGCAGACACAAAAGAAATCCATCAGCCTGGAAAGGAGACTACAACTAAGAACCAACAAGAGAGGAAAATAAATGTCCCCACGAAGCAACAGAGCAGCAAGTCTTCCCCATCAATAGTGGGCAAGGATCCTTGTTTGTCTCCAGGACATGTGGAAAAAATAGAAAATGTCAGATCTGGAAAGATCCAGGAGATTCTTGTTTTGCAAATAAAACTGAGGCTTAGAGAAACCAAGAATCTGGTCCAAGATCTTGAAGAAGCAGGTAAGGGAGGGATTTTACATCATTGCACACAAGCCATATTCTTGCTCACTTTTTCCAAGGCAGGAGTTATGCATTGATGTATGAAACATCACAGGACCCAGAAAATTCAAGCAGCAATGTGTGGCCAGCAGAAGCAGAGTCATGGTGCACCATGGTGCATGGTGGAAGATGGGGTAGGACTTGGTGTGAAGGAACCCCCTCCATAGGCTGACCCAAGAAATTGGACCCAGCTCCAATGAGAGCTTCCACATTGTGCCCTGTTATCCCCTCCTGATGGTACATGACTGAAAATCCTAAAGATTCACGAGCCCCTCCCACATGTCCTGTTCTGATTATGCACAGTAGAGATGGGGAATTGATGAGTTGATCCTTTGGTAGTGAAAAGAAGCCACTTTCCAAAGAAATGTTACCTTCTTCCATCCCTGTGATCCTTCTCCACATTTCCATGTTTGGAGTGTCAGGGTATCTAGCATCCAGCACCAGTTTAGTGCTTAATGAGAGGCACTCAGTAACTGCATTGAGTGTGTACACTGACTAGTGAGAGAACCAATACAGCATTGTATCACTACACAAGCAACAGCTTCAAAAGATTGGGCTTCCTCGTGATGGAACAGGATAGAATCTGGGAATTTTAACAGCCCCTTTCAAAGATGATCAGACAACTACAAAGAAAAGTCAAAAGAGAATGAACTTTGGAACTAGATAAACTTCAGTCAAAGCCAATTGTGTGACCTCTGTTAAATTATTTACCCTCTCTGAACTCCAAAATATCATGTATAAGATGGAATTAGTGGCATATGCTTTATGCAATTCTTTTGTGCTAAATAAATATGATAGGATGTGTGTGATTAAGGTAGGGGGATGATAAACTTAAAACCATTTCAATAAATGACTAAGGAATGCCCAGATGGTTAGTACAAACATTATTTGGAGATGTGTCTATGAGGGCATTTCTGGTAAATATTAGCATTTGAATCAGTGCACTGGCTAAAGATCACTCTCACCCATGACGATCGACATCATCCAGTCCCTTGAGGACTTCAATAGAATAAAAAGGTAGAAGAAGGGAGAAACTTCTCCCTGCTTGGACTGAGATTTCCATCTTCTCCTGACTTTGAACATCATTGTCCCTGGTTCCTGGGCCTTTGGACTTGGACCAAGGTTTAGATCATCAGAGTCAGGTTCTCAGGGCTTCAGTTCAGCCTGGGTTTACACCATCAGCCCCTCTGGCTCTCAGGTGTTTGGGTTTGGACTGAAGCAATACCAGTAACTGTCCTGCACTTCCAGCTTGCAGATGGCGGATCAAGGGACTTCTTAGCCTCGTGATCCCATGAGCCAATTTCTCATAGCAAACCTCTTTCTGTGTGTCTGTATCGTGCTGTTTCTGTTTCTCAGGAGAAAACTGACTAATACATTAACCTTTAGTAAAGTCTGCTGCCCATACACAAGGCCCTTCATAACTTGGGATGGAGTTGGAGAGAACTTCACATCTAGGTTGATAGTGCCTTAGAGAGAACGAGATGATCCAAACATTCACAGAAGACCAGGAGAACTTAAACTCCAAGAAAATTTGCATTTTGTGTGTGTGTGTGTGTGTGTGTGTGTGTGTGTGTGTTTTATTTTGGGTGGTGGCAGGGAACAGGGGATCAATTAGACCTAGATCTTAAAACAGACATCAGCGTTCAAATTACATGTATAATACCTGAAGTTAAAAATCCTTAGTAAATACAAGGTTATCTTTCCTCTCTTTTTAAGAGATTGTTGATGGTTTATGGATGTTAGATGGCTTGTTCCATTCTAACCCCCAGCAATTTGGAATAAATGGAAAGCAAGGGAATAAATGGACAATTACCACAGAGAAAAGAACTGTCCATTCCACTTGGGTGCACAAATGAAAGCACACAATAGTTTGCCCATCAATTTTCAGTAACACAGTTTTAAAAGATTTCCTTGAAACCCAGAATACCAGAGCAAAAGTCTCTTCGCAGTTGCTTCTTGGAAACAGATTAAATGCTTACTTAAGTAAAAGCAGGCATGAAAAGACACAAAACACAGAAACACTCATGGTTTTGAGGGGTAGTGAATGCAACCTTTGAAAATCCTAATGCTACCCTCATGAGACTGAAATTATGTAAATTGTATGGTGACCTGAAGCCCAAGAACACACTGCTCAGGGAAGCAGGGAAGCAATAGGAAACTGCAGCAGCATCTAATGTGAGGAAGTCCCCACACCTTTTGTACCCTTTGATGTCACTGGTGATAGCTAACTCCTCTCTGGAGAAGGAATGAGGAAAGACTTCTCAGCATCCACCTCTTCTTTCTCTTGCATACCACCAACAACCACCCTGAGCTTCTGATGGGGAAGCGGTTAAGAGAAGTCTTCCTTCCCTGTCCTCATGTATGTGAGCAGGGCAATATGGTACTGCTCTGAAGGAGGTCTCCGGGCCAACTTCTCCCCTCCAACAGTCCCCTACCCTTCATGTGACATTCATCCATTCTACAAACACTCTTGATTAAGCGCTTTCTATGGGTCAGAAACTGGCTAGAAGCTAGAGATACAACGGCAATCAAAACTCAGCTATATCCCTCCTGTTAGGGAAAAAGGAAAGACTTTTGATGAGATGAAACACCCGTTAAGCTATAAATTAGGGTCCTTTTTATTAGTTATACCATTGCTAGTTTAAAATAAGCAAAAACAAAAACTCAATGGCCCATAGTTATCCACTATTTTGCCCACAAGACCTTCTATGCAGGAACATGACTTTGCAGAACCATGGAACTGTTTTACCCCCACGCCCCTAAAAAATAACACAAAGAGCTGTGAGGTAATAGCCTCTCCCTTCATGAAAGTCAAGCTCCTGTGTACAAACAATGCCAGTGTTTAGTGTATCTGAATACACTGGTTGCATCCAAGATGCATGAATGTCCTTTCTCAGTGCCCATTCATGTACTGGACACAGAAATGGCTAGATGCATATAGATCCTTATTGGCTCCTCACATCAGCACTTTGAAGAAAGTTCTGCTATTCCATGTGAAAGATGAGATAACTCAGACTGTGAGGAAATTTGCTGAAGATGAGATAATTAGTAAAGATGGCTCAGGACAATCATTCGTGCCCACTAGCAACATCTGCCCAGGTTATGCATGTCAGGAAAGTGAGAGTCCCAGGTAGTTTTTCCTGGGTCTCCTGAGATGGAGTTCTGTGCTGCTGTCATTGTTAGGATGGAATTAGGTCACAGATGCTTTGCAACAAACAAGACAGCTTGGAATTCTCTTCCATTACCTTTGCTGTGTGTGTGTGTGTGTGTGTGTGTGTGTGTGTGTGTGTGTGTTGGTGAGGTTTGCTGTTTTGCTTTGCTTTGGTGTTGGCTTTTGGTTTTTGCTTTCTGAGATTGGAGCTCTCTATGTTGCCCAGGTTGGTCTTGGACTTCTGGGCTCCAATGATCCTCCCACTTCAGACTTGCAAGTAGCCGGGACCAAGGTACATGCCAGCACACCCAGTTTCCCTGACATTTTGTAGTCGTCATTACCTATGTATTTTTTAAAAAAAACTAATTTGATTCTAGCCTCCCAACCAATACCCATTTTATCCAAAAATTTTATAATTTATGATCTTAGGTTTTCTAAGAGAACATCTATTTTAAAAGAATAATTATATTTTCTTGTTCCTGAAAACTATAACTCATTTTAATTTCTTGTCTTGTTGCATTGGCTAACTTTCTCATAATACTTTTCAATCACAGTGGTGGTTACTGCCAAAATTGTCTTATTTCTTATTTTAAAGGAAACTTCTCTAGAATTTCACTATGACAAATCATGGTTTCTCTTCATATGATAGTCCATATTGTATTATGGTTAATCTTTCACTTTTAAGTTCAAGTTTTAGATCTGCATGCATTTTTCATTTTTATTGGGTATCTTCTTTTACATCTATAGAGATTGCTAAATGTTTTTTGTTCTTTAAATAATTGATATTTTATTAGGAATGCTAATCTTATTGTTTTTTGGATCATTCCTATTTGTTGATGGCATATAATTGATTCAATAAATTGTTGAATTTTATTTGTTAAAGCTTCACCATCTATATTGAAAAGTTAGAATAGTTCACAGTTTTGTTGTCTTTGTTATTCCACGATCATTTTAATATGTTAGCTTGCCATTACTGTGACAAAATACCTGAGATAATCAAATTCATAAGGGGAAAGGTTTATTTTTTATCACAAGGTTTATTTCTGATTGGGGAGGTTCAGTCCATGGTGCTGGCCCATTGTTTTGGGGTCTGTGTTGAGGCAGCACATCATAGTGGGAGCATATGGCAGAGGGGACACTGCTCACCTCATTGCTGCCAAGAGGAATGAGAACAAAAGAGAAGGGACCAGGGTCCTAACATCCCCATCAAGGGGAGCTCCCATACGAACTAACTGCCTTCTACTAGATGCCACCAACTAAAGGATCCTGCACCTCCCATAGTATCATGGGCTCTGGACCAAGCCTTTGAAGGACACTCCAGATCCAAACTACAGCGATTAGCTTTGTAAAGTGAGAGAGAAATTCCTTATTTTCCATGATCTTTAATAATTTATACTTCATGGGAATTATTTTTGCCTTAAGATAGGAACAAAGCCATGTGTAATAGAGAAAATAGAGAAATAGAGAATAGAGAAAATCAGTGAAACCAAAAACTGATTCCTTGAAAGCATCAACAAAATTGGTAAGTCATTAGCTGACTGATGTATGAGAGAAGGCAAAAGGTCTAAATTACTAAAATCAGAAATTAAAAATAAGACATTATTACCAATTTTACAGAAATTTAAAAGGACTCTAAAAGAGCAATATGGATATTTACACATCAACAAATTGAATGATCTAGATGTGATGGACAAATTCCTAGAAACTTACTACCTATAAGGACTGAATCATGAAGAAATCTAAAATCAGAATAGACATATAATAAGGAGATTAAATCAATAATCAAAAACCTCTTAATAACAACAACAAAAACTGGAGCAGATAGCTTCATTAGTGAATTCTATTAAATATTTAAGAATTAACACCAATCTTCTCAAACTCTTCCAAAAACCTAGAGAGAAGGGAAGACTTTCTAAGTCATGTTGTGGGGCCAGCATTAACCTATACCATGATACCAAATACAACGACTCCAGAGGAAAGAAACCTGCCAATATCCCATTAAGAATATTAACACAAAAGTCTTCAATAAAATACTAGCAAATCAAATTCAGCAGCATATTAAAAGAATTATACACGATGGCTAAGTGGAATTTATTCGTAGAATGCAAGAATGATTCGACATGCAAAAATCAATGTAGCACACTACAGAAGTAGAAAAAAGGAAAAGCCATGATCATCTCAATTACATGGAAAAAGCATTTGATAAAAGTCAACACCCTTCATGAGAAAAAACACCTAATAAACTAGGAAGAGAAGTAAACTTCCTCAAAATTATAAAGGCGAAATATGAAAAATTCAAAGTTCATGTCATACTCAACTCCTAACAGTAGGAACAAGATGAAGATGCTTCTTTCACCATTTCTGTTTAACATATTATAGGAAGTACTAGCTAAAACAAGTAAGTAATAAAAAGAAATGATAAAATTTACATAATGGACAAAGTAAAATTGTCTCTGTTCAAAGACAAAATTATCTTACATGCAGAAATACCTAAATCATTCCCCCCAAAAAACTATTAGAGCTAGCAAATTCAGCATTTACAGGACACAAAGTCACACACAAACACACCCACACACACAAATTGCCCACATTACTATACCCAAACAATGAAAAATCTGATTTAATTTATAATAGCATTAAAAAGAATGAACTACTTAGGAATAAATTTAACCCAAGGAGCCAAAAAGCTTTAACAATTAAATCTAGAGGAATGGAACCACCATTTGACCAGGTTATCCCACTCCTTGGTCTATAGTCAAAGGATTTAAAATCAGCATACTATAGTAACACAGCCACATCAATGTTTATAGTAACTCAATTCACAATAGCTGAATTGTGGAAACAACCTAGATGCTCTTCAACAGATGAATGGGTAAAAAAACTATGGTATGTATACACAATGGAATATTACTCAGCCATAAAGAAGAATAAAATTATGGCTTTGCAGGTAAATGGATGGAGTTGAAGAATATCATGCTAAGTGAGATAAACCAAGTCCAAAAAAATGAAGGCCGAATGTTTTCTCTGATAAGTGGATGATGATACATAATAGCGGGGGTAGGGGGTAAGGGAAGAATGGAGGAAGGATGGATTGTGTAGAAGGAAATGAATGGTGGGGTTAGGGTGTGGGGAAGAAAAGATAATGGAATGAGACAAACTTCATTACACTATCTACATGTATGATTGCACAAACCTTGTGACTCTACTTCATGTACAACCAGAGCAATGAAAGTACCCCATTGGTGTACAATGAATCACAAAAAATTTTAAAATAAATAAACAAATAAAATCTAGAAAACACACTGAAAGAAATTGAAGAAGACATAAAAAAATGGAAAGTTATTGCATGTCTGTGGATTGGAAGACTTAACACTGTGAAGATAGCAATATTACCCACTGGGGTTTGCAGATCTAATGCAACACCTATTAAAATATTATTTTATTCAGAAAAATCCACTCTAAAATTCACCTGGAATATCAAGAGACCACCAAACAGTCAAAATAATTCTGAAAAAGAAGAACCAATTAGACGACTTATACTTTCTGATTTCAAAACTCACTATAGAGCTACAGTGATCAAAACAATGTGGGAATAGCAAGAGGACAAGACACGGGCCAGTGAAGCAGAAAAGAGAGCCCAGAAGTAACCCTTCTCAAATATGGTCAACTTTTGACAAAGGTATCAGGATCATTCAGTGGGTAAAGGACAATCTTTTTTTTTTTTTTTAATGATACTGAGAAAATAACATCTACCTAAAAAACTTATTAACTCAGCCGGGCGCAGTGGCACACGACTGTAATCCCAGCACTTGGGAGGCTGAGGCAGGAGGATCGTGAGTTCAAAGCCCATCTCAGCAACTTAGCGAGGCCCTAAGCAATTCAGTGAGACCCTGTCTCTAAATAAAAAAATACAGAATAGGGCTGGGGATGTGGCTTAGTGGTGGAGTGCCCCTGGGTTCAATCCCCAATACCAAAAGAAAAAAAAAGATTAACACAAAATGGATCAAGATCTAAACAGAAAAGCTCAAACTACAAAACTATTAGAAGAAAACATAGAGGAAACCTTTATGACCTTGGTTTTAGCAAGGGATTGTTGGATATGTACCAAAAGCATTAGGAACAACAACAACAAAAAGATAAACTGAACTCCATCAAATTGTAAAAAAAAAAAAAAAAAAGATTAAATTTTTATGTATCAGAGGACACTCTTATGCAATGAGAGTGAAAAGATAATCCATGCAATGGGACAAAATAATTTTCAAATAAATATCTGACAGCATATTAATTCCTGGAATACATAAATAATTCCTATAACTCAACAATAACAAAAAATAAACCCAAAATGTGTAAATGTCTTAAAGGGACTTTTCTCCCACAGAAGACACACAGATCACCAGCAATCGTGGGAAAAGACACTCTACCTCACTAGTCATTAGGAAAGGACAAATCAAAACCACAATGAGATACCGCCTTAAACCTATTAGGAGGACTACCATTAAATAAATGTGTACATACATGCATAAATATGGAACTAAAACATAAAAACACAGAGAGAAAGTGACTGTTGGTGAGGATATGGAGAAATAGAACCCTTGTACATTGCTGATGGGAATGTAAAATGGCGCCATTAAAACCAGAGTTCTCTGTTTCTGTTGGTGGGTGGGACCTGTGCAAACTGCAGGCCAGGTTTAGCGTTAGCAGCTAATTATAGCAGGGGATACCTCTGAGGGTCCCAGCTGGCAAAGCCCGCTTCTTCTCCTCTACCACTGAGTGGTGTGTTGCAGCTCTTAACGCAGGTCATGCCCTCCAGAGCCACCGAACAACAGAAGGCAAGAGTGACGGGAGAAGGATTTACTCCAGTGTGAAGAACAGAAATAGAACCCTTCCAGGGGCAAGAAAGAACCAGTAGGAGTTGCCTGTCTCTAGCCTGGGGGGTTATAAAGCACCTGGGTCAATGCTATTGGTCCAAACTATTGCTAATCAAGGTTTGGAAAAGCACTAATGCTATTGGTTGGCTCTTGAGTGTGAACTTCCTTTCAGGTTTGCCCCACTTGCACTTTCTCCTAGCTGGTAAGGAAGCAGAAGTTTGAGTTCATGGATGGCAAATGCTCAGGGATATACACTGGGCTCAGGCAGGACTGCCTGTCTGCCCCAGGTCTGCATGCCCTGGCTTAAAGCACCTCAGGTTCAGCATGGCAGCTCCTCAACTCCAGGAGGGCTTCGACATGCTGTGGAAGACAGTACAGTGGTGCCTCAATAAGTTTAACATAGCCAAGTGCCCTGGTGCACACCTGTAATACCAGCTGCCTGGGAGGCTGAGTCAGAAGGACTGCCAAGTTCAAAGCCAGCCTCAGCAATTTAGAAAGACTTTGTCTCAAAAAAATTTAAAAAAAAAGAGTATCATATGCAGCAATTCTACTTCTAGGTGTACATGCCCAAAGGAATCAAGAACAAGGATTCAAGAAGACAATGTGAACACCAGTGTTCACTTGAAGCAAGAGTCACAGTAACCAAAAGATAGAAACAACTAAATGCCCATTGACAGAAGAATGGATAAACAAAACATCGTGTACAGTACAATGGCATATTATTCAGCCTTAATGAAAAATGGATTCTGATACATGCTACCCCATGGACAAACCTTCAAAACATTACACTAAGTGAAAGAAACACAAAAGGACAGATGTTATATGATTCCTTTTAAATGAGGAATCTAGAATAGGTAAGTTAATAGAGACATAAAGGAGAATAAGATTACCAGGAGTAAGATTACCAAAGCAAGAGTGAGGGCGGTGGAGGAGGAAATAGAATATCATCATTTAATGGGCCCCAGGGTTTATCTGGGATGGTGAATCATTTCTGGAAATGGATAGTGCTGAAGGTTTCACAATATTGCAGGTTTCACAAGGTACTTAATGCCACTAAATTATACACCTAAAAAGGGTTGAAATGGTAAGTTTTATGTGATGTGTATAGACAGCCAGACATTTTTTAAAGGTACAGCCAAAGGTTTCAATTTTCATCTCCTGGCTAATGGGCTATTTATTCTTTCTACTTCTACTTGAGTCAATTATGATCATATCTAATCTCTCA
This sequence comes from Glaucomys volans, assembly GCA_020662805.1. Lineage (NCBI taxonomy): Eukaryota > Metazoa > Chordata > Mammalia > Rodentia > Sciuridae > Glaucomys > Glaucomys volans. Next base: position 580,212 of record JAJEJO010003974.1, on the reverse strand, counting down.
GAAAACTATCTCTTTCTTAAGTATTTTCAAACTTGTTACAATTTAGTAGAATTCTAGCCTCCCTTTAATATCTATTGCTATATCTTCTTTATAGTTCCTCATTTAGTGTACTTAGGCTTTCCCTTAATTCTTGATTTATGTTGCTAGCAACTTGCCTCTTATACTACTTTTTTTAAAATTTTAAGCCCTGCTATATATCTTTGCTTTATGTTATGCACATTTTGTTTTCCTAACATTGAATTAAATACTTGTACACAGTTTATTCCTTGTTTTACAATAAAGGTATTTAAGACTATTCATTTTCTCCAAGTACAATTTTGGTCATACCTTGTAAGTTTTGCTACGAAGTGCCCTCAATGTTATTATTGTCTAATTATCCCCTAATGATATTTCTTATTTCCTCTTTTGCTTAAGAATTATTTAGGTGAATGTTTATTCTCATTTTATTTTTAATTTCCAAGAGGTTGAGGTTCTATTTCAACTTTTATTTATTACTAATTGAATGTGACCTGTGTGATTTTGATCAAGGGAAAGGGAATAGTTTAGATTCACTGCAGAATCCTGGAGATCCAGCAGCCTGAGGAAAGAGCCAAAGCTGTATGACATGCAATAGAGATTTAATCTCTGTGTTCACAAATCTCTTTGCCATGCTGGAATGGCCACCAAGAGTTGGCTATGGAGTGTCCCCATGCTCTGCCTGGCAGTCATCTGTGCCAAATGCAAAAATGCACAGATCAAGTGCAATCTGTAAGTCCCACGCTGGCCCAGGTCATGGAATGAGCTGCTTCTCCCAAGATCCAGCTCTGCCTGTCTGACTGCCTGCAGCCCACCCCTACCTACCGCAGAATAAAAACCTGTCCCTGAATTTAGGAAAGTCTGCCTTGCTCACCTCCAAGGCAAGCTGGTTTTAAGCATCATCATAGGAGACATGAATGCAATCAGTCCTTTTGATCCATATGTAGCAAAGTCCATGGTTTCTGGCTATAAGCATTCCTAGTGTCCAGCAGGTTTCTCCTTCCTTTTGTGTCCTTGGCCATTTCCATTAGATTCCCCAATGGAAGATCCAGGTGCTGAAGTTGTTAACTTGCCTAAAAGTCCCCTTTGCCTTTTTTTTTTTTTTTTTTTTTTTTTTGTCTTTTTTTACTTGCCACTCAGAATGACAACCTATTGGCAAAGCACTCAATAAGGATGGGTAATATTTCCTCTTCAGACACGTACTCATAACCTAAAGAGATGAAGCTAAACACATGGAAACCAGCACCATTACAAACGTGCTTTGCCTAAGAACCCGACTTCAGCTGAACTGCAGGACCAGGACCTACTCCCACCAGAACAGCAGGTGTCCCTGAGTCACTGTCAGTAGTATCTTTAGTCTGAAAATAAATCCCCCATTAGGCAGCTGACCACACATGTGCCTCTGAAACTATGGCAACGGAAAGTCCTTTTACCTCTGTGTCCCAATTAAAAGTGTTTGTTGGCTGTAATTGGGGTGTTTGGTTTCCAAAACTAATACATCAAAGCAATCACATAAGCCTCAAATGTCACCATCATACAAATTGACATTTCCCATGCAAGCAGCTAATGAGTGGTCGCAGCAAAGAGCATGCGTGAGTGAGGTTACAGGGAACAACTGGATAAATCCACTTTTGGATCCATTTCTTCATGCCCCATCCCACCCAAGTGTTGACAACTGATTGCATGTTGGGGTGGGGGGAGAAAAGATGATGGAAATTTAAGGTTAGGTATCCAGGAGGATAGAGGGGATTTTAACAGAAACAGGGCAAAAATACTTGGTGTAAGTTTAATGGAAAAGTGATACATGGTCAGAATAAATGCATTCAAGTCTCTTCTGCCATGACAGCCAGTGTCTGGCACTGAACAGGGCATATAATGTTTGAGTTTCCTGCCTGGTTAAAAGAAAAAAGGATTAGTCAATAAAATGATGTCTTTCTTATCATCATGCTTTCAGATTTTTTTATCTTTGTCTCTGATTGATTCTGTTTTTTATTTGTCCTTTTGGATATATATGACAGTACAGTATATCTTGACATACATACATGAAGGATAACTTATTCTCCATTTTGACATATTATACATACTTGGAGTACAACTTGTTCTCTCCATGTATGTATAATATGTCAAAATAATTCTTAACCAGCAATAGCATGGAACAACTCACCTTTTAGTTTCTCTCCTGTGAGTATGAAATGGTCTATAAACAAACATTTAAAAAGATGCAACCCAGAGGGATCCTGTGATCCTTTCAAAATGTGAAAAATTCTGGGGTAATGCAAATCATTTTTCCCTCTAATAACCTGTTTGCTAACATATTCAGTACTATTTAATAATGTAAAAAGCTATTTCCTGGAGAATAAGGATACACACACATATGCAGAGACAAATGGATTAGGATATATGTACTACATATACATTATATACATGAATATATACGATATAGATATACATTTGAAGATAAATATATAAACAGATTTCTTTCTTTTACTGGAGTAGGTTCTAATGCAAATGATGGAAAGTTCAACTCACAGTGGCTTATTCGAGTCACAAAGGGGGCGATTGCTGGTATTGGCTGAGCAGTTTGAGCCTGCCAAAGCTAAGGCTCATGCAGCTCTCTCAGCCTACATGTCACCTAATGATGACAAGATCATTTTACCTCTAACATGGTGTCCAAATTCCAGGCACAGAGAGAGTGAATGAGCAAATGGCACATTATCTGGTTCTTTCCTGCTATCAGGATTCCTCTAGTGCCTTCTACTTTTGCCTTGTTAGCCAGAACTGTCATATGGTCATCTCACCTTCAAAGAAACCTGGGAAATGGGACCTTTTAATGGATCATCTTTTAGCTGCAGTTCTACTAATAATGAATAAGGAGAATGAATACTGGTTAAGCAGCTATCATCTCCCCCTCCATGCTACCCACTTAGGAGGCCTGGGGTTTTGTATCAGCCATTAGGCGGCCCTCGATCTAGGGCTTCAAGAAGCAAGTCATACATGATCTATCATTAGAACAAAGAAACTCATGTCAAAAGACCTGCGATCTGGTCTCTTCTACAGCACTCTGCCACTAGCTCTGTGACCTTGGACTAAGTCATTTCTTCTGTCTCTAGTCATCAAAATGAGAGAACTTAAAGCAACCATTGTAAAGATCCTGAAATTCTATGCACCCATTCTGGAGCCTTGCTTGGTAAATATCCAAGTTGTGTTATGCTGCTGTCCTGGACCCCGGGTCCCACCCTGTGTGCCTGATACACAAGAGAGCATTGCTGCCACCATCTGCAGAGAACCTGAGAGCAGCGCCACTTCAGGAATCACATTATCTTGGAGAAATAAAAGTAGCACCTTCTAGATTCCTCAGCAAACTGGGAATGGAACTATCATTTGACCCAGTTATCCCACTCCTCAGTGTACACCTAAAGGACTTAAGATCAGCCTACTACAGTGACACAGTCACATCAATGTTTATAGAAGCTCGATTCACAATAGCTAAGCTAGGGAACCAACCTAGGTGTCTTTCAACAGATGAATAGATAAAGAAAATGTGGTATATATTCACAGGGGAATACTACTCAGCCATAAAGAAGAATGAAATTATGGTATTTGCCAGTAAATGGATGGAACTGGAGACTATCATGCTAAGTGAAATAAGCCAATCCCAAAAAACCGAAGGCTAAATGTTCTCTCTGATGTGCAGATGCTAAATACAACAAGGGGAAGGAGAGGACAGAATAAAAGTTCACTGGATTAGACAAAGGAGAATGAGAAGAAGGGAGGGGGAATGGGATTAGGAAAGACAGTAGAATGATTTGGACATAACTTTCCTATGTTCATACACAACCAGTGTACCTCCACATAATGTACAACCACAAGATTGGGATCCTAATTAGAATAAGTTATACTCTATGTATGTATAATATGCCAAAATACACTCCACTGTCATGAATATCTAACAAGAACAAATTTTTAAAAGTTTCTCCTTCTAGCCCCAGTAAAGGAAAAGTTGCAGAGCAATGGCGGTTCTAAAATGATGGATACGAGCCATTCAGCAAAGGCGACTGGGCTGGTCATGTTCAGCACACCTGTGTGTGTGTGTCCACAATGAGAAGTCACCCTGGAAATCAAAGGTGAGATGATCTGTCCAAGTTGAGACGTTCAGTAGATGTCTCCTGCCGAGGTCCAGCCTAGCAGGGGTCGTGGCACAGCTTGGTGGGGGGAAGGCGTCGGCGACAAGAGCAAAGCGATACAGACTTGAAGATCTGAGGTTTAGTTGTAACTTTACTGTTATATGGCTAAATTCTAAGTCCAGCTACCATTTCACACACAATCTATATATATCTATACATTCAACTTGAGTACATTCTTTTGAGGTTACATAGAAGGGGAGGTGATAAAGCTCTAAGGAAATATGATGGACATAAGTATAATCAAAACAAATCAAGTTCTACTTAAACAAAACATCACTAAACCATTAACTGGTTCTGGTTTTCGTCTTACTAGGAACAATAAGAGTCGAGGCCATCCTCATAAACTATATAGGTTTTGACATGTCATTGTTTAAAGTTTTGTCAAGGATAACGAACAGTTGTACTTAGACATCTCTGGGAGGCTGAAGCATTAATACCTTTTGACCTGTCTATAGTATATAAAGTGGAACTTCCTTCTGCTAATAGTTAATTGACACCCAAGATACAGCTTCCCATCAATCTTATATGCAATCCACTGAGGTCCCTGAACTGTGAAAACAGTTTCCCTAAGAGGGGGGCACATCCTGGTTTGGGTTAAAGCCGACAGGCAGTCTGGCTACATTAAGCTAACTGAGAGCAGTGGACAATAACTCTTGTTGATCTGACCCACAACATTTTTTCTGTTTGCTTGAGGTAATATTAATATGAAATCAATTAACTTGAGCAGTGTTATTTTTATGTTCCAAATCACTTAATATCTGATTATCTACTGAAATCTTTACCGATACCAATAAGAAATAACACGAAAAAAAGAAAGAGCATGCCACGTCCACATTTCCCAGAAGATTAGACCATGCAAGAATCTTCATTATTCCCAGTGGAACCGAGTCAAGCACTGAGGGGAAGAGTGGTGGGCGTGGCAGTCTCCAGATAACAGGAACTTCTTTGACCATGACAAGCCACAAGCTGCCAGGAAGAGGGAACAAGGGGTGAGAAGGAAGGAGTTGGAAAAGTTTAGGGTAATGGGGAATCTTGCCCAAATCTACAACACTGTGGGGCCCACGGTACATTTTTTTGTTTTGTTTTGTTTTGGGGGTTTTTTGGGAAATTTAAACCACCAAAGAGAAAAATTCCCTCTATTCCTTCCATCCAGAAACTTCATTTTCACTTAGCTAAGACCACTGGGGAAAGGAAGAGTGTTCTATTTGTTGAATGACAAGATGGAGTGATTGTGCTTTGCATCTGGAATCTGTTTTACTGGTTATGTCAACTGTGAACGAACTCTGTTCAATCCAGAGACCTTTCACCCTCTGTTTTTTAGCAAGCGTCACCCTCTCACTGCAAATTTACTGGTGAATAGAGACTTTCAGTAGTGACCTCCGGTCGGCTGATAAATTGAACATTGAAATGCATCTCTGGTTTTATACTACCCATTGAATTCTTGAGATATATAATAATTGATGATCTTGACTTCTGTTCGAAATAATTTGCAAATAGAACAAAAAGTTCCCCTTTCCCGTGTACATTCCACAGACTAGAACCAGATATATCAAAGAATATGAGGGATTTCTGAAGTTTTTTTTAAAAAAGAGCAAGATTTCACAGACTTATTGAGGGATAGGTATCAGAGAAGGAGGAATAAAGGAAACTTCATCTGAATCCAAAATGCTTTAGTCTTTCTAGATCCATATTTCATACCTCTCACCAAAACAAAACTGCGTAAGTTTCAGAAGAAAATATGTGAGAAAATAAGACTTGTATAAAGCCTAAGAGTTTTAACATCTATGATTAGTTGCACTTTTAAAGGCCTCTTCATATTTGAAATATGAATTACAAACTGGGAAATGTTTGTAATTATGTCACAGATAAAGGTGCAATACTTTAGTATATAAAAAGCATCTGCAAAATCAATAAGAAAAGACCAACAATCCAACAAAAGATAAAGCCAGTAAAGAGTAACTCTTGACTGAATGACTTTTCAGCCAGTAATACAAATGGGGAGAAAACAGATGAAGATGCTTAAATATGAGCATCTCAGCTCTGATGGAAAGACAGAGAGTCAGATACTTCCCTCACATAGGCCCAACTTTAGCTTTAGAAAATCAATTTTAATATGCAGTTGTTTTATAGAAATTTCCCATCCCACAATACCTTGCCCCAAATCCATGTGAAAAAAAGTCAGCAAAAATTGAAGAGGGAAGGTAACTTCCTATTTGGTGCAATTTCAGATTTACTAATAAAGTCAGAAAAGTGCTTCCCATGCTGGCTTCTAATGCCTGAACTCCCACCACTAGAAATCTCTTCATTTGGCTTACATATTTCCCTACCAAAAACAAATAGATATGGGCTAAATCTCCCTGGGACTTTCTAATTATAATTTGGTTATAAGTAATAATAGCAATTTCATAAGCTTGTTCTGAGTTTTACCATTTACAACATACTATCACAATAAAATCTATTGAATCTTGTGAATAATTCTTAGAATCATAAAAAGAAATATGATTCAGGTTTTATAGTTACCTCTTCAGCAGTGAAACAGATTCAGGTTTTCTGGTTCCAAATTCTGAACATGTTCCTGTATGTAGGAGGGTGTGTAAAGTCCTTTCTTGAGACAGCATTCTGGCAGGGGGTATCGGGGGAGAGAATGAGGCCATGAACTCCTGGTGTTTCTAAGTCAAGTAAGGAGAGAGAAAGAATAATAAAAGTACTCAAGAAGTGGTCAAGTGCACCAAAGACACAGTAAACTTTACACAAAGATGTTCAACAACGAGATCATTCTATGCACTTATCAGAATGGCCCAAATCTAAACCACTGACAATCCCAAATGCCAGTGAGGACAGAGAATGGCAGGACCTCTCCTTCACTGTTGGGGGGACACAAACAGTACAGCCACTTTGGAAGACCATTTGACACTTTCTTCTAAAGAAAGAGTATGCATACTCCTAGCATAATATCCAGCAATTATATTCCTTGGTATTTATCCAAATTAACTGAAAACTTATGTCCACACAAAACCCTTCACATGGACATTTATAGCAGCTTTATTTATAATTTCCAGAACTTGTGAGCAAACCAAGATGTCCTTCAGTAGGTGAATGGATGGATGAATAAATCGTGATGCATTCAGACAAAGGCACATTGCTCAGGGCTAAAAGGAAATGAGCCATCAAGCTATTGAAGACCTGGAGAGACCTCAAATACGTGTGACTAAGTGAAAGAAGCCAATCTGAAAAGGGTGCATGCTGTACTATTCCAACTAGTCAGAGGGAGGAGGAGTAAAACCACCAAGACAATTAAAGTTTCGGTAGTTGCCAGGGGTCGGGGAGGAAAGAGGGATGAATTAGCAGAGCACACAGTATTTTTATAACAATGAAACTTGTCTATATGATCATATAATGGTGAATATATGTCTTTATAGATTGGTCAAAACCCACAGAATGTATACCACCAAGCATAAACCCTAATGCAAACTATGGAATCTGTGTGATAATGCTCATCAGCTATAACAAATGAACAATTCCAGGACCAGACCTTGATAATGGGGGAGGTGAGTGTGAGAAGGCAGGAGAGGGATATATGGGAATATGTGAACTTTATACTTCTCCTTCAATTTTGCTTATGAACCTAAAACTGTTCTAAAAATTGACAGTGAGTTAAAAAAAAACGATTTTCTGATCTGTAAATGTACATAGATATTTCTAACTCCTCCTTGCCTCTCAAGAAGCTAAATATCTTAATGTTTCCCAAATAGAGATCACGGGAAACTTCTGAGCACCTACTGATTGCAAGGGTTATTCATGTTCTCACCACTGAGGCCAAATTGCTCTTTCCCCTGCCCTCTGAGTTTAAATTTCAGTAACTGCATTTTTATTTCTACAAATTCTCTTTGGCTCTGCTGCTTCATTCTTTTCTCATATCCTCACTTCCTTCCTTTATTTCCTTCCATTAGAACTTGAATGAATTTTTTTAGTATGGCGGTCCCTCACTTTATCCAGAGTTTTGCTTTCTGCAGTTCCAGTTACCCATAGTGACTATGGTTCTCAAATATTAAATGGAAATTTTCAGAAATAAACAGTCCATAAGTTCTAAATTGCATACCATCCTGAGTAGTGTGATGAAATCTTGTGCTATCTTACTCCGTCCCTTCATCCAGAGTATTCATGCTGTATAAACTACCCACCCATTAGTCACTTAGTAGCTATCTGAGTTATCAGATCAACTGTCACAGTAACACCATGCTTTTATTCAAGTCGCTCTTATTTTGCTTAATAATGGCCCCAACATGAATGAGTAATGCTGCTGGAAATTTGATATGCCAAAGAGAAGCTGTCAAGGGCTTTTCTAAGGTGAAAATGCAAGGAGATACTTTGAGAGATTACATTCACAAAGCTTTTATTACATAAATTGTTGTTATTATTCTATTTTATTATTAGCTATTGATTCTCTCTTACTATGCCTAGCTTATAAATTAAACTTTATCATAGGTCTGTAAGTATGTATAGGAAAGAGCATCTCATTCATATATATCTGTATGTAGTACTCTCAGTGTTTTCAAGAATCCACTGGAGATCTTGGAACTTCTCCCTGGAAGACAAACAAAGACTGGTGTACTCATTTCATGGTCTCCATTTAATAGATCTGCTTTCAGAAGCTCTTGAGGCTCCAAACTTGCTGGCTCTTTTGACTGATGACACTCAGACATGACATATAGTTTTCTTGTGCATTTTATAATTTTGGTTATTGAGTTCAACCCCAGTGGGGCTCTAACTGTACAAATACCAAGTGGCCTGAGTTAAGGGTCTACCCAGTATTTGCTTCTGGGCTTGCCTGGAACAAGTGGTGTGTTCACTTTTTATCTTAGGAGCCTCTAAGACCATGCAGGTAGTATCAATTAAAACTCCAAATTTGTGCACAGAGTTTGTTATCAGTGAATATAGCTCTGTATTCCCTCTTTATTTCTGAAATTCCCACTCAGAACTCAAGAGGAGACACGTGAATTTTTCTACAGTGTCTGTACTAGTAGGTGGGATATTTTTCTGTCTCTCAAAAGATGCAACCTTTTGAGTGACTCAGGTTTTTTCAGTGGTCTCAGTTCCAAAGCCCTGCCACACAAAGGCCCAAGACTTCATCTCCTATTTCTATGTGAGATTTAAAATCCAAATACCTTATTTAGCTCTCTGCTTCCTTATTGCCATGTCCTGAGCTGCTTTCCTCTGCCACATTCTTCTGCCTTGATGGTCTGCCTCACCTGAGTTCCAAAGCAATGGAGTTGGCCATCTAGGAAAGATCTCTGAAACCATGAGCCGCAAATAAACTTTTCCTCCTCTACATTGTCCTGGTCAAAAAGCTGACCAAAACAGAAATTGGTATTGAGAAGTGGGGTCATTACTGTGGCTAACCTGACTGCGTGGTTCAGAAGCTTTGGAAGCTTTTTGGAATTTGAAGGAGAAATTTTGAAAAGCTCAGAGATGCAAGTTGGAAAAGCTTTAGAATGTTGTAAGTGGAACTCAATGAGTGGGAGCTTAAAAGACCAGAATGCCAGTAGGACTATGGACAGTGAAAGCTGGACTCATGAGGTTTCAGAGGAGAAGAAGGACTCTACTGAAAATTGAACTAGAGGCCATTCATGTTACATTCTGGCAAAGAAGTGATCTACATCTCTTGCCCATGCCCTGAGATTCTGTGAGGCTGAATTTAAAGGTGATGGACTAAATTAATCTGGCACAGGAAATTTCAAGGCAGCACAGCATTGAGGTGCTGGCATGAATATCACTGGAAGCTTTTAGTCAAGTTTACTGTGATAATCAGGAGCAGAAATCAAAGTAGAAAGATTTGAAATACTTGCAGTTTGGCCAGAAAACTGTGAGTAAAACTGGGGCTAAGGAAGTGTGGTTGTTAAAGGCATTACAGCCACTGAAGAAATGCTAAGTACTTTACCCAGGAACAGTAGGAATGAAGGCTTGAGGGCATCTCAGGAATTGGTAAGACCACCCCATCTCAAGCTCAAGGGTATAAAAGTAAAAATTCCTTTGAGAAGAGACCACAGGGGGACCCTGCTTGCACAGGAGAGCATCAGAGGTTGTTTCACCCTGCTCAACTGCCCAGGCATTCAGAGACTGCTGCAACCACGGTCCCAGGAGACTCAGCTACCGCTCCAGATGGTGGCAGACCTGGGCATCAACCATGTGGTGCTGGTTCTGCAGGATTGCAGGATGCTGGAGTTAGGGGACCATGGAGGCTTCCACAAAGATTTCAAAGGAAGACTTGTGAGGCCAGGCAAAGTGCACCAGAGTCAGAGTGCCTGTGGCCACCCCTGAGAGGATGACTTGTGAAGATGTGGAAGGAAGCCAAAGCTGCAGTGGAGACTCCCCAAAATTAAGAAACACCAGTACTATGGAACAACTACTGAGAAAAACTGCAGGAATGAAGCAGAAATAAGCCAAGAGAGAGGCCATGTGGGCTACAACTCACAAGGCCATAAGGGTGGGGCTAAGCAAGCCTTTGGAGAAAACATCATAACGCCCTGTGCCCCAGATGCTGGACATGGAGCTATAGAACTTGGGTCCTCAGTACAATTTCAGTCTTGCTTTGGTCCCATCCATCTTTCTATACCCCTATTTCTTCCTTGATGGAAATGTTTATTCCATGATTTTATATATTGGATTATGTAACTTGCTTTTGGTTTTTACAGGGTGATTCAGAGTTTGCCTTGAGTCTGAGAAGAGACTCTGGATTTGGACTATTGGGTAAGTTCATGAGCTCCAAATAAACTTTTCCTCCTCTAAAAAAAAAAAAATCCCTATTTAACGGAAACAATAAACTATAGTAACCCCAAGCTTGCTGTGCCATTATCCCTACTCTTCAGTTCCTGTGATTCTGGCTCCTGGAATTTCCCCCTTTAATTTCACTGTTTCTTATGATCATATATAATAGTTACAAATAAAAAGTGGGGGCTTGCTGGACAAGGTGGCACATACCTGTAATCCTAGCAACTCCAGGAGGAAGAGGCAGGAGGATCGCAAGCTCAAGGCCGGCCTCAGCAACTTACAGAGGCCTTCAGCAACTTATCAAGAACCATCTCAAAATAATGGGGATAGATCTTAGTGGTAGAGCACCCCTGGGTTCAATTCCCAATACTGGAAAGAAAATTTGGGGACTAATATTTCCTGGAAATTGCTAGTGAACCTACACTGGTATAAAATAACTAAGTATCATGTGTTGTTGTTGCTGAATCCATTATAAATGTGCATTTGCATTTACCTTTTTCCATACCATTGTGAGAATAGGTGTAAAAATCAAAAATAAAATTTATTGATGAAAAATAAAACAAAAGGATGCTGTTATATTCTATTCATTATTTCTAGCTATTTCCTAGTTTTCAGACTACCACAATGCTGAAAAAGGAGCCACCAGACACATTAGATATGTTTTTCCTTTTAATTCTCATCCCAACCCTGCAAGATAGATAATCATATTCCCATTTCACAAGTGAGGAAATCAAGAATCATAGGAGTTTAATAGCTTTCTCAAGGTCACATAACTAATGCTGTCTGACCTCAAAGATCATTTCCTTCCCCTTATCTCATATTACCCCTCTAAAGAGACAACCTACTTCCTCTACTATATATAAAAGGAGTCCAGAGCTTATGAAGAGTTTATGCTATAGAGTACTTTAAGTGTTCTCCTTGAAGAACACTCTTTAAAATATATATATATATATATATATATATATATATATATTTATTTCTGGCAAGATTCCATTATTAATTATGAGGGTGAATCATGACCCAAAGAATTCTGAAGGCCGAATGTGACTTGACATCACCTTTGGGGAAACCATCAGGAATCCTTGAATAGGCTTGTCTGAGCCATGCAGAGAATGAGAGGCAGACCGCCCCTCCCTAGGCAGCTGGCCTCATTCTATCCAAGGCAGCGGGGGTGGGGGGGTCAGCAGGAGGTCCAGAGGATTGGCTGTGCCTGGAATCTGTAGGAGAAAATGGACACAGGAGAGGTTAATGTCCATGCTGAGGAATCATGAAACCAATAGCACTGGGTTAGAAACTGGCCCAAGGCCAAACACAAAATATAGCCATAATTGGAGCCTTCCCAAGTAGAAAAAGGTTATTAGTGGAATCGCATTAATCACAATGATTAATGCTGAAACCTAGGCTTTTTATTATGTAAAAGGCTCAAAAGAGTATATTGGTGGGCAAGGAGGAGGGGAGAGAAGGTTACGATTTTGCAGAAATTAGTGAACAAAAGGGACAGTAAATATTCAGGATATAATTTGAAAATCCAAAACCTGGATGTCACACATATCATGCTTAAAAGCTGCTTATGCAAAGAAGTTTGCCAGAAAGCAAATGTGCCTACAGATGGCCCATCAGAAGGCAGTTGGGTAGCGCCTGTGTGCTGCAAGGGCAGCCAGGCAAAGGGACAGGACAGGGACAGGGGAGTCACACAGGAGCTGAGAGCAAAGACCTCAATGTCCATGGTCCTCCCAGAGTTCACAGCCTGTCAAGGGCAGTGCCCAAGCAGGGCCATCTGGAAACTCCAGAGCCTTTAAAAAATCTCCTATCTCAGACAAGTCAGGGCAGAGGGTTGGTGCTAACTGGGTACAAGTTGTGAGTCTAAGGAGGAATCACAAAATCCTGTCCTGAATCAAATAAATGTGCACAGGCAAAAGCCTTATCCCTGAATTCAAGTCAAGCTAGAAGAGAGGTTGGTCAGTGATGAAAGAGATGCAGAAAAAAATGAAAAGTAAGAAAGAAGGTTGACCCTGGAGAAAAGCAGAAGGTGTTCAACTGGCCTCTGTGGTTGGACCATTATCAATGTCTTGGACCCAATATGATGGGTAGAGAAGGACCAAGACTATCCTTACTTATTCCTAGGCTTCCCAAACTGAGAAGAGACCATTAAGCAATTGTTCTCTGCCTTAGATTTTATAGAAAGAAGAAAGGCAAATGATGAGTCTTTTAAAATTAATTTTGACATGTCTGTTTCCAAAAGGATGTGGAGTGGTTACAAGACTAAAGCATGGGCACAAGGCAGTAAAGATGCTTGGCAGAGACTGGTCACTCTTCCCCAGGCCTCCTCTGCCCATCTCTTCTCCAGTGCTACCCCCACTGAGGCACTGAGGCCACTGACTCTCTGGACATTATACATAGCCCTGGGGAGCAGGAAACTGTCTCAGGCCCAGCTTCATGGACACTTCCTACAACCAGCACTATCTGACCAGGCACCATGGTGAAACTGGAGCATCTCTAAAGGTCTTGCAATTTTCTTAAGCTATGGATTAGGAAATGTGTAGTAAAGAAGAAGTTCCCTGCATTAGCTTTCCCCCAAATCTCCCTGGATTCTGCTACCACCCCTTCATTCTCCTCTCCACCCCCCACTCTTTCCATATCAAAGGGGATTCCTTTTCCTATTCCCATCTGAAAGGAACCACCTGTAAGGAAGGTCTCTCAAACTTATTGACACTCAGGGCTGGAAATGCAGCTCAGAAATAGAGCGTTCACCCAGCAAGTATAAGGCCCTGGGTTCAACACCCAGCACTGCAAATAGATAGATGATGGGTAGGTAGGTGTTGCACTTGTGGGTCCTGGGGGCTTAAATGATGGGGGGTAAGGAGGCGGAGTGAAGAGGCAGACTCCGGGAGTCAGGTAAACACGACCAGGAGTGAGTGGCGGACTCGTTTGTTGCAGAATTGCAGAGCCTTTTATTTGTTTAAGAGCCAATGAAATCCCCGCACCACCTCGCACCACCCCAGCAGGACCAATCATAGTTCTCGCTGTGGATTTATGTGTTCTCCAATCAGTGTAAGTTTCTATTTCTCACAACCATCAAGTTTCCAGCTCTTCAATATGACTCACAGGTAGGTAGGTAGGTAGGTAGGTAGGTAGGTAGATAGATGATAGGTAGGTAGATAAATAGATAGATAGATAGATAGATAGATAGATAGATAGATAGATAGATAGAGATAGACAGACAACCCCTCTTATATTTAGGCCCATCTAGACTATAAGATTCCTGATAGTAAGATTTTATCTTCATGCTTTCAGTACCTACCAGGTATCTGGCAAGCAGTAGGCACCACTGTATGTTTGGTGAAATAAACTGAACTATACTAAAATTAAGGAATGGAGAGAGGGACTTAGGAACAAAAAGTGGAAAAGAAACCCCGAAATCTCAAGATAAGGACATGGGCTTGGCAGGGAGACAGAGTAGTGAACAGGGCCATGGCATTGCAACTTCTATTTCCTGCCTGGTATAAACTTGCCAAGAGAACTTCTGAATTTCACTTTTTACCCCTTTTTGTTCCTGCAAACCTCAGACAGCAGTAGTCATAGTCATGACCACATGCACTCACAGAGATACAAGCATGCTCATTGTGATTCAAATGCATCTGGTTTCTTCCTCCTCTTCCCCCTCCTTCTCCTCCTCCTCCTCCTCCTCCTTCCCAGCAGCCATGAGCTGAGAAGCTTCCCTCTGCCACCCTTCCACCGTGATGTTATGCCTCACCTCACACCAAAACAGTGGGGCCAGCTGAACCTTGGACTGAAACCTCTGAAACCAGAGAAAAGTCTGGAGAATAGTGACCACACACTGGTATTAAAAGTTTTCTATATGGCAATGGGATTTTAGTAACCTGGTGAGAGAGGGTGTAGACAAAGGTAAGAATCCAAAACATTATGTGAAAGTGGTAACAAGAATAAACTACAGCCTACGACGACTGCAGAATGAAGCAAAGCCCCCAGCGAGATCCAGGCTGGATCCATGACCCCAGAAATCCACAACTGCTCAGCAAACCCCTGTTTGAGCTGGAAGAAAGAGAAGCTCACCCTGGAGGGCAGAGTGAATGAGTGCACAGGTTGGGAAGGGTCATCTCCACAATGTCCTCCTGATGGAGGGGAAAGATCAGGACAGAAAAGGGAAGGAAGGGAGGGAGGGAGGGAGGGAAGAACAATATCTGTCCTTATCCTTGCTTTCTTCCTTTTAGTAAATGACTTTCATTAAAAAAAAAAAAAATCTGGGCAGGATTAAGAAGTTGGTAGGGCAAGTTTTCAAGGGTCAGTTTGCATGAGGGAGACCCCTGGGAAATAATCCATACATAGGAAGAAAGAGTTAAGTGTCCACATTTGGGTTAACCAGCATCACGGGTTGGGAAGAGAGTGGAGCACAGCGTACCTGCTGTCTCTCAGCTCACATCCAGGCTGGTCCTTGTGGATGTGTGCCAGAATCAAGACAAAGGACGCTGTGCTGGGCACTAAAGGATAATTTTAAAAGAGATTCTTCTTTTAAAAAATAGACATACATTATGTCGTTGGTACCGTAGATACTGAAGGAAAGTTTGAGTTCCACACAGATTGATCATACATCCCAGGTTTCACAGAAAAGTCCCAGTTTATACCTGTTATCTTAGTGGGTAACCCTCTTCCAGTTTATTGTTGTGTCCTAGTTCAGATAATAAATTATATGGTCACCCAAGTTCTGGGAGACAGCATAGGTAATTCATATATTCCTTTTCTAACACACAATCTCCTTGTGTTCTTAAGGAGGGTCACAAGTTCAAGGTCAGTTGGGAAATTTAGCAAGACCCTGTGTCCAAATAAAAACAGAACCAGTTGGGGGTATAGCCCAGTGGGAAAGTGCCCCTGAGTTCAATCCTCTGTTCCAAAAAAAATATGATATATATTGGGAATGAGAAAGGCGTCAGATTCTGGTATAAAAGGCAATACCGGAAGTTACAAGAAGTAAAAGAATACCTCATGAACTCTGAGAGAAATCGTTTCCAACACAAAATCAAGTACTCATTTCAACTATCAATCAATTTTGAAAGTAGAATAAAAAGGTGTCTCACAATATATCTCTATCATGCACCCTTTTCTAAGAAAAGCTTTTGTCAAGAAAATGTGCTCCATAGAAAATATAGAGTTAACCAAGGAACCTCCTAGACAACAGGAAGTTCAAGATTGAACAAAGAAAAAGGAAATGCCCAAATGTCACCTGGGAAGCCACCAGAGGACCACTAGTCATGACTGATAAAGGGGAAGACGTATACCATCTGACAGGTATGTGTGTGTGTGTCTGTGTGTGTGTGTGTGTAAAATTGCATGAAGCCGAAATTTATAGAACCATGGCAAGATATCAGGAGACACAGCCAGAAATTATAGAAAATAAAAGAAGTAAAAACAAATGAGATCATTATTAATTTTAGGAAAAACAAGTTGTTCAGGAAAAAATAAAATAAAATAGTGCACTCTGGAGCCAGGAATGAGGACGATTAAACAACGCACTAAAAATAGTGAATGTGGGTTTCACCACAGTTCCTTGATCCTTTGATTATAGCGGAGGGTAGGGAGAGATGTAAACTTCTTATCTCACCATAATAAACCCTGTCTGAAAGTGATTCATCAAGACAGCAGTGTACCTGTATTCTTTAGAAATCTGGAGGAGGTAAATATCAGAAGAAAAAAGATTAAGAGTCAAAACTGCTTCTGGAGAAAAAGAGAACGCTATTAAATGGGGGCAGATATGCCTGTTTTTTAACTATGGCTAGCCCTCCTTGACTTCTTCAAATAATAGGCGTGTGTGATGTGAAAAGTTGCAATGGCTGCGCCTGTCAGAGCAGCGCTGTCCGCGTAGCCCCGCCGGGTGGTCAGCTCCCCTCTGCAGGCAGCAGGCTGGTGCTGGGTTTGCCCTGCCATCCCACCCTTGCCTGGGCTGCCTACCAACCTACGGCCCAACCTCGTGGGGCTCCCTCCCTGGTGGCTGGGCGCAGGACACGCCTGCTGGGAAGGCGAGGGGGATGACAGCTCCCTGCCCCTTCCCTGTAGCTAGCCCGCTATTGGTCCGTTCGGCGGACTGTCGTCGCCAGCCATTGGCTGATCCCTAG
>JAJEJO010003974.1:545829-562717 GCA_020662805.1 Glaucomys volans | reverse complement strand
TTTCTCTTTCTTTCTCTCTCTTTCTCTTTTTCTTTCTCTCTCTCTCTCTGTTTCTTTCTCTTTCTCTCTCTCTTTTTCTTTCTCTCTCTCTCTTATTTCTCTTTTTCTTTCTCTTTCTCTCTCTCTCTCTCTTTCTCTCTTTCTTTCTCTCTTTCTCTATCTCTCTCTCTCTCTCTCTCTCTTTCTCTTTCTCTTTCTCTTCAGGGCAGACGCTGGTTGTCTGCCTAATAAAAAAATCTCTGTGTGAGTTCCAGCGTCCGCAGTGGTTTTTCAAGGCACTTTTTTCACCCTTCAGTGTGTACTTCTTCAATGAAAATAAAAGTACTCTTTTGAAAAGGAAGTCTTCTTTGTGGGCTCTTTTTCTTCCATCTAGTAATTTTTTAAATTATAATAATAAATCTGTGTAAGATGATGGGAGCCTCCGGCATTAATGAGGGGTGAAAGACACGATCTCCATTTCAGAGTCCTCCTTGAAGACAGGGCAGACCCAGCAGCCTGGACGTGAGCACCAAGGATATTTTTCATAATTCCTGGCATCCAGAACTGTTTGCATGGCCTTGTTGAGTTTAGAAAGTCACTGCCAGAGTACGACAGCCTTCCCAGGGAGTCAGACCCCCGCTCTCCCAGGCTTCTTGGCGGCCAGCAAGTAGCAGGATTCAGCAGGGAAGAAAGTGATGTGAAGAAGGAGGCACCACATGGAAGCCACTGTGGCAGGCTGACCACCAGCTCCCAAGGGCAACCAAGGTCTTAGCAGTCAGCAGGCCAGGCCCACATCATTAGCTTGAACCACACTGCCCATGAGCCCGTCCGTGGAGCTGGCCTCTCTTTCTGGCTGGGCTGCTTGAAGTTTGATTCACTGACGCCTTCTGTGATTCTCCTTCTTCTCCTCATTTTTTTATTGGTGCATAATCCCTAATAGTGGGATTCGGTGTTACATATTTGTACTTGCACAACATAACAATGTGATTTGGCTAATATCAGTCCCCAGTGTTTCTCCTCCTTCTGTGATTCTTTAAGCAGGCTGACACCCTTTCCTTTTCTGTGTCTAGGTTTTGTTGTTTGCAACCAAGCACTTTGGCCAATACAGTGAGTTAATGCATATCCTGGAATGGAGATTTGGGAGAGGACAAGAGAACATCAGAGAATTCTGGAATGTTGACCCCCACAGGAAGCTTCCCTTCATAGCAGGCGGAAAGAGACACAGTAGACAGGTTATGTGTTAGCTTGGAGGACTAGATCAGCAAATACTCGACGATGCCATATAGAGTCTTTCTGAATTCATAGCCATAAATTTTAGAATAGGGTGAATTTCTAACAGCAGATAAGGGCAGAGCCACAGAACTATGTAGATGTATTACTGTTACCGTGAAGCCAAATTCATCCCAAACTGAGGCATTCAGGAAGCACAGGCTGCAGCAGTTACAAACCCAAAAGGAAACCCAGGTGTCACATTCAGATTGTCCTGGGCATTGCTCTCCTCTGTTCAAGCCCTCTAGTGGCAACTTGTCTCACTCAGTAAGTTCCTCTCCCATTAACTCTCCGTCCTTATATCCTACCCTCTTCACTTTTTGAGCCCCAGCTACTATCCCTGCTGTTCCTCAAACATGCCAGGACTGCCCCCACCTCAGGGCCTTTGCACCTGCAGGACTTTCTCCCTAGAACATCTTTTCTCAGAAACTCACATGACTCATCACTCCCTTTTTTCAAGAGAGATGCAGCCTGCCCTGATCAGCCTGTTTCAAGTTCTACTCCTCCCAAGCACTCAGTGCCCTCTAATTCACTACACAAATTAGTTATTATTAACAGTGTCCCTTTCCGGGCACGGTGGCGCACGCCTGTAATCCCAGCGACTCGGGAGGCTGAGGCAGGAGGATCTCGAGTTCAAAGCCAGCCTCAGCAACTTAGGGAGGCCCTAAGCAACTTAGTGAGACCCTGTCTCTAAATAAAACACAAAACAGGGCTGGGGATGTGGCTCAGTGGCCAAGTGTCCCTGAGTTCAAAAAAAAAAAACAGTGTCCCTCGACTAGACTGAGGGTGTTGGATCTCAAATTAAGTGATTTATTCTTTTTTTAGTTTTTGTGTCAACAAATCTTCCAAGGAAATCAAATATTTTTAGCAGTTCCATCTTCATAAACATGACTGGATTTTTAAAAAAAAAATGCTATCCCCTGGCCTGGGGACAACAAGGCTCACTTTTCACCTGAACTGAAGTCTGAAGGGTACTTAGTGTGACAGGCAGATGGGGGACTCTAACTGAGGGTCTTCCAAGGCAGTTAGCAAACAACCAAAAAAACACAGATCTCTGCTCCCTGACAGCCCCTCCCGGCAGCCAAGAGGTCGCATTCCATCACGCCCTTCGGATCGGAAATCTCGTCTTAGGAAAGAAACACACACACACACACACACACACACACACACACGCACACACACACACAGGCTCCATTCAATGTGTAGTAATTGCCCCTTCTCCCAAATCTGACACTCTGACTTCATCCCAAGCCTCATTACAACTAATACCCAAAGACGTGAATGAAATGACAACAGGCGCCCCCCCTGGTGCAGACTCCACCTGTGTTAATCTTCCCCACAGTGTCCACATTTGGAAATGAGAGTGACATGCCGGCCATGGGGGACCTAATCAATGCTCCTGAGGAGAATCCAGATGAGCAGCTGCGTCCCTCCCTCAGTGTGTGCTCCCAGGTGGTCCAGCCCGCCCCCAGCCCACGGAGTGCCAACGTCACTGGAAGCCACAAGCACTTAGGCTCTCCCAGGCCCTCTCAGACAAGAGGGGCTTCTCCCAGCCCAGGTTTCAGGAGCCTGCAAAATACAGAGCAGAGAGAAACGGGAACTATGCTGTACTCGCTCACTTGAGCTTCTGTAACCACATGCCACGGGTGGAGTGGTTAAGAAACAGCAGAAACCTACTCTTCCCAGCCCTGGAGGCTGGCAAGTCCAAGATGAAGGACAAACGCAGTGTCTGGTGAGGGCCTACCCACTGGTTCACGGCTGCCCTCTTCTCACTGTGTCTTAACGAGGCAAAGGGGAAAGGGAGCGCTTAGGGCTCCGTCCCCACCCCAATACTGGGGATCATTATGGTTTACATGGGAGGTGTCCCCCTGAAGCTCATGTGTGAGACACTGCAAGAAAGCTTAAAGGTACAAAAGAATGGGTTATGGCATCTTCACCGAATCACTGTGTTAATCCACTGATAGGGATTAACTGAGTGGTGACTGTGGGCAGGTAGGGTGTGGCTGGAGGAGGTGAGTCCCTGGGGGCGGCGTACCTTTGGGTATATATTTTGTCCTTGTTAAGCAGAGTGTGCGAGATCTCTCTCTCTCTCTCTCTCTCTCTCTCTCTCTCTCTCTCTTTCTCTCTCTCTCTCTCTCTCCGCCCCCATTTCTGGTGTGAAGTCCTGAGCCACTTTCCTCCACCACACGCTTCTGCCATGACGTTCTGCCTCACCTCAGGCCCCAAGGAATGGAGCCAGTTCTCTATAGAGTGAGATGTCTAAAACCCTGAACTCCAAAATAAACTATTCCTCCTCTAAAATGTTCTTGTCAGGTCTTTTTGTCATAGCAGCAAAAGCTGACTAAAACAGGGATTGAGCCCAGGTTTATCTACCTCTGAGATACATCCCCAGTCCTTTTTATTTTTTATTTTGAGATAGGGTCTTGCTAAATTGCCAAGGCTGGCCTTAAACTTGTGATCCCCTTGCCTCAGCTTCCCAAGTCACTGGTATTACAGGAGTGTGCCACCATACCCAGTTTAGGGCACTAATCCTATTCATAAGAGTCCCACCCTCATGAATCTCTCACCTCCTTAAGAATTCACCTCCTACTTCACAATCCTTAGCAAGAAAAGCAAAGCAGGAGGCATCACAATACCAGATCTCAAATTATACGACAGAACTATAGCAACAAAAGCAGGATGGTTTTGGCACCAAAACAAATATGAATATCAATGGACTAGAAGACACAAAGACACACCCACATACAGTTACCTCATACTAGACAAAGGCACCAAAAATAAGCATTGGAGAAAAGATAACCTCTTCAATAAATAGTGCTGGGAAAACTAGAAATCCATGTGTAGTAGAATGAAATTTAACCTCTATCTCTCACCCTGCACAAAACTCAACTCAAAGCGGATCAAAGCCCTAAGCAGGAGACCAGAAATTCTGCACCTACTACAAGAAAATGTCGGCCCAATACTTTAACATATCAATTCAGGAAGTGACTTTCTCAAAAAGGCTCCTAAAGCACAAGAAAACAATCAAGAGTGTGAAGAGAGAGCCTGCAGAACAGAAGAAAATCTTTGCCACCTGCTTCTCAGATAGGGTGCTAATATCCAGGATATAGAAAGAACTCAAAAAACTTAATGCCAAAAAAAAATAACCCATGGACAAAGGAATTAAAGACGCTTCTCAAAAGAAGAAATCAAATGGTCAACAAATATATGAAAAACATACAACATCTCTAGCAATTAAAGAAATGCAAATGGAAACTACACTGAGATTTTATCTCATTCTAATCAGAAAGGCAATTATCAAAAATACAGGTACCAATAAATGTTGGCAAGGATGTGAGGGAAAAGGTTCCCTCATACATTGCTAGTGGGATTGCAAATTGATGCAACCACTCTGGAAAGCAGTATGGAGTTTCCTTGGAAAACGTGAAATGGAACCACCATTTGACCCAGCTATCCACTCCTCAGTGTGTATCCAAAGGATTTAAAATCAGCATACTACAGTGGCATGGCCACATCAATGTTGCTAGCAGCACAATTCACAATAACTAAGCTATGGAGCTAAACTAGGTGCCCTTCAACTGGTGAATGGATAAAGAAAATGTATATATATGTATACATATACATATATATATATGCACAGAGAAAGAGAGAGAGAGGAATATTACTCAGCCATAAAAAAGAATGACTTTATGACTTTTACCAGTAAATAATGGCTCTGGAGACTGTCATGCTAAGTGAAATAAGTCAGACCCAAAAAACCAAAGGTTAAATATTTTCTCTGTGGAAGCTAACCCACAATAAGTGGGGGATAGAAATTCAGTGGAGTAGACAAAGGGGAATGAAGAGAAGGGAGGGTGGATAGGAAAAGGAAAGACAGTGGAATGAATTTGCCATAACTTTCCTATGTTCATATGTGAATATACCACAGTGAATCTCATCATTGTGTACATCTACAAGAAATTAATTTTAAAAGGATAACTATGGGTAGATGGCAGAAAGATCAGTAGAGTAAAGGAGCAGGGGGTGGGGGAGGGAAGGGGAAGGAGAGGTACGGGGGACTAAATTAGAACAAGATAGATAGATCCCATGTCAAAATGTATAACTAAAAAGAACCAATAAAAGAAAGTTTAAAAAAATCACCTCCTAAAAACATGAATTTTGAGGGACACATTCAAACTATAGCACACTCAAGAACAACAAGCAGTCACAAGCAAGGAAGCTTCTGGATCGTGCTGTCTTAGGAAAGAGGCCGAGAAGCTAGAGCAGTGTCACAGCTAGAGAACTCAACCAAACGCAGGCCTGATGGAGCAGGCAGGCTTGGGGAGCAGTGCCAGCGTCAGGCATCAAGGCACAGAGGAGGAAGGTATTGACAGAGCCCCTGGGGTCTCACTCTTGAAGAGGGTGGGAGCCATTGAGGGTTCCGAGTCACATCGGACTCGGGGGAACCAGTCGCTGAAGAGGCAGCTGGCATCTCTCTCATCAATCTCATCAGGGCAGATTGAGGGCCTGAGCCCATCTGGACCACAGTGAGGGAGACAGAAAGCCCGTGATCCGGGCTGAGCTACGGTGCAGCGTACAACATACTGGACACCCAACAGGCAGGGTTTACCTCTGAAGAAGGGCTCAAAAATAGATTTTTTCTTTGTACACCAAGCATTTAATAAGTGTATCGAGTGATGATTTTTAAAGGAACCTCTTGAGATATAAATATTATTGGAGCTGAGCTGTGGCATAACTTTAGATCTCTGAATACTTTAATTTCTTAAAGCAAGTCAAATAGGTACACGAGTAGAAAGGGCTGCTTCTAGGGTTTGCGCCCTGCCTGCCACCAGAGGGCTTATGGAACAGTGGGTCCCAGACTGGAAAGGAAAACCACCTCACCAAAGCAGAATCTCATAAGGGGAGGGGGACCTTCTTATTTGGTCCCAGTGAAGATCAGACTTTTGATTCTAACAAACATTTCAGATTTTCCCCCTGTTTGGCTGCTTATCAGCCTAAAATATCACATACACATACACACACACACACGCACATTATTGCTAGGATACAGTGTGGTATTTTGAGGTCTGTATACATTGTGGAATGATTAAATCGGCTGATTAACATATCCGTCACCTCACCTATTCATTTCTTGTGATATTCTACACTTTTAGCAATTTCAAATTCATTGTTATCAACTATAGTCATCATGCTGCACAACGGATCCCTTGGACTCCCTCCTCCTGTTTAATGGGAGCTTTGTATCCTTCGGAACCAACATACTTAAACTTGAAACTCTATGAAGACAACAAAATGATTTCCTGAGGATGCCCAAGATCCAGTTCCTAGAGTGGGGAACACCATGCAGGTCACTCTGTCAAAACACAACAAACAGAAGGGACCACTCAGGTGTTCCCACCCTGAGTCAGGGCTCAAAGCTGGTACTGTCAAGCAAAAGATCTGTTTTGAATCCTTTTGTTTTATATTTCAGATTATTACTCTTGGCAAATGCTGCTTCTGTCTTTGCGATCATTCAATATATAATTTTTAAGCACAGAAGATTTAACTGTGGGACCTTGGAGATTTAACATTCCATTTTGACCAGGCTCTAACAACACTAAAGGTCCATGACCTCTGCTCTTTCTTTAAGACACAAATTTCAATCCAAAATTCTGTAGGATCCATGGTCTGAGCCAGCTCACCATCTTTGCAAGTGAATAAACCTACGCAAGTCCTCAAAGTTGCATTTCAACACAATTCCATCAGTCCTTGCCCTGCTGCCCTAAGTTGTATGACTTGGCTAAAGTTGTGTTTCTGTGTGCAAAGCGGCTCCCGAAGGAAAGTCAGCTGCTGTTGCTAATGAAAAAAATGAAGAAAAAAAGAAAGAAAAGAAAGATGTCTGGAAAAGTAAAGGTTCCTACTGGAGAAACAGGAACCCTGAATACGTTCAGGGTGGAACGTCAGGTTGGGCAACATCTATATTCTGAAGGACTCCACGGTGCATTCTATATAAAAACAATAAAGGCAATTTGTAAAACCGCTTCAGGACATTTTATAGCCAGTGTAAAATAAAAATTGCTCATTGAGTGAGCAATAAGTCATTTTTGTAAGTCACTTAAATTTTTCAGTTACAGGGAGAAGAATATGCCACGATAGTGGTGATGCTTGTTGCTCTGGAGATGTACCTTTACTAGCAAAAACATATCCCAACCATTTATTCTATTAGGTCTTTATTAACTGGTAGCTCCAAAAGGTTTGCTTTCCTCAGCCTGCCTCGCCTTGATATAATTCTCTGTCTCCCCAACCAGAGGCTCTGTGCCAACCTCACCCTTGCCCATAGTCACCCTCCATTTACTCAGGTGACACACAGGATGGTCCCTGAGTAGACAATCTCTGCCTGCCTGGACTTCCCTTGAAAACAGGTCCCTCTAGAAGCACAAAGAGCCAGCTGGTGACATTCTCTGGGTGACAACATTGAAAAGTCCCCAAGAATTAACAGTGCCTATTCAATCACTTCATTTATTCACTTATTGATTTTTTTCTTTTTTTCCTAAAAAAAAAAAAAAAAAAACAAGCAGCATACCTCTTCATCACCTTGGAACACACAGTTCTTTTGTAATATTGACAGCAACCATTTGCCCACATGCATATTATCCAGGAAAGACAGAATCTTTGAACTTGATGGGCTTCTCCTCAGCTCTCTAAGACCCAGCAATCTGAGGGTCTCTCTCCACAGGGAGCACTTTCCTCCTTTCCACCCTTTCCTCACAAGCCAGGAGAAGCTGCATTGAGATGGATGCAGGTGCACTTAGCACATTCGGTGCCTGGGACAGGCTATTTTATGTCACCCTCCCTTCCTCTATACAGCAAAATCATTTTCAGTTATAATCATAAGATACAATAAATAACGATAATGGCCACTGAAATGCAAGATAGTAATGTTCTGTCTACTGAATTTCACATGTCTAAAATCATGTCAGAAATATTAAAATAACAATAAATGTAATAGAACAAAAACGAAAAGAAATAATAAAGGTTTTTAATCACCTCTATTCCCCTCTCAAATCTGTGCTGTCCCCAGGGCTCAGAGCACCAGCAGAGGGACGCTGAGGCAAGCAGCTGTCTTCTGAGATGAATCTGGCTGCGTCGTTCTTGCTTCAGTTACGGAGGGAGTCTAGGGCTTCCCGTGTTGATCACCCTAAGCTTTTATGGTTTCATCCCGAGCATCTGATATGTTCAAAACCATTTTAGTAAACATGCACCTAGGCTTTCTCCCAGGATAACTGTGTTCTTCAGGAACTCGCCTGATTTTCTTACCCCATTAGTTCAGATTCACTTCTGGTTGTCTAATTACTGTAATATCCTAGAAATATACAATGGCTTATAGAATGTTCCCATAATGCTCATGTCATTATCTTGACCGTTTTTGTTGTTGTTGTTGTTTGTTTTGGGGGGTTTTGTTTGTTTGTTTTTTGCGGTGCTGGGAATTGAACCCAGGGCCTTGTGCTTGCAAAGCAAGCACTCTACCAACTGAGCTAGATCCCCATCCTGTTTTATCTTTTTTTTTTAAACATTCCAGTGTGAGCAGGGCTCAGTAGCACACACCTGTAATTCTAGGGCCTCTGAAAGCTGAGGCAGGAGGATCGCAAGTTCAAGGGCACCCTGGACAACTTAGAGAGACCCTGACTCAAACTTAGAAAAATAAAAAAAGCTTGGGATGTGGCTTAGGGGTAAAGTGCCCCTGGGTTCCATCCCCAGTAGCAAAAAAGAAAAAAAAAGGAAAAAGAAATATACCTCTGCAGGGAATCCAGTCCTCAAGTCAGAAAATCTATCACACTGATCCTTGCAGGACACATAAGCCTCTTGGTCCATTCCTTTAGCTGCTCTTGCATTCTGGGACTTTCCTGTCATGTGTTCTACACAATTGTGAGCACCTTTATTTCACATCATTGCTATTCCTGAACAGTAGATTCATCTCTTACCAACTGACTGAGTAAATATCTACTGAATTCCTACTCTGTGCCAAGCACAGGAAATACTCTAGTGAACCACACATGGACCTGCCTTCAAGGAACTTAAAGTCTAGTGAGCTCCAGACAGCATGTGGTTAATCACAATAAGGAGCCCTTGGTGACACCTGGGCTCCTTGCCATATGACAGTACTTCTTTCCTCTGTGGACTTGGCAAAGACTCTCTAGAAGGCCAGAAGGCTAACAAATTTATATAAATTGCAACATGAAAGAAGAAGTCCATGAGTTCTATAGTGTTTTTATCATGAACTTGCTGATTTTTAAGATCTCTGTTGGAGGATTCAGAAATACCAACTTCTGAAAGGAGGAAGGAAAAATTGTACCTGGATGCTATCGCTTACCATCACCCTGGGTATTAAACAGGCAGGTAATATGCAAAAGAGAGAGCACGTCTGGGACATGCCTGCAGAGCTTAGTATACACTGTCCTCCCGGGTGCCCCTCGTACAGCGGGCTGGGGCTCGGGGCTCCCCACCTCTGTGTGGACCTTGGAAAGGACCAGGGAGAAGGATGGCACCCACAGAGGGCTGAGAAAGCACTGTTGTTGAAATCTGTTGCCTACTTTTTGTTTCCTTAGGGAGAACATGAAGGCCGTGCTTAGAGCTCTTAGAGCCCTGAACCATCTCCTCAATCCCTTACTTCAAGAATCTATTAATTAATTTGAGGCTCGTAAAGGAAAAAGGGAGTGCCCACTGATCATTGGTCAAATTTTTCCCCAACGCCAATGAGTAGGATGCAGAAGGGTGCAAGAGACCATTTCTTTTACCATAACAATGAGAAAAATACTCTTTGGAGACATCAAAAAGATGGGAATGCAAAAGAAATCTAAATGAATGAAGTTCCAGAGAAAGATCAACCCTTTTAAGGACAAAGACTGGCAACTATTTTTGTGTCTGGAGGCACCTAGCAAGTTGAGATAGCAGGAGAGGATCAGCTTTGCCAGATGGACAAGGACTTTGCTGGGTAAGGAAACAATCAAAAATGACCACAGGTGAGCAGGCAGAGCACACTGGAGTCTTGAGGAACTGCACAGTAACTACTGGGTTACTTCTCTATGTGGCCCAGTTCTCCCCTGTGAAAATTCTTCTTAGGAAATTGTAGTGTAGGATCTGGGGCTGGGTTGGAAAGCAGAAAATGATCTTTCATGAACTCACAGCATCTAGATCCCAAAGCACCATAGAAAGGCAAGAACTTGACACCTGATTCTACTATCAAGACACTAAAAATCAGACATGACTTGAAGCTGATCAAGTAATAAATTAGCCCCAACCCCTCTCAACTCCTGAGTAAATGAAAGAGATCAATTCTTTTCCTAGCTCCTGATGGAAGAAAGAACAATCCCTTTCTGGAAAGGAAATAGCATTTCAAGTTCTGCTATTCTGTTTTAATTTATTAAACTTTATTTTATTTATTTATTTGTATGTGGTGCTGAGGATCAACCCCAGTGCCTCACACGTGCTAGGCAAACGCTCTACCACTGAGCCACATCCCCATCCTTCTGCTATGCTATTTTATATAACATGGCTCATACCTAGGAGGAGAGACTGTCAACGCAAAGAGACCTACAGAAGTCTGAGACATTGGAATAAGTAAACAATATCTTCAACTAATACACATGTGATAAATAAATTAGAGGAAATTGTGAACAAACTGGGTGAAAAGATATAGAATTTTCATAGGTAAATAAAAACTGAAAATCAATCAAACTGAAAAATAAAATCTCTGAATTTAAGAAACCACTAATGGGCTTAACAACAGACTGGACACAGCAGAAGAAATAATTAATGAACTTGAAGAAAAGTCAGAGGAAATCATCCAAACAGAAGCACAGAAAGAAAATAATAATATATGGGGCTGGGGTTGTGGCTCAGTGGTAAAGCGCTTGCCTAGCACATGTGAGGCCCTGGGTTCAATCCTCAGAACCACACGAAAATAAATAAATAAAATAAGATATTGTGTCCACCTACAACTAAAAAAATATTTTAAGAAGAAGAAGAGAATAATAGCAACACAGAAACCTCTGAGGTAATATCAGGTGTATAACTGGGGCATGCAAATTTTTTTCTCAATAATATACTATAAAAGTACAGGTAATTAAATGTTGGTTTGGAATAAAGAGAGACTGAGAATAAACTAGCCTTATCATTGCTAATTTATCTCTGCAGCCTGGCCTAGACGGTCTTTACTATTTGTGTCTTTTCCTGGCACTCACTGGACTGGGGAGAGAACAAATGAAGCTGTCTATGTTAAGGAGATTGGTTGTGTTTCCATAGGGTCCTGGGTGGTCAGAGGGTAGGGGCCAATGCCCCCCTTTTTTTTTTTTTTTTTTTTTTTTTGGTACTGGGGATTGAACCCAGGGGCACTCCACCACTGAGCCACATCCCCAGCCCTATTTTGTATTTTATTTAGAGACAGGGTCTCACTGAGTTGCTTAGGGCCTTGCTAAGTTGCTGAGGCTGGCTTTGAACTCGCGATCCTCCTGCCTGAGCCTCCCAAGTGCTGGGATTACAGGCGTGCGCCACTGGGCCCAGCCAA
Source organism: Glaucomys volans (assembly GCA_020662805.1). Taxonomy (NCBI): domain Eukaryota; kingdom Metazoa; phylum Chordata; class Mammalia; order Rodentia; family Sciuridae; genus Glaucomys; species Glaucomys volans. Next base: position 550,926 of record JAJEJO010003974.1, on the reverse strand, counting down.
TGCCCCTTTTAAAGCTTCTCTTTGTCGTATAATTAACTCCAGCCATTCTCAGAACTAACCACTGGTTTCGGAGCCTAGTAACAAACCTAGAGATTCCCAGTGAAACTCTAAACCTTGGCACACATTAGACTAAAATACCAACATCCGGACCCCATGACAATTACATAGTAGTCTTTGATTTTAGTCCAGGCAAAGAATTGCTTTTCAAAGCTCCTCCAGTGATTCTCATATGCAGCCAGGATTGAGCAGACCCAAACCTGACCCAGATCTGACTGTGCGCAGACCCAAAGTGGGCAGCTCAAAATCGGGTGCCAAAAAGAAAAATCCTATTGCCTAGCTAGGCTGCGGGCCAGGGAGGGTGTGGGTTTCCTCTCATTAAGTGGCAATGATTATGAAAGAGCAGGTCTGGCTACTTGGATTTTCTGGACAGCTCCATCTCCAGCGCTTGGACTTTAATTGAGCTCAGTCCCCAGAGCCCATCAAGAGACAGCCAGGAGAAGAAACCCATAGTCAAGACTTCCTATTGGATTCAATCTTCAGACCCAATTCAATCAAAGAATTTTTCCCACAAGCTTTATAAGAGTTACGTGCCCTCGGTCTTTGGCAGCCCTGAAATAGCCTGTGGAAGACACCTGAGCCCAAAACTCTGGACACTTTTTATTAAGTCTGACTCCAAGAGAGTTGGCTACCATCCAGGATATGTTTGAAAGTCAGGCAGATTCTTGTGTACATGTGCACACAATTACAAGACATGAGAGCTATAAAATTCAAAATACTTGCCAAAATCGCAGCTTTCCCCAGACCCTCCCTGTGAAGTCTAACAACAGGTTTAGCATCTGTGCCCTGAACCTGATATTGAGTGTACTGAAGTTTCCCATTGACCTCTGATTACAGTTTTTCCCTACTAGCTCCTCATCTCAACTCCAGCCCTTGCTCAAGTCACTCTCTTGGCAGGGGGTCAAACATCCATATTACATCTGCAAATCCCTTTTCTTTACCCTGAAGTCAAACCCTATTCTCTGTGCCTCTGTTCACCATCTAAAAATTGGCTATGAATGGACCTGAAAATACATACCTTATACTCTTGAATATCTGCCATCTTCTGCTTGCACGCATGCCCCCTTTCCTGCCCAGAACTGGGCTCCCTGAATTCTAACACCTGCAAAACAAGTGTTTCAAATATTTCATAGGCATCTCAACTTTGGGTATTAGATCCCTAATCCACCCTTACTGAATCTATTCATTGTCTGTGAAAGGGTTCTCAGTCTCTGGGTTATTCAGCCCTGACTCCTTGCATCTCCCCAGAATCCAAGCTCCTCCAATTCTAGCTTATCCCATGAATATCCCATTAGAGTTCTGACATAAGGAAATCCAGAGTTCTTCAGATGGAAGGAAATCACTGTCATTCTATTACTTCATCTTTTTTCCAAAACGTGAACATTGATTATACACATAGAAACAATAGAATTTCAACGGGGGTGGGGGGAGGTTACTGGAGATTCAACTGTGGAGCAATTTACCACTGAGTTACATCCCCAGCCCTTTTTATTTTTTTGAGAGAGTCTCACTAAGCTGCTGAGACTGACCTTGAACTTGCAATCCTCCTGTCTCAGCCTCCCAAACCACCGGGATTACAAGTGTGAGCCACCATGCCCAGCTACAAGAATGAAATTTTTGATGGGAAAGAATTGTTTTACCCTAGCATGGCAAGTAGTCTTCATCTCTGGTGACCCTGATCAGTTAGCAAGAGTTGTCTAGAGAGCAACCTTGAGAATTCTGTGCCTGGTGTTGAGCCTGATCAGAAATCTTGCCTTGATCTATGAGCAGTCTCTTCAATGGTCAAGAAAAGTGAGCTTCAGGATGTGTGTCAACTGTCTGCAGACCCTGATTCTATTCTGAGTTAGCAGTAAAGTCAGGACTCAGGTATTCCCACATTCCATTAAAGAACATTCACAAGATGTATATCTGAGTTTACAAAATAGAAATCAAGCAAGTTCCATCTCATTACAGAAGTCTCCTTTGTCTTAAAGTGTTTTTACATGGGAAATATAAAGTCTTTAGTAAATTAAAGGGCTGGCTTGCAGATCATTAATTAGTTGCCAATGAAACCTGGGAGCAGATCACTGTGAGTGCTCATTAAATGACAATGAGAGATTAAGCTAAAATCTACTCTGAGATGATCATGCAAACAAGTCATGAAATAAGACATGGTTTATAAGAATCCCATTTACCCTGAGCTTTTTAGAATCTTAACTCCTTAGGAAACAAATATATACTCAAATTTCAAGGAAAGGGAGACATAATACTTCATTTTGGGTGGTCTTCATAATGTGTGAACATGACTCTCTTTGGTGTACATGATTTATGAGGCTAAACATTCATAGAAGAAGAATTGTAAAGTATGAATGGCCTTAGAGCCAGAAATTTTGCTTGAGTTTGTAGACTAACCAGTGGTCCTACAAAGAGACTTACCACCTATGTCCTAGGAGGGAAAAAATCCTCCAAAGCGACTCTTCTGATTGTACCTGGGAAATAGTGAACCCTGATGACATAAATATTAATTTGAGGGAGATATCCAAGGATTGGGGCTTCATAGACATGAGGTTCCCTAGAGGGAGTTAGAGGAAAGAGGGAAAGAAGGAACTGTTGGCCTGGTGACTCAGTAAAGTAGACTCCCCATTGGTCACTGAGCTCAGCCCGGCTGGCAGTAGGCACAGGACTCCTGATCCATGAGGGAAGAATTCTTAGGTGGGAATAAGTGAAAGGAGCTGAGGAAAGATGGCAGGTCAGTGGACTTCCTGTGTAACTATCTTCCTGGTCGATTGAGGGTATGTTGGTAACCTGGGACCCTGCAGCTCTGTGCTGAGTGACTCAACCTCACAGGCCAGGGTGTCAGTAACAGGATCCCACCCTTGCCCTGGTGAGGACTCAGAACCAGCTGCCTGCCCTCCATCAAGTCCATATCTCACCATGAATCTGTGACATGCTCCGTGGCAGCAGCATCCTAGAAGGATGCAGAGGGGGCTCCCCTCCCATTGCAGTGAGGGAGGTGCTATCTGTCAAGTTAGCACTCTTTAAGATCCAAAGTAAGCCTGTGTTATACCCATGGACTTGGCATTGAAACTGCGTTGGGATCACCATGTACACAGATGAAGGTCATAGATTTTTTTTAATCTACTTTTTTAATTAAAAAAAGGCAAAAAAAATTATACCAATAATTCTTGTGGACTGGACCTATATATCTATGTCAAGTGACTGCCTTTGGCAGTTTTCTTTAGCTGAGTAATTACAAACTTGCAGGAGGCGTGGTGTATAATGAAGTCACTGGGGTAACCTTAACTACCTCAGTGCTAATAGGTGTCTCTCTCGTTTGCAAATTATAACCTGTAAAATGATGACATGCCTGGTAAGCAGTGACGGGGACTCATGAAGCTTAGCACCAAGAGTCAGAAAATGCCCATGAGAAGCCATCGCAGGCAGATTTATTATGACATTAGACAACACGCATGTGGCATTAATTATACCCTCGGAGCTTTACTAGATTGCAGCCCCAGACAGGGTGTCAAGCAATAACACCCCATCCACAGTGTCTTACAGCCACTTGCTGGTGACATCTTTGTCACAGACAACCCGTTTCACTAGAAGCCCCTGGAGCCGGGGCTCAAGAGGACAAAGAATCTAAATGTTCCATCCTGCCTCAGTCTGGTGGGCAGCCAGGTGGCCCCAAGCTAATGACCTTCCCCAAAAAAGGGCATCTCAAGATTGAAGGGAAAATGAGACGATGACTGAGAAGCTGGAAACAGGACCCCAGAAGGGAGAAAGGACTTGGACTTTCTAGCTGAGGTGGGAAAGGGCTAGAGACAGGAGCCAGAGAAAAGGCAGAGGAAAGGATGTTCCTGTTTCTCTTCATGTCATTGAATTACTCATTCTCCTGACAGAAGGGACCTAAAACATTCCGTCAAGGCTTTGATCCTTAAGCACTGATTCAACATCCACCAAAAAAGTCATCCTAACACTCTTAGCCTCTCTGTCACAACTCCAACCACAAAAACTCAGTACTCCCAAGGCAGTCCCTTCTCTCTTGGACTGCTCTGATGATCAGCAAGCTCATCTTCCTATTGAGCCCAAATCTGTCTCCCTATAAGTGACAGATGCTGGAGGAAACAGGGAATGACCTTGGCCCCTCCTTCCAGTGACAGTCTATGAGTTTTTGATGAAAGCTATCATGTCCACAGACCACCCTTCCTCAATTTGGCATAGATCTGTCTCTGACCTACTGGGATATCAGCATCAAACAATATTTGTTCATATTTATGGGGTACAGTACAATATTTCAATGCATGTCTTCAATGTGCAATGATCAAATAAGGGTATATAGCATTTCCATCTCCTCAAACTTTTATCATTGCTAAATGTTAGGGACCTTTGGACTCTGCTTTCCTAGTTATTTTGAAATACGCCATAAATTGTTGTAGACTCTAGTACCCTATTGTGCTATAGAACGCTAAAACTAATTCCTCCTGTCCCCCTATAGTTTGTTATCTGTTTACTAATCTCAAAAAATCCCCCCTCCCACTACCCTTCCCTGACTGTAGTAACAAATTATTAAAGTGAAAATATTTTTAAAAGCAGAAAAGAGAAAAAAATTAAATGGTGTATAATAAAATAAACACATACCTGAATAACTGATAATAGAGAATTGTTAAAGGATCATTTCCCCCCACAAAAATATTAAATCATGACTTTCACACAGATGTAATCTAAACATGTTAAAATTTTTATTTAACTCATCATCAAAAGAGGGAACCAATAAGATGTTACAACCAGTTCAAAGGACAAATCAAGGAACAGACATATTTGTAGACAAAGCATATTGAAATAAAGGGCAACAAAGAAGGAAGCTGTCTCCTTTCACAGTGGGGAAAGGAAGGCAATTAAACTTCTGTGTGGACAGGACAAATTTTTCATGTCTGTAGACAAGAATTATTTTGTATTGCTATCAGTTATCTATAATTTACAGAGTCTAAAGAAGGTCCAGGGGCTGGAGATATAGCTCAGTTGGTAGAGTGCCTGCCTCACAAGCCCTGGGTTCAATCC